>ML681963.1:124530814-124785604 GCA_007922195.1 Podocnemis expansa
CACACACACACACACACACACACACACACACACACACACACACACACGGTCATAAAGATTTCTGTTTTGATGTTGAAGTACTTCCAGATCAAGTGGAAATCATATTGCAATTAAATATTTTACAATTTGTAATAAATGTTATTTTTAGTATGTTAAATAAATATATAAAAATGGATTATTCCTTTCATAGGTGTTATAAACAAAACAATTAGCTAGGAAACAACAAAATCAAAAACTATCCAACAATATGAAAACTTCTAGAGAGAGGAAAAAATATCAGACAAGCTACAGAAAGCGTAAGTTTTAGCATCTGGAAAATATCTGGAACCCTTCTACAGGTTTTATTACATTAACTAATTCAACAGATCAGATCACCAGGTCTTAGCACACCCATAAAGACATGAATTAGTATTGCAAAATGTTAAACCCCATGTCTGCAAGCTTATGGCATCCTGTATTTCAGTTTCTTTACTAGAACAGAAATCATAATATTTAACAAGAACATTTCCATGAGAAACCATCCATATAAAACAAATGTTTTCAACAGATGTTATTCATACGCTGGCTTTTTGCTTTGACAAAGGTAGTGCTAAAACAGAGATTGAATCCTACCTACATGTGATCTTGGAGAAAATTAAATTTGCATAGCAAATTGATTCAACCAAATTTCAATGCTAATGGAAGCTGGATTTTAAAGAGATTTATGGCTCTGTATCTTCTAACACCAAGCCCCAGAGCACCTTTTTTTTGGTCAAACAAGATACATAGAGATAATTTACACTTGCCAATTCTAAGACTATATTAAGGGTTGTGTTCTTATTGTATACTTGATAACCCACTAGTAGTCTAATACTACACTGTTGTCTCTGCCATGTTCCATTCACTTCAAGTGAGGGCTATGGGGCAGAATTCCAATTTTATAAGATCTTAGAATTTTATTGCATCATCCAGATGACTGGTGCCTTTTGTAAAGATTTACCTTGGTCTTGGCACATTGCATTGTCCCAAATAAATCTATTTTTTTTTAAACTTATCACAAGATTTAAGTTGCTATCTGCACTTGGTACAAATAACTAAATTTGAAAGAAAATGACAACTTGGAGGTAGGTGATATATTTGACTTAAACCATTAAATTATCATCTCCAGAGACCTGCATGCAAATCCTTGCATAGGTCACAAAAGGAGAACATGAGTTTGGAGATTTTGTCCTGACAGCACTTACCACCCCCCAAGTTCAGGCAAAATGGGCCAAGTAGTGTGGTTATTCCAAGCTACCATGTTTGGTCTGAGTGCTGTGGTATTAATTTAGATAGAATGGGCTCCAAAGAGTCAAAGATGTTAACATGACCCAGCGTAAATGTCTGGCCCCTGTCCCAACTGGGGCAGATCCCCTTTGTCCTCAGATAGGGCAATTTGGTAGTTCTTGGCCCTCTGGTAGGGCAAACAAAGAACCCCTGGCCCCTCAGATGGGGCAGACAAACAAGAGTCCTTGATCCTCAAGTAGGGCAAATCAGTAGTCCTTGGCCCCTTGGGGAGGGGGGTACAAACAGCAATCCTCAGCCCCTCAGGCAAGGCAGACAAACAAGAGTCCTTGGCCCTCAGGTGTGGCAAACAAACTAAGTCTCTGGCCCCTCAGGTGGGGCTGCCAAACAAATAAAGAGTCTCTAGGTTTGGGGGAGCAAGAAGTCACAAGGATCAGGCGGGTCGGCTGCTTCAGGGATCAGGCAACTGCTGGTGGCACCGCCCAGGAGAAGGGGAGAGGAGGAGGACATAGGCCTGCCCATCTCCACTGGGTTGCCCAGGACAAGGTGCAGAAGCCTTCCATGTCATCTAGTGGGTGTAGGTCCAGTAATTCCACTTAGTTCCCCATGAGCGGTAGCTCCTCCAGGTCACAGCTTGCAGGTGTGGTATCTTCTCCTCTGGTGAGCAGGAGTTTCTCTAGGTCACAGGATGGTGGTTGAGGGCCTGGGTCATGGAAGCCTGGCAGTTTAGGGAAGGATTCAGGGCCCCACAGGAATGGTGGTCCCAGGGCATTCCCAGCACCCCTGAGATCTCGCCTGTCCTCCAGGGCCATGGCAGGTCCTGGCCAGTCTTCCCAGTGCCAGGGCAGAGGTCCACCATCACCCAGCCCAAGGGAGGGTTGGAGCTCCAAGGTGAGTGGGCAGCCATCCTTCCCTTTTGGCAGCTGGGTCTGAACTGAGCTCCCTGGCCCTACTCTTATACTTCTTCTGGCTTGACAGACAGGTGCCTTCAAACTCCGCCCACCTGAGGGCTGCCTGGTGCTCCCTGTCCATCTCTGGAGGCAGCCATGCCTCCTCTCTACACCAGTCACTGTCCAACAATAAACAGTATTCATCTTGCTAGAATTGTTTGAGGATCAACAAGCCTGTAGACAGGGATGACCCAGTGAACATTCTACTTAGATTTCAGAAAGCCTTTGATAAATTTTGTCACCAAAGGCTCTTAGGCAAAGGAAGCGGTCATGGAATAAGAGGGAAGATCAGTGGGTTACTTAGCAGTAACTGTCCTTCAAGATGGGCTGGTAGGATTCATTCAGTAACAGGTGTGCATGTGTGCCGCAGCACACGATTGGTCAGCAACCTTTTGCCCTAACCTGTCAGAACCAGGCTGGTGGCCACTGCCACCTTGTGGCTATATATGTGGCCACCATCCCTTCCAGCCTCAGTCCCTAAAAGTCACCAACTCCAAGTAGCGGGGATGGTGGGAGGGTTCTGAATGAATCCAAGAAGCCCATCTCAAAGGACAGTTACTGGTAAGTAACCCACCGTTCTTCCAGGACTGCTCGGAAACATTCAGTAAAAGGTGACTGCTAGCCATGCTTATGGATGGTGGGCAGAGTTGGGTTCTTTTCCACCTTCAGCACTGCACCCCCGTAAGAGCCCACGGCCCAGGCAAAGGGTAGGACGGTCTGGCCGGACGGTCTGGCCTCAGAGGGAAAAATAAAGGCCTACGCCTGTCGAGTGCTCCCTGTCTGCAATCAACAGGAGCAGCAGGTGGCCTAAAGTCATCTTATCGTGGGAAAAAAACAAAAGCGCAGCCACTGATTCATGACTGGTGAGGCACCTTTATGTGGGGAAATCAGAGGTCGGTGGTACGCATCTGTGAAGGCATGTGGACCGGATATGTCCCTTGGCCTTAGGCCTACAATATGTCCTTTAGCTGGTGACAAGGAATTAATGTGACCCCAGAGGAAAACTCAGCCTGCCAGCGGCAAGTACATGAAGGCAGAAATGCAAGGGGAAAGGGGGGAGGAAGGAGAAAAATGTCTTGCTGGTCCAGGTAAGGAGGCAAAAGCCAGGAAGGTATGGAGACAACCAACCACCTGGTAAATGTGGTTCCTCGGTGGTCAACCTGAGTCAGCAATTGGGTGCCGAGAGCACCCCTTCGGAAGCCCATAGGTAGACAGTTATCAAAAACAGGTGAAAGGGAAAGGGAACCCAGGGCTGCAAAAGATCTAACGTGCCACAGGGTAAGAGGTTGAATTACCACCTTAGGACGAGAGCAGGGAGAAGACCTTTAAGGTCTAGGTACAAAAAGAAAAGGAAGCCCAGCTCTATTAGATAAGGGTATGGCACCGTGGTAGGGTGCATCCCCCCCACACACCATGGATGCAGCAACTAGGGGAGGGAGTACAGAAGGCGACATTGACAAAGGTCATAAATTCCCTTGACACATAAGGCATATGTCTCTCATTGCGGGAAGGAGGACAGAAGGTAGGAGGATCCAGGCCTGTAGGAGTTTCAGAGCAGCAAACCTAATTATTAGGCTACACTAAATTATTTTCCCCTGGATCACTTCCTACCAGTGTGGAGCTCCTTCAGCTGGGGCATGGTCACAGGCTTAGCAGATTCTCCTCAGTCTTAGTGTCCTGTTTCATCCATCTCCTTTTGGGCTTTCAGCTCCAAAAGTCAAGGAGAAGGGATTTCAAGCCTCTGCTACTAAAGCAGCCTTCTGAAAGCTGTCATTGCTCCTGATCGGCTCAAGGCATCAGGCTTGATTCTCAGTGCCACATTTAACTCATTTCACCCTTTTCCTTGGCTACAGATGTTTTTTTAAGCCATTGCTCACTGGGAATGATCCATGAACATATTAAGGAACAAGTCACCCCTGGAGTAATATTACTCTACACCCAGCCCTGGTTCTATGGGGGGCCTGTAGATTCCCTCACAACTTGTTTTTATCAATTTCAAACCAATTCTTGAATTTGTCACAATAATTTTGACTTCTATTGCTGTCCTTCAAATTGCTGGCAACCCTCCCAGTTGATCTCATCTGCAAACTTATTAAGTAAACAGTCTAGACGGAGCTACTATAAAATAGGTGTGTAAGTGGTTGGATAAACACTCCCAGAAAGTAATCATCAATGGTTCACAGTCATGCTGGAAGGGCATAATGAGCAGGTACTGCAGGGATCAGCTCTGTTCCATATTTTCATCAGTGACTTAGATGATGGTATAGAGAGTACACTTATAAAGTCTGTGGATGATACCAAGCTGGGCGGGGTTACAAGTGCTTTGGAGGATAGGATCACAATTCAAACTGATTTGGACAAACTGGTGAAATGCTCTGAAGTAAAAGAATGAAATTTAATAAAGACAAGTGCAAAGTACTCTACTTAGGAAAGAGCAGTCCACTGTGTACATATGAAATGGGCAATGACTGCCTAGGAAGAAGTACTATTGCAAACAAACAAACAAGTAAACAGTTCTGGGATGTATTAACAGAAGTATTGTAAGACACAAAAAGTAATTCTTCTGCTCTGTGCTGATTAGGCCTCATCTGAAGAATTATGTCCAGTTCATAATATCAAGAAGGACGTGGAGAAATTGGAGAAAGAGAAGAGCAACAAGAATGATTAAAGGTCTGGAACACTTGACTTATAAGGGAAGATTGAAATAACTGGGTTTGTTTTGTCTGGAAAAGAGAAGACTAAGAGACGACATGACAGCAGTTTTCAAGTACCTAAAAGGTTGTTACAAGGAGGAGGGAGAAAAATTATTCTCCTTAATGGTTGATGATAGGACAAGGAGCAATGGGCTTAAATTACAGCAAGGGAGGTTTGAGTTGGAGATTAGGAAAAAATTCCCAACTGTCAAGGTGATTAACCACTGGAATAAGTTGTCTAGGGAGGTTGTTAAATCTCCATCATTGGAAGTTTTTAAAAGCAGGGATGACAAGGATGGTTTAAGATGGAACTTGGGACTGCACTCGATGACCTCTCATGGTCCCTTCCAGTTTCTATGATTCTATATTCTCCACTCTATTATCAAAGTCATTAATGAACATATGGACTTGTATTGGACACAGGACTGATCCCTGCAGCATGCCACTAGATACATTATTCTGGTTGACAGCAAATCATTGATAACTATCCTTTGTGTAAAGTCTTATCTGACCAATGACATTCAAGCAACAGAGCTTGAATTTCAAATACATATGATCAATGGACAGTAAAGATTTTCTTTTTAAATGAAGTCCCCAAGGAACTATAGTCCTGCTAGCTGACATTATACAAGCAGAAAAATGAAAGGCTAAGTTCACTGAACAACTTACTTCGACTTATTCACAAAGTTCTGTTCCTAACTCATCCCTTATGCAACAGTGGGGAAGACACAGTATATGATTTTTGCATTTCTGAAACTCCCATTGAAGTCAATGAGAGTTTTAAGTGCACTAGGAATCAGGCCATAATGAGCATCTTGTTTGGTTTTTCAAAGAAGCCTTAAAGGAATACCAAAGGCAGACTTCCTTATACTCTTCAGAAAATCCTGGCCATAATGCAGGTAACACTACCATGACACTGAATACCAAACAGCTTAGGACACTATTGTAAGAAGAGCAAAGGTATTTCTTATTCTTGTGTTTGAATCAACATTCAGGTTTGGACTGAGAAAGAGCAATTTAACAATAACTCTAAAGAGATGGTGATCACAAAGATTTCAAAATTATAGTGATGTCCAGCTCACAACTATCCATGCATTTACATTTAAGCAGACCATTAGGGATCACATTCATTAGAAATGTGCAAAGAAATCAACTTCATAAAAACACCACAGTAAGAGAAGAGCATACACTCTTGGACAGTTTGTTAGATGAGATAGAAACCTAGTGGAATAATTATATAGTAGAGCGCAGTGGGTCTAAATAGCTGTGTCTACACTACAAAGAAAAACCTGCAGCAGAGTCTGGGTCAATTAACTCAGGACTGCCAGGCTACCATTGCAGTGTTAAAAATAGCACTGTAGATGTTACTACATGGGCTGGAACCTGGGCTCTGTAAGCCAATAAGAAAGAGGTCTCACAGCCCAGACTCTCGTCTGAACCTGAACATCTACCCTGCTGATTTTAGCCTGAAAACCTAAACCTGCACACGAGTCAAATGACCCAGCCTCTGAGACTCAGTGCCATGAGTTTTTCTTTGCAGTGCAAACATACCCAAATGTGTAGTACTGTGGAAGATAAAAGTCAGGTCTATGATCTCTTACCAAGGAAACTGATCACAAATGTGTCATGGTTTCAGAAATATAATATGGGAGAGAGAACCAGTGAAAGTTTTGCAGTATTAAACCATCTGTGGATGCAACTTGCCAAAGCAACTATTGGTAATCTCACTGAGAAGCTAGCTAGAAAAATAAATGATATTTACCTGGACAATTTACCAGTAACCTGGGATCTGGACTGATGAAGTGAAATTCTCTCCAATGAAAGCTCATGCAATAAATAAATGTGTTAGTCTTTAAAAGTGCCACCAGCCTCCTTGTCTGATTTGAGGTCTCGTAGTCGATGTTGGTATTAAAAGGTAATGGAAAAGTTTAAACATTATCTGTAAGGCTATGTCTAAACTGGAGGCTTAAGTTGACTTAAGCAACTCCCTGGCCACATTTGGAGTGCATTAAATCTACTTAACCACTTGCTTAAGTCAACTTAACTCCTGTCCTTAAAGTCAACTTTAAGGGTTCAGTTGATGTTATTAAGTTAACTTAACACAATGTGCCTATTAAAGTCTATTTAAGCCAGGTGACTCATTTAAAGTCAACTTTATTAAAGCAATTTTAAATGTGTCCCCTGACTTAAATTGACTTTATAAAGTTGACTTAAACAGATGGGGCCTCACTAAGTCAACTTAATAAAGTTGACTTTAGGTTGACCTTATTAAGTCAACTTACCTGAGCCCTCTAGTGTAGACATAGCCTAAGAGCTTTGCTTAATGTTTAGGTCTGAATATGAAGGCACTGGAAAAAGTACTACAGAGTTTGTAAACATTATCAAGTCCAGTTTTTATCTAGAATCATGTAAACATTAATAAAATGGGGAAGTTTGTTTTTTAGGGTTTTTTTTTAAAGTAGGAAAGGGCTTCACTTAACTGTAGTTTCATAAGAACGGTCATACTGTGTCGGACCAATGGTCTACCTAGCTCAGTGTCTTGTCTCTGACAGAGGCGAGTGTCAGCTTCTTCAAGGGAAATGAACAGAATATGGCAATTTCAACTAATAGATCTCCTTTTCCAGTTCCAGCTCCAAGAAGGGGGACTGCAGAAGCCAATTACAACACTGTGTGGTGTAAAGTTTACTAACTTGTTTGAAAAGGAGGATTTTTTTTAGCACTTAAGTAGAGAGAAAAGGAGGATTCACATTTTCTTTTGACTATGTGAGAGGATGGAGTAATATTAATTGCCTAACATTATTTATTATTTGCCAGTATATCTTAAAATTATCACATTTGTGATTAATTCAGATATTCATATACTACTTTGTCTCTAGCCAATTAATTGTTATTACTTATAGGCAACAGATTGGAGAATGAATTAGCACATTTCTGATATGCAATCACTTGTTAAAATACAAGGTAATAGGAGCCCTCTACAGGGAAATTGATATAAAAGAAGATTAAAATACTGAACACTAGGTGGAACCATTTGCTTTCCATTATTATTCTTTCCTAACACTGTCAGTTTTAGCCATCAGACTTAGTTAGATTTAGACAGCCTGCTCAACAGCTGTACTGGTTTAGACATCACATTTTATAATACTGCACATAGCTTAAACTTTTATTCTTGAACACCCTTTAAAAATATTTTGAAGTCATTTCTGTTCTTGTGAAGAACTAAAAGGATTATTGCAGTCACAGAACATAGTTGTTTTCAAAGAAAAGGAGTATTTCACTTCCACTAGCGGCATATTTATTAAACATAAATGCTATGGCAGACATTAATACCCATTGGATGCTGTAAAATGTTCACTATATGTTGAAGAATGCATTTTACAAGAATTATTTTGAATTTTAACACCCAAGGACCTGCTCCTGCTCCTCTCCTCTTTCTCATAAATTTCAGAAGAAATCTATGGGTATCATTTTGTAAAGGAATAAAACATCTCAATTTGAATTTTCCTCCACAATGTTTCACATTAACTCCACCAGTTTGGTGGGGCTTTATGTTTATTGTGGTCATTCTTCTGCAGAGGGGAAAAAAGTCTTGCCAGCTCAACAATGGTTACAGAAGGCCCAAAACATAGGGGAATCACTGCTGATCTGCCTGCAGGCCTTTTGAGGTTTGTTAAGACACTATACGGGATGCCCACAGAACTGAAGGAGCTGTTGCCAGTGGGTCTTCAAACTAGGTTTGCTCTAGCCTTTAAAAAGGCTGTTCAAAATGGGAGAGGGTATCAAGTTACATCTTCTAATCACACACTATATGTACATCTACCCTACATCTGAAACAAGCCTCCTTGCCTGGGTCCGCAGACTTGTCTTAGCGCACTACTGCACTAACAGCTGTATAGGCATTGCTTTGACATTGCAGCTTGGGCTGTTACTTGAGATCCTGAGCCACATCTACAGTCTAGGCAGCTATATTTAGCACCCTTGCACAAGCTGGTGGACTGTAAATTGGGTCATCTATTTGGTGGGTCGTTCGTGCCGCTCGACAGCGGCAGCCAGCAGTCGCAGCTGCAGGGCACACACAGCACAATAAGTCTCGGCCTTCCAGCCCAGGCAGGGCGAGGCAGCAAAAGTAGTCAGGACTTCAGCCCTCCTGCAGGGCAAGCACAGTTATAACATGCAGTCAATGCTCGCTAGGTGGAGTTCATGTTGGGTGTTGAAGCAGTAAGGGTTGAGGGGAGGGAGACGCAGTCCCGCCCACTCCACTGTGTCTCAGCCCAGGCCCCTTCTGGGTGGCCACGAGCCACCAGATAACCAGTGGTGCGCCTCCTGAAACACACTAGCCACACGGGGCTAGCCTGCGCCCCACTGGGCTACTTCCTCCTTCCCCCTTTAGGGACCGTCCCTTTACCAGACCCCTGGGTACCTTCCTAGAGGGATGCCTGTCAGGCCTTCAGCGTAGGTTTGTCTGGACATCCCTCCGCAGCCTCCACCAACCGTAGCTCCTCCAGGTCACAGGAGTTAGATGACCCCCAGGTCAGCAGCATCCTCCGCTGAGGGCAGCTCGTCAAGGTCCTGCGGGTCTTGCTCATCCCCTCTGTCTGGCAGTTCCTCAGCGGAGGCTAATCCTCCAGGTCCTCACCCGAGGCGGGATAGGTGGGGCCATCAAGGCACTGATCACTCCTTCACTCCTCCCAGCCAGGGAGATCCACCTTCCCCACTGCACAGCTTCTTCTCCTTCTCTCCTATAGCTGCCTGGTCCTCCCCCTTAAATAGTCCTCCCCTCCTCTAGCCCGGCCCCTTTGGTTCTGGGCCAAATCTGGGTCTATACCCTTCCCCGGCCAGCAGGGGGAGTGCGGGAGCTCAGGTCCGGATTCCACCTCTCTACATGGACCCAGCCTAGGAGGCTCATTCCCAGATGAAGTGTAGCCCTGGAGCACTGTCATAAATCAGCTGTATTGGTGCAGATTAGACAAGGGAAGGATGTGGTTCCTTCTCCTATTGCATTAGTCCCTCTGTAAAATAGACAAGTGACTTTAGAATCTAAAGTTTAGATTCTAAACCTTCAGGATTATTTTTTACTTGTCTATTTCTACTAATATTTTCTATGCAAGGGTCAATGTAACTACCGAATGCTTTCCACTATATCACTAGTATATCAACTCTGCAATAAGTGGCTCTTAACTGAGTGTTTGAGATAAAATGATATTTGTGAAGTAGATGGTGGACTGAATTTTTACATGTACAGTATGAGTATACATCACCCCAGTGATCATGTTTGTTGTCAAGGTTACATGAGGGCTCTTTCCCAGAGTTTCTAGTTTCTTTCTTCACAACTATAAATAGGGACGCACTCAATTTATAAATAGAACTTGTAAGAATTTGATTAAAATTGTAGAGATTGTAAAGATTATAAGATATTATTAAAATAGTGAGTGCTTGTAATAATTGTCCGTGTTAACCATAAAGTAAGAAGATTTGGATAACAATTTGCTTATCTTTTATTTGTCCGCTGGCAGGTTTTTATCTGTGATAAGTTATTTATAATTACTTTATGTCTTAAAACCTACAATATTCTAGAAATTAATGTTTAACCAGTAAAATAAACATCCAAAACAACTGTCATATAAAATATATATTTTATATATATCACATACATCATATATATTAAATCTGATTGATATATTTTTTTCAGATAATATAAGTAGTCCATAATCACAATGAGTGCTAAAAGAAATGCCAGCAATATTCAGATGAATACTTGAAATTTGGAATCATTCTATCATCAGCAAACGGACTCCTTGCTTATGTGCTTATTGTGCTGTACATCAATCTATCTTGCATGCATACAAAATGTAAAATTTTTGTTGTACTAAAACAGTTTGATCTTCTAAATTTTTTATTGCCTTGTAATTCACTTTTTCATTTAACTTTGTGAAGGGTTCCATCAGAATTCATGCTCAATGCTAAATTTTTTGAAGGGGGGCAGAAGAAAAACAGTTTCACTGGAGTGGGACACTGCCACAAAAAAGGTTGGGAACCCCTGTACTACAGCAATAGAAGCAGTTCTTCTGGCACTGTAGTAAATCTGTCTCCCACAGAGGTGGTAGCTAGACTGATGGAATTCTTCTACCAATAAAGTGGTGTCCACACCGGGGCTTAGACTGACTTATTTACATTGCACAGTACATGACATTTGCCACAGGCCTGAATGATTTAGTGAAGCCAAGCTAACCCTGTAGCATAGACCAATCCACAGAAAACAACTTCCTGCTGGCAGTTGCTCTCCCAGCCATATAAGGAAATCACCCAAACTCTTCCCCAGATGGGTTTGACAAATACTTTGAGTCAACTGGGTGGAGTAGCTGATCCATCACAGGCCAAGCTGAGCCCTGCTCCCTTAAAAGGACAATCAGTCTGTGAAATTCTCATACAAGAGGACGTATGGAATTTGCAGCTTCCTAGAGAATTTTATGGAAAAGAAGAGAACAGGTGAAGGTTAAAATAGCAGAACCTCGCTAATTCACATTCATGACAGACAGATACATTATAGATTACCCAGTTTTACGAATTAACAAGTATTGCAAGTGAACAGACAATTTAAAAACACTAAAGCTGCCCTTTGTTCATTTAGTTTAGTTTATAGCTCACATTTTGCGAATGTAAATGCTTGTTTTGTACATCGACTACAGTGTATTTATTAAAAGTAATGAAGTCCCAGTATTACAAGACTTCTTTGTAGCTCTCTACTATTAGAGCTTTATTAAGCAATAGGCTGAGACAACTATGCTGTCTTGTGAAAATTTTTGAATTTGATGTTAGGAAAAACCAGAATCAGTGTGGCGGGAGGATAAATTTTGCCTAAATTTTAAATCTCTTCTTGAAATTATAGCATAAAACAAGTTCCACTTTACCAAAGAGAAACTACAATTTGATATGTATAACTGGAAAACACAATTTTAAAAGGTTTTCACTATATATGTAGCAAACATGCACATGCCTTAGACCCCAACACTGAACTGAGCTTCAATATGGATAGACACTTGTGCTGATACAAAGCCCTACTGAAGTCAGTGAGCCTCCATCTAAGTGACTAGCCATTCAAAGCTCTTTGAAGGCCTTGTCTCTTCTTAGTTTGTTTTCAGGCTCTGCTGCTACAAAGACAGAGGTACTTATTTAACTTTCTTTACACATGTGAGTAGCCCCACTGAGATTTCTAAAGACACTACTCACATTCATAGAAACAAACAAGGAATCTGGTGGCACTTTTAAAGACAAACAAATGTATTTATCACATGAACATTCATGGGAGAAAATCCCACTTTGTCAGACGTTTGAAGATGAGGAGTTTACCAATAAATCTGTTAGCCTTTAAAAGTGCCACAGGACTCCTTGTTTTGCTGAACTAGACTCACACAGCTACCCCCCTGGAAATTGTCACATTTGTAGGTGTCAGTACACTTGTAGGAGGATCAGGATCTTGCAAAAATGCAGGCCTTGACAATATTTCCATCTTGAGCCATAATCCAAGATTGTGATTGGGAAAGAAAAGAAAACTTGCTAACTTAACTTGTCACCAGAATAATATATCCCCATAGCTATGTCTAGCTAGAAATTGAAAGTGGGATATTTATTGAGGTAACAACAGAATTCTTGTCACTGAACATCTGGTAGATCGCAAACCACAGTCACAGCTTCTGTTGGAAATAATTTCTCAGTAACATTAATAAGGTCTCCCATGACTCAGCTGCCACACAAGCACTTCTTTATTGGACCACTCAGTGTTGGTTTTGTCCAAAACACAGCCTTGACCATATTCACATGCCTATATTCAGTACCATAGAAACCATTCAATTATAAGCATTGCCCAAAAATACTTAAACGTATTCAGGCCAGGGAGGTATATTTCTATCATGGCATGACTTTGGAGGGGCAAGGTAAGGAAAAGCTCTGACAAAGACCTAAATAAAACTTGCTTTTTTATACAAAGCAAGTGATGTCACTGCTGGTTAGCAAAACTTAGTTAAAGCCAGCTGAAGGAGTTTAGGGCTGCACTCTGCCTTCTTCAAGGTTCTAAGGTTTTCACATATTTTTGGGCTAAACATTTCTATCCAATTATTTACACTGCCCAAGATGCCCAGTTAACCATTTTTCGTTTATTTCCCATACCTCAAATAAGATAACACTGGCATTCAAAAGGCACAAACAATCCTCCTTTCTCATGAGTTCATTCTTTTTGGTCACATGCTTTGAGCCAGTTATTCATACTGATATCCAAACTCAATTTAAAACCATAATTCACTCAGTTCTAATATAGTCCCATATTCCTAACTGCCTCCAGAAATGTCAGGGGAAAAAACTGTCATTAAAACTCAGACAAAAGCATTCTGTGACAGAATCACTGTCTTTTGGGTTTCCTGTCTTATTTTTGCATAGACTTACTTTGAGAAGCAAGGTTCTGCTCCCTTTGAATAAGGTTCATTGTTATCAGAGAGAAGCAGAGTCCTAACACAGCACTATCTCTGTGATACTAGTGTGTCTCCACTGCTGCAGAGAAGAAACAAGCCATTCTCAGTGAATGTGGGGGGATTACTAGAATGGTAATTAGCCAAACAGAAACAGTGCAGGGATTCAGCACAGCTGAAAGATAGTGCTTCTATATGCCTATGGGGGGGGGAGTCATGCTAGGAACATGTTAACTAGCATGTTTTAATAATGAACAGGGCATAAAACATGACTTTGCACTAACCTTGTCAGGGACAATTAGTGTTTAAAAGCATGTTAACTGTTTATGACACATTACCTAACACGTTTTAAAACATGATTGTACTTGTGTGTACATTTAGGATAAAATTGTGTTTAATATCATGTTAGTTAAAACATGTTAATCTACATGTTTTCTAACATGACACGTTTTCTACAGCAGACATAACCTGACCGGCCAGGGCTCGAGAGCAGAATTCAGACAGGTCTTGGAGATGAACTGGTTCTAGCATTGCACAATTATGGTATTTTTTAGTTCCTAACTAAATTTTAGAGTAAACACCTAAGTTAATTACATTTGTAAGGCTAGTTGGGCCATTTATTGCTCACCAACAACCAATCTGCCTCAGACCCATACCAGAACTGCATTTTATTTTATTGGGCCAATTCAGCAGCCCTACTTGACTTAGTTAACTTAAAACCTTGCTTGCAAGGATACCTCAGAGTTAATAGTGCAGTTGAGCTAAGGAGAATCTAAAGAAGCCATGAATAGGAAAGATGAGACACAGGTTCAAAAGCAAGTCAAAATCTGTGCAAGGTTCATGAACTTTTGCCAAGTCTGCTTGGGCATTATCATTTTAGGAGAAAAATTTCCAAAGATATTCAACCTCACTCCCCCTTTACTCCTCCAATACTTTACAGTTTCACTCTACTTGTCAGCTCCAGTCCTTTGCCCTGGTATGTGCTCTCTGGCTGCTGTCTTGCAAATATTTATGCATGAGCTTAACTTAATTTTAAACTCATGCATAAGTGTGTTGCAGAACTGTTAAATGATTAACAAGGAACAAAACACCTAACCAGACAACTAATCCTGTCAGTGTTCCTAGCACAGCAGTGTTTTGTCCTGAGTGGAAGCAATTTTTAAAATGACAGATAATAAATAATATTAAGCAATTAGAAGTATTTGGAAACAACATTAAATATATTGAGGCCATTCAAATGGATATGAGATATCGTCTGATGGTAGTCAGCATCATTCAGTGGCTCAGATATGACACTGCAGCACAAATTAACTGAAATTTGTTTTTAATTACATCATACGCATTACAACTACTTAAAACTTTTTGTTGTACTTTCTGCTAATTGCTCACTGTCATTTTATCATCTCCCTAGAAAAATGACAATCAGAAGAACTTACCACATAGTTGCTGTGATTTTTCATCTTCTCGAAGGACCTGTGTCAGGGGCATGCATGCTCAGTGACCTATTTGGGTGACAAAGAACAAGAGGACAGATATTGTCATCAGCTTCTGGATAAGCAACCTGCATGGAAGTGACATAATCAGTAACCCTTAAGGCCTGATCTTAAAGTACTTTATATGAGACTCTGAAACAATCCTGCAATCTGACTAAAAAGAAGTGAAAACCTACATCTTTAATCTTCAGGTTGTCATTTAAAGTTAACAATGCTTTCCTCCCTGAGGTTTGTCTATACTAGTAAGCTTTGATGGTAAGTGGAAAAATTATTATATTAAAACCAAAATAATTTATACCAGTATAAATCACCTTTATACCTGTCTAACCTGAGCCTAACCTGAGGCTTTTACCAGTATAACAATGTTGGCAAAAAAAAAAAAAAATCACTACCATAACTGATAAAAATTATATGAGTAAAACTTTTACATGCTAACAGGCCTAATTCCATTTCTATATCTTTGGAGAGAAATAGTCCATCTTCTCTGGATCAAAAGACATAGAATTTTTAATTCTTCTCATATAAGTACAATCTCTTTACAGTAGTGCAAACTCTTCATCATGAAAGTGCAACTTACAAAGGTGTTTTTGCCTAAATAATCTCAAAACCAGAACAATGTAAAATTTTAGACCCTACAAGTCCACCCAGTCCCACTTCTTATTTGCTCACCACTAAGCCAAACAAGTTTGTTTAAATTTACAGGAGATAATGCTGCCCAGTCCTTATTCAAAAAGTTATCTGAAAGTGAGAACAGGGGTTCACATGATGCAGGCGTCCATAGCCTGTTGCTCCAGAGCCACATGCAGCTCTTTGGCTGCCCTCTTGTGGCTCCAGGCTCAGCCTCCCCACTCCCTATTACTAGGGGACCCGGGGGGGGGGAGCACTCCTGGTTCCAGGTTCTCCCCTGCCCCCACCAGGGGACATTGCAGGGGTTGCCCTGGCTCAGATCTGCCCCACCTCACAGGAAACTACACCCATTGCAGCTTTCAAAACATGTGGTTATTAAAGATTTTTTAAAAAAATGACTTCTTATCTTTTGAGTTGCTGACCCCTGATTCATGGCACTTTTTTTGCAAGTATTACAAGGTATTTACTTGCTGGAGATACCAAACATTTATATGCTCCTTTATACTTTGACCACCATTCCAGAGGAGATGCTTCTATGCTGTATTTAAATTGATATTCTATTACAGTTTTACACTGTCATGAATGACTATTTCTTAACCTGATAATTAATTGCAATTTTAAAAAATAATTTGACAGTCCTAATTTGTTTGTTAATACAGTTCTAATTATTGTATTTGATAATGCCATTTCAGTAATAATGTAGCAGGAGATTTGCAACGGCACAACTGGCCGTGGAACACTGAGTGCCAAACAGCCATTTGTGCTCTTCCAAATCCTCCCCCTATTGTGCATTTCTGTAGCACCTTTAGCACAAGGGCTCATATCAGAGACTGATACCGCAGAGTAGCGCACAGACCTCATTACAGAATCAAGACCCAAGACACTGGTAAGATGTCCTTTTAAATAGCTACTTAGCTAGATTTTACTCACACCCCTACTGAAAGAGTAAGGATCCCATTTTACAGATGAGGAAACTGAAGCAAAGGGCCCAATGATCACAATACTGCATTGTCAATACGAGAGCTCAAAATATGTCCTGATTCCCAGCTCTGTCTTTTCAATCACAGGTGGGCAACCCTTTGTAACCAAAGTCTGGTGTAATTATTTGTGTGGGATGCAATATTTTCCTTAGCTAGCCATGCTGATACTAGCATAAAAACAATGAGTCCTGTGGCACTGAAAGACTAACAGATTTATTTTTTTGCATGAGCTTTTGTGGGAGAAAATCCCATGTGAAAGCAGGGCTGAATCATGACCATGGATTCTTTTCAGATTATAACAGGTAATTTGACTTCACCCTTCCTGTGAGTGCTGTTTCCTAGCATTTGAATCCTTACAAATGCTCTGATTTGCTGTTGCAGTATGACCTGATCCCATGTCTTACACTCCCCTGCATTTATTTTCATCCAATTCTGTAAGTTCTTCCTCTTCAAAGCATCTGATGAAGTGGGATATTCTCCCACGAAAGCTCATGAGATAAATAAATCTGTTAATCCTGTAAGTGCCACAGGACTCCTTGCTTTTTTTGCTTTATTAGACTAACATGGCTGCCCCTTTGGAACTTTTTTTTTTTTTTGCTGGACTAGACTAACTGGGCTGCCCCTTTGGAACTATGCTGATACTAGTCATGCTGCAAAAAAGCTAAAAACTGATCTACCAGTGCTCTCACCGTTGTAACTTCTTACCCTTCCTGTCCAGAAATAGGCTACACCACTCTTTGGCACTTCTGGCTTAGAAGAGCTGCAGGGGTTGCACCGCAGCAGCATTAATTACCCCGCCCCTGGATAGAGCAGTACAACCAGGGATTTCCCTTACACTAGAGCCCTGCAAATCCATGGATATCCGCAGATATCCGCCTTATATCCGCATCCGCGGCTACAACACGGATATCCACGGACCATTTCTTAAGGATGCAGATCGGCTATGGATCCACATATTTTTATCTGCACAGAGCTAGAGCCCTGCAAATACGCGGATATCCGCCTTATATCCGCATCCAGGGATACAACACAGATATCCGCGGACCATTTCTTGTGGATGCAGGTCAGCTACGGATCCACTTATTTGTATCCATGCAGGGCTCTACCTCACAATTTCAAAAGGGACAGCCGTGTTAGTCTAGTCCAGTAAAAAAACAGCGAGTTGTGTGGGACTTTAAGACTAACAGATTTATTTTTTGCATGAGGAAGTGGGATCTTCTCCCAGGAAAGCTCATGCAAACAATAAATCTGTTAAAGTCGCACACAACTCCTTGTCTTTTTCTCTACCTCACACTCCACCTCCACCCCGCCCTTGAATTTCCCAACACCCGCCAGCTGTCACCTACAAACACTGTTATACCAAATCAGTGAGCAGCCCCCTAATTTCAAGTCCTGGAGAGAATACTGGGCACCACCCTGGCTGGAGCCAAGCCCTAAGCGTTGGCATTTCATTGCACCTGCACCCATGCAAGCTGCTGAGTGAGCCAAACACTTTTGACTTTGGAAAGTGGAAAACCTCCCTGCCTCCTACCCACCCAATCGCCTTGGCTGCTGCAAGCGCTGGTACAGCCGCTCTCCCGGCGCACGTGCAACCAGCGGCTGCCCTCTCCCCCCCCGCTTCCACTCTACGTCACGTGGGAGCAAAAGCGCCTGCCGCGCCTGTGCCCTCAACCAATGGCGCGGGAGCCGGCCGGGCCAGTGGCGCGCGGGAGCCTGGCAGCGGCGGGGTCAGCGCGCGGCCAGCTGCGGCCGCGGCGCGCGCGCCTCCTTCGGGCCGGCGCGTGAGCCGAGCGCCCGCGCGCGCTGCACCTGCGCGCGCGGGTCCAGTGCAGCGGAGCAGAAGCAGCCGCTGCCCCCCCGCGGGTGCGCGGACGGGAGCAGGAGTGCGCGGGGCGCCGCCGGCAAACGGTAACAGCCCGGCTCCCTGGGGCGCTGCTGGGACGGGCTGGGCTCGTGTCTCCTGCAGGTCACCCTCTCAGGGCTGAGCTGGGCGCGGGGCCACCCCAGCCTCTGCAACGGACTGGCTGCACGGCCTCGGGCACCTCCTTTGGCAGCTCCGGCTGCTCATTTGCACCGGGGCCAGTGGCCGGTAACTCACTTCGGTGTAAGAGCAGCAGCCAGCCTCCCGTGGCTGAGTTTCCCCGTGTAAAACACCCAGCTGCCAGGCTGTTCTTGGAAGTCTTTGTAAGTTATTTGAAGGTCCTTGGGCTATACACACACGTGCAAGGCTTTTAAAAATCCCCTAAGTCGTGTGAATCGCTGTAAAGTAAATGCAAAAGCTGGGGATTGCTGCTTCCCTTTTTTTGTTTTGTTTGATTGCATTATGCATCACTATTTTTTAGCCAGTAATATGGGGACAGTACGTGAGTCATTTGCATTGAAAAGTAAAGGCTCCCTTCTGCGTGTTTTTTCTTGCAGAGTTAAGAAAGCTTTGAAACTGAATTTATGCCAGTGGTTTAATGAACTAGTTTATTGACAAGGCTGGTGATTAAGAGTATGTGTTGTCACCAGTGACATCCTGTTGCAGTCAAACTTGTCTGAGTAGAAGAGAGGAATGTGCCTTTTATTTCATGAGTTGAAATTCCTAGTACTGCTGTGCTTTCTTCATTCAGACCTGCTCTGTTCTTGTTTGTTCCCATCTCTGTTAGAGTGAAAGTCAAGGTGTCTGAATTTGAGTATAATTTACATGATGTGGAGTGGAAGTGTTTATCAGATGACTAATTCAGATTTGTTACCAAAGAGAATGAGATACCTCATATGGAACAAACAAGTCTGGTGGCACCTTTAAAGACTAACATTTGTAGAATAGTGGGGGATAACATGTTGTGCTGGGTTATACTATCATCACACCACAAACAGGTGAGTTCTCAGGAGCTCGAGCTTTATTATTTCTAAGGCTTGAGCTACATCTGAGACTTAAGTCAATCTGCCTACATCACTCAGGGATGTGAAAAATTCCCACCCCTGACATATACTTAAATTGAGGTAGGTTTCATTGTAGACACTGCTTGGTTGACTGAGGAGTTCTTCTAATCACCCGCTTACCATCTTTCAAGGGGATGTACTTACTATGGAAAACCCATTCTGTTGCTCTAGCTAGCATCTACACTGCAGCAGAGTAGATGCAGCTCTGCTGTGCCTTTGTAGAAGTTATGGGTTAGAGGGTATGTCTACACTACATTTGCAACCCTGGAAGGTGGGATGTCACAGCTATCCAAATAATCCACACCTTCAATCTTCACAAAGCACAGGCAGCAGAATACACTTTATTTTTTCACACTGTTTTCCTGGTTGGAATTATGGTATCTAAGAGGCATCACTGAAGTCAGTGGTGGTGAACAATTACAGGGAGTTTTCCTGAATTTTTCAGAGGGACTTGTTAGTGTGCATCTTGATAGTTATTCACATTTATACTAATTCATATTAATACTAATAAAATTATGTACCCATCACTGTAGAATGGTAAGAGCAAATACATATGGCAAACTACTAGTGGATATGTGTGTCTATGTACCTCCTGATCAGCTATAGAAAATTGCAGATTGTGTTCTATATGTATTTTATGACTTTTTAAATCGAACTTTTGTATTTTGCATAACTTAAGCATTATACCCAGATGTATAGAAACTTTTTTAACTTAAATAATTTTAACTTTAGATTAATATTTGTCTGTGGTGTAAGATTGCATTAGAAAACATAATCTACTGACCTGATATGATTCTTACATTGCATCCCATTCTTGACTGTGGTATTTTGAGGGAACTTCTCTTCTCTTCTCATTTTTCTTTTAATAGTAAGAAGCTGCACTAATTGTATGCGTTGTTATATATGTAGATATTGGTTGTCAGTGGAAGAGCTTGGCCCTGAAATTTACAGAGGACAGAATGGGTGGGTTTGGAATGAGAGTAATATTTACAGGCACAACAGCAAACATAAAACCTTAAAAAAGCACCTTTGTAATCAAGAGACGTTGAGGTGCCAGGTTAGAAGTGGGGAGAGCTCAATACTTTTACCAAGTTCCAAAGGGGCAGCCGTGTTAGTCTAGTTCAGTAAAAACAAACAAGGAGTCCTGTAGCACTTAACGACTAACCAGTTTACTTATTGCATGAGCTTTTGTGGGAGAAAATCCCACTTCGAAGTGGGATTTTCTTCCATGAAAGCTCATGCAATAAGTAAATTTTTTAGTCTTTAAGTGCCATGGGACTCCTTGTTTGTTTTACTCAATACTTCTGTATTGGAATTAAATATCCAGGGCACAGTAACACTGGGCTGATTGCCTGATGATGACTTGAGAAGATGGAGGTGGTGTCACGGTGCAGATCGCCACCAAGATGAAACTCTGGGTAGAGTTCTTGAACGTGCAAGTATTGGGAGTAAAGCAGTAGTTCTCAACCTGTTTGCCATCATGGACCACATATGCAGCTCTCTCTGGGTTATGTGGGCCACATCCACACACTATATACTACTTGTCACCATGAGTACCCAAAAGAGTTGAATAGTTGAGTCATGCATATTTAGCTGCTTTAATCTTTCCTCAAAATCAAAGAATTTCAACCAATACTTTTTGTTGCTTTTCTCTAAATTGTCTACAGCTTGTCAACATCTGTCCATGTTATATTATCTTTTCTGTTAGGTTGGTTTATCGGTTTATTTCCTACTTGAAGAAATACTTGAGATCATATTTTTCCCTGGATGATTAACTCTCTGATTTTATCTGACCCTCAGGAATAAGGAGATAAGATATCTTTGATAGACTCTGACTGCATAATTTCCCCTTGTTACAGGACAGTGATTCCTGTCTTCTCCTTCAGCTTCTGTGTTGGTGCATGTTAAACAACAAAGTGAAGGCACTTCTTGTAGCTAAATGACTATTTCCATAGAGTTTTAGCTCAATAATTATTTATATTCTCTTGTGTTCTTGTTAAACTTGGAGAATTCTTTTTACTTTGTATGTGAGGATGTTTGTGCAATTTGTTTTGCTGTAAAAACATTGCCCAGTAGCACTACAAAGCTTTTTGGCAGTTCATTGACATGTGGAAACCAATAAACACAAGAAGCTTTAATTGCAAAGATAAGTTTTGTTTGAAAGTAACAATCAGCAAAACCTATGCAGTTTTTAGATCAATGGTTCCCAGCCTTTTTGGCTTGAGGGCCACAAATATAATTTTTACAACCCTGAAGGGCCAACAATCTCTGCCAGCTGTCCATGGGTGGGGGTTGGGGCCCAGGGCTAATTGGCCTGTAGGGGCCCCATCCCACCCCCACACACTGGTGGGGGGAGTGAGGCAGGCTGATCCAGAGATCGAGCCGTGCTCCTGGCCCTTCCCTGATTGCCATTGAAGGCAACAAGGGCAGGGGTGGGGAGCAACATGGCATTGGGGGGTGGCAGCAGTGTGGGCCTGGCTCACCTTTCTCCATTAAGATTGGGCCTGTCTGCCAGCAGTCCCCTTCATCCTCTCACTGCAGCCAGAAGAAAGGCGTTCAGTGACAAAAACCAAGCCCTCCACCTGGGTCCTTAGGCAGCAGTTCCCTTCTGGGAACAGAGGGATGAGAGATCTATGCTCCCCTCTCCCCAGCTCTAGCTCAGACCCAATGCCCAGGGACCAAGGCCGAACACTTTGCTGTGCTCCCTGTTATAGCCAAGGGGAAGAGAGCGCTGATCTTCCATCTCCTTGCCTGCACCAGCAACATACTCCTCTGGGGTATTAGCCAGCAGCTCCTTTCTGTAACCTAAGGGAAGGCAGGCCAGCCTAAAAGATCCTGTGGCACATGTTGGCCTCTTGAATATAACCTGTTTTATATTAATGATTTGTCAGGTTAACAACTAGTGGTCTGTATAACTGGCAGTATGAAGTTCTGTGCCTCAAGTTTCCCATTTGCAAAATGAGTACTCTTCTTGGACAGGAAGGGAGTGTTGTGAGGCTTAATTTTTTTTTTTTTTTAATAAATATTTGTTTAAGCCCCACAGACAGAAGCTCCAGAGGAGAAAGATTGTTCTTCTTCCTCCACTGATGAAAAGGGTTGCCCACAAACAGCTTTATTTACATAGGCTACCTACCCATAATTCCTCTTGTGGAGCCATGGATTTGAAGGATAGTGGGCTCCTACAGAAGGATACCTTGCGGCAAAGAACTCATTGCAAGCAATAAGGACACAGCTCAAGGGTACTGTGTGTTCTTACCTCAACTATGGCAGGGATTTCATTGTCAGAGACAATACTAATTGAGGACTTTGTGTTGAGAGATGATTCCGAGGACATCAGCAGAGTTGGGGAGTTTCTGATGAGGACCCACCCAACCTGCATCTTAATAAAGCTGACTTGCTAAACTGAGTTAAGTGACACTCCCAGTTGGGACTAGGAAGGAAGCTCCCTTGTAGACAAACCTGCAAAGACACCCCTCTACACACACCTCTTCCTCCTTGACCCTCAGCTAGTGCTGGCAGCCCCCTCTGCTGAAAAAAAAAATATGGCAGCTGCCTGAAAATTCAGCAGCAGTCACAGCTGGATTGGGAGCACTCCTCAGGCATGCCACAGAAAGAAGTCGCCCAGAATGTCTCATCTTGGTGGTGTGCACGCCACGAGAAGAGGTGGCTCCTTTAAAGGGTTCCCAGGCATGCTGCAGAAAGAAGCTCCTTTGAGGACCATCACCATGCAGAGAGGAGCCAGTCTGGGAAGCTTTTTTCTGTGTCACATGGGGGGGACAGGCATAGGGAGATCCCCTGTGTCCAAGCTGCACCTGGAGGAAGTTGCCCAGAGTAGCATTCAGTGGCAGGAGTGGCAAGTTCTGTGGTACTGCAGATGGTACTGCATGCCACTCCGAATGGGCTTGGATGCCACTGTCGGCACATGTGCCTGAGACTGCTTACCCCTGCTAAATTCTGAACAGAGTTCAGTAGATTGCTGTGATGGGGTAATTAAGGGGCTATTTGCTTGTGGGAATGTCTCACCAGGGGTTAGATGGACCACTGCCGAAATTACTAGCAAAATAAACAAGGAGTCATGTGGCACTTTAAGACTAACAGATATTTGCATTTATATTCTGTTGTTGCATTTTCCCAAGTTTAAATATTGTTCCCATTCCCCTGAGAAGGATGCTCATGTTTGTATACAGTCCAAGTGCTTGAGATTGGGATAATTCTGCCCGTTCTGGGTGCTTTCTAGTTCTAGATTCGAGGTTTCAGTTCTGCCTGCAGTGGGATTTTCCCACACAGGAGTTCATGCGATAAATACATTTATTAGTCTTTAAAAGTGCCATCAGACTCCTTGTTTGTTTTGCTGAACTACACTAACATGGCTACCCCTTTGGAACTTAGTTTTCCTGTGTTTCTGGCTGGGGGCTTGAACCAGTTTAGGTATTTGACGAGGGGAACCCTAGCTATTTTCCGTTAACTAGCTGTCTGGCACAAGGGTTGCATTTTGAAGCACTTAAATATACTGATTGGAAGCCCATAAAGAAGTGTAAAAAGCAGAAATCCCATGCAGGTGGAGTGCTTGACTTTTTCAGTCAGGCAAAAATTTTGCAATAGGTGAAACTCTCAAATAAATTTAAAACTACCAGACTCTGAGGATGGAGTAATGTGTTAAACCTTAATACAGCACAGGGGCAGTAGCAGGTTTACTTCTGCAATAATCAGGTGGCATTAACTAAGCTAAAATTATTCACATGAGTGAGTTTATAAGTCAAAACAAAAAAGGAGTCTTTTGATACTTAGACTAACAAATTTAATTTTCCCATGGGATTTCACGGATGAAATTCTTAATCCTACTAAGTTTGGGAGGTGTTTACCGGGGAAGAATATGTGTATTGAATTGCCAACTCATTGCTGTGGTGGGCCAGATTTGACTTAAATGTACTTCAGGTGGACCTACATACTATAAATTGAAATACTAACTAGGGCATTCTTGTGCCATCGCGGAGCACTGTGTAAGCAAGACTGAACTCTGCAAGACCTGACACTCACAGCATTGCGTAGCACTGGGTATGCACGACCACAAACACGCTCTCTCTCTCTGTGTTAGGGAGAGAGTGTAGTCCTGTGGAATACAGTCAGGGTCAGATGGAGGAGATTTGCAGGCTGCATCTGGCCCGTAGGCCTCATGTTTGACACCCCTGGCCTCAATCCTAATGGTCTAATTCTATATTACTATAGCAACCAGTGAGCTGGCAATTCAGTACACAACATATTCCTCCCCTCTAATGAAAATGCCCCCTCCCCTTTTAATAGGATAAGCACTAACTAGGAAATGAGGGTAGCCTGCCTCATCTCCGGGCTAGACCTGGGGGATTGTTCTGCCCAGTAATGTGGGTTTGCCCCTAGGTAAAGATCCAGCCAATGAGGAGGCCTTCTCTCCCTTGGTGGATTACAGCACACGTCTAATATTCTTATTGCTGCTGCTCTGACAACAGGTTCAAGAGTAGTAGCTTGAACAGGTGAGGATGCTGGTTGAACAGGGGAGGAGGCTGTATGTGCTGCAGAGGTGGATGAAAAAGAGAGACAGGAACAGGCGACTCTTGACTCAATGGTATCTCACCTGTAATGGTGAGGTCAAGCACATCTGGTATCTCCTTAACTTCCACCTTTTCCTTTTTAGAGTCACTTCATTTTAGAGGAATAATCATAATAAATGTAATATATTTGTGTTCTGCACTGGCTAGCAGCAGAAGAAAGTGCCAAATAAGAACTGAAAAAATACCGCCACACAACAGTATCATTCTGAGTTTTTGTGGTGACTTAAGTATTTTGAGCACAGGCATTCCACTCAGTTTGTGCTGGCCAAAGTCAGGTGCCATATGAAACTCTCCTACTTACTGAGGGCTGTTCTAAACTGAGAGCTTAGGTCAATATAATGCTGGTCACATCAACCTTCTGCAGCCCACGTACGTACTCATAGCTGTGAAGTCGAATTAAGGGCTCCTGCAAGTTGACATTGTAAATCCACCCCTGCAAGAGGCGCAGCATTCAATACGATGTTATTATTGTGGTTTAACATCAGTGTGTACAGAGAGGAGTGTAATGTCATTTTAATGACCTCCAGGTTTCCTTCCCAGAATTCCCTGTTCATGCAACTTTGTCTTTCCTGGTATGCTACATGTTGGTCATGTCATCAGCAAAGAAGCTTGGGGGGGGGGGGGTGGCCCGGGGGGTGGAGCCAGGGCGGGTATTGGGGGAACCAGGCAGCAACGTGGGCTTATTTGGGGTTGAGGGAATCTGTATGAGGCATGACGCCAGGGCGGAGGGGGAGTGGAACCAGCCAGGGGTGTGGAACCAGGAGGGAGGGG
The DNA here is from genome assembly GCA_007922195.1 of Podocnemis expansa. NCBI lineage: Eukaryota > Metazoa > Chordata > Testudines > Podocnemididae > Podocnemis > Podocnemis expansa. Next base: position 124,556,561 of record ML681963.1, read on the forward strand.
GCAGGCAGCAGCATGGAGAGAGGCTCAGGGTGGGCACTTTCTTGCGCTGTGGACACCTACTCACAATGCAATGCTTCTAAAGTTGAAGTAGCAGCTAGCAGTGGGGACACAAGAAGCCAGAACATGGAGCGTGGTATGGACACTCTCCTCTGGTTTTATTAATTCAACAAATCAAAGTCAATTTTAGATTGTGCTCAAGTGTAGACGTAGCTTGTGAAGGTAGCACATGCTTAAGTGCTGTGCTGAATAACATAATACCAGACCCTTTCATGTGGTGCAACTACCTCCGGCTTTTGTTATAGCGGGCTGTCTTGTCCCCTGGAAATTATACTGTCTCTTTACAGAGACGCTTACATCACAAAAGGTTCTCTAATGTTTAACTACTTATTCATAAGCAGAGATGTCCCTAGAGGGGTGCCTAGGGGTGTGGGGCCCAGGGTGAATGGCCTTCTACGGGGCCCCCCCAACCCCTGGCACTGGGGGGCAGAGCCGGCCAGCCCAGGGGAGGGGCAGACCCCTGCGCTACCCCCCATGCCGGGGACCAGGCAAGCAGGCAAAGGGGCAGTCTGCCGCCACAGCGCTGTTGGTCCGCCCCCCTGCCATGCGCGCTGCTCTGGGCTCCCTGCCAGAGCAGCGGAGAGGAGACGGGGGCAGTAATACTGGATCCGCACTGCCTCCCACCTCCTCCCCACGGGTCCAGCATGGAGCCCAGAGTGGTGAGGGGGGCATGGCGGACCGCAGTGCTGCAGTGGCGGACCGCCCTTTTGCCCGCTAGCCTGGTCCCTGGCATGGGGGGGGGCTCCCCAGAGCACAGGGCCTAGGGCAGCTGCCCCTTTTGCCCCCCCTTAAGGATGGCCCTGTTCATAAGGATGACTTCACTTATCTCTGTGAAATAGTCCCTTCTGGGGTAAAACATAGCAGCTATTTAAGCTGGCACCACAACAATAAATAGCTGTTTAAGACAGCAAATAAAGAAGGTTATCCTTTCCAGTAGGCATGATGGGAGTTCAGGTAGGCAGAATATATTTACCAGATCTGGAATTGGTTCAGGACATGATTTTTAAAGCCACCTAGAATGTTTGGGCCTCCCTCTCAGCTCATTTTTAATAGGAACTATGCATCTCTTTGGCTTTGAAATTCCATCCTTAACTATGACATCCCATTATAAAGAAAGGAGGTCATAATTTTCAACTCTTTTGTTTGTCAATATCATTTACAACTGTGAAAAGCGAGTTGAAAATGCTAACATTTATGCATTGTGTGTATGTGTACTTACACTGCTAACATTTCTATACTTAAAATTCTAACAAATCAGAATTCATTTTATGTTTCCTTTGCACAAAACTAAGTAATTCCAGAAAGGAAATTGGCACTGGTATCCCCCAACAGTAAAGAGTACCTATACAGCACTGGTTCTGATCTGCCCAACAGGGAAATATGGAAATCACCATCACCAAATTACAAGGAACAAATATATGCTACTGAAGTTTATCATCCTACTTCAGACCCAGCCCAACAAACCTTATATCTAATGCAACACAGATTCTTTAAACTTGTTTATGAGCAGGATTTTCCAGTGTTCAGCACTCAGTAGCTCTCATTGATTAATTTGTGGTACACCTAGAAGCCACAGTGGATGGACAACAGTGGCCAACTTTCCCAAAGATTGTCAACCAAGATTTACAACTCAGAAATAAAAAAAGACAGTGTCTTAAATTTTAAACACATTTGGCAAAAGAGTTGGTTGAAAAGATGAGCCTCATGTACTTTGGGTGCTGATAAACTCCTGTGTTTACAGTCTACTAGTAAAAACCAATTCCAAAAACGGGGTTCTTCGCTAAGAACATCTTTCCAGTCTTCAAGAGTACAGCTAAAGACTGTCAGTAAAGGTACATATGCTGATCTTACCCATCATGCTGGCATACAGGACAGTATATAATGTAAAGTTCATTTCACTAGTTCAGCCTGAAGTGAGGCGATGTGAATGTGTTTAGACATGTGTTTAATTTGTAATAACTGAACAGTTTCTGCTTAGGAAGGTGTGACTGTAGCAAATTTCCATTCACGCATCACTGTATCATAAGTGTCACAAATTCCATGGCAGCACAGCTGTGGGACATAGAGTGACATAATACTGTTTCCAACATTATTGTGGAATTCTAAGGCCCAGTCTACAGTGCTGGGAAAATTTGGTAGTAGTTGGTGGGAGTTATGCAAGCTACGCAAAGTAACTTGCATAATTCTCATTGGCTTCCTAACTCCCCTTCAGCACAGCATCTTCACTGTGCTGTGCCTTTCGAGGGGGTGGTTTTACTAAAAAAACAACAAGGAGTTGTGTGGCACTTTAAGACTAACAGATTTACTTTTTGCAAGTCAATTAAGTGTCATAACTGATCCCTAAATTAATCCGGAAAGTCAGATCTGGCAGCAGCAGATTTGCTTCCGTCAGTGTAGATGTGGCCTATGTGAACTTAGAAGAGGCATTTTGGAACTCTGCAGAGCCAGAGTCCTGGCACTGTGGAATTGATTTTTTTTTTCTTTTTCTTTTTCTTTTTTCTTTTTTTTTTTTTAAATCCTACTCCCTGTTAAGGTGGTATGATGTGCTGACCACTGAGCCATTAAGTGAGGATGGATAACTTATAGCAAGGTGCTGTGGTGTTCACTTTCCCTAATCTAATCTTGTCTCATCTCTGTAGGTATAAATTTTTAGATAACTGTCAGTCGTCAGCACACTGTTATATGAGCATGGGTAGGTGATCACACTTCACCCCTAAAATCAGTCCCTTTTTCAAAGGCTGACTTATTTTACCCGGCATCTCAATCAATGTGGCTGTATGGTTTGACAACAGTTTTAACTTTCTCATTCCTGACTAGCTTTCTATGGATCCATATTCAATGATGCCAGTATAGTTACCACTAGAAAATTAAATTACTGGTTTTGAAGAGCCTGTGGAATGAATAGGAAATATAATTTTTGTGTCCTGTAAAAGTAGTGTCTGTGTTTTCTTTCTCTATGATTATACAACATTTAGAAGGGATGTCTGTTAAATTTTAACATTGGCTTTTTAACAATGCTTTTTTAAAACTTAATATTAAGTAGCAGGTGCATAAGTAGTTGCTGGATTGAGGCCTAACTCCCATTAGTGCAGTTTTATACAGTCTTTTGACTCTTCTGGAGACTTTTGATAGTGTCTCTTTACTCATGGGCTGTATTCACACAGCACTTTTGTTTCGAAACAACCTCGTTGTTTTGAAACAAAAAACATGTTCACACAACGCACCGTTGTTTTGAAACAAGTTAAACCCCATTTGGGGGCGAAACAACCTTGTTTTGAAACACTTGTTTCGAAACAACTCGTGTGAACATGTTGTTTCGGAACAAGACTTTCCGAAACAACAGGTCAAGGGCTTGCCCCCTCAGCACCCTGGCCAGGGAACACTCAGCACCCTGGCCAGAGTGCTGAGGGGTGTCCCCTGGCCAGCGCCTGCAGAGCTGGGCTGCGGGCACTGGCGGGCTTCAGCGCAGCCCAGCGCTGATCCCCGCCGGTGCCCACAGCCCCCCTTTGCAGGCACCGGCGGGGTTCAGCGCCAGGCAGCGCTGAACCCCGCCGGTGCTTGCAGCCCCCTGAGGAAGCGAAATAGCAGGTTCACAGTGTGAACCTGCTATTTCGTTTCCCACTTTTTTCTTATTTTGAAGTAACATTTTGTTAATTCGAAATATGTTATTTCGAAATAAGGCATTATTTCGAAACAAGTTGTTTCGACACAACTTGTTTCGAAATAACCATGTGTGTGTGAATACAGCCATGGGTACTAATACATAAGAAGAGTATGTGGAGAGAGAGAGAGATGCATGTATGTTTAATTTTTGAAGGTCATAATGCAGAAATTGCAATTATAACAACAAAGAATGAAAATATTGCCCAGAATTATCAGTTATGATTTTCTTGGGATGATAAAATTAATCAGTCTCAGAACATAAGAGCAAATCAGCTATTTGCTCGATGATCAACAAAATAATGGTGGAACTCAAATCTTCCTTAATAAAAATGATTGTTCAAGGTTTTGTTTTTCTTTTCATGTGAGTTTGAACGTGCTATGTAAATTGCTGTGTATCATTGTTAATAACCATTTTCTTTAAATAGAAGATTAGAAGTGGAAAGCTTGATAGTTAAGGGGACATGTTTTCTCAACTGTAATAATATACATTATCACTGCGAAATTGGATCATTCATGTGAAATGTGAAGTTGTCCAAGATTAAGGTGGAAGACTAAGGAAAGAAAGCAGCTGTGTATTAGAAGGAGGAAGATGAGACCTTTTGTATACTATCCCAGAAATCGAAAGGCCGAGGTTATCTACAGAGAGTGGTGAAGCCATGTATTTGCAGTGGGAAATGCTAGACCTGACTATTGAAAAGATGCAGTTTGATGGCAGTGACAGTGCCTGAACTCCTTATTGGAGGCCAGAGGCATTTTACAAACTACTCAAGACAGGTTGCTAAATGGATGATGACTGTGTGAAGTGACAGGAGTCTGCGTTAGAGGAAGGAGGCATAGGCAGCAGACTTGGCTTTCTTCCCTAGAATCTCAGTAAAGGCTCACAGTCGTTGAAGGTGGTGCTTTGTCTGAGGGTCAGCAGATTACCCGAAAAGACAAGTGGTGTTGTATGGGAACAATAGTAGGCCTGTAGACTGGCTCTGTGGTGTAGGCTGCAGCAAGTGCTTATCCATAACCCCGTATACTGTATGTGATTACTGTGTTCTTCTGGAATAGTGATAGATGGTGTATGAATATTCATGGCGAATGAATCATATGAATACTACGTCTTCATTTACAACTGCACCCAGATTGTCTGCAAATTCAGTAGTTACTACAGATAGGTTCAAACTGAAGTACCCAGACTGGATCTAACACTCTCAAAATTCAAACTGGGGTTTTGATTCATCCCCAATTTAAATGATAGTAAATCTGCAGAATCAAAACTGGACGCTCCTGAAATGCAGTGGTGCCATCCCCTCGCCCAGGGGTTCCTGCTTGGACCCATCTCTAATTACTCATTTAGACTTTGTTACAAGAATGTCACCTTGTAACTCCATTTGCAGAGTTCTATACAAAAATACAACACAAAATTCTCAGTTTTGACAGAAAAGCCTTTGTCAGATTTGAGATGGTGTTTCTAAGAAACATTGTGAATTAGAGTGGTGGTTCCCAACCTTTTCTTTGCTGCAGCATACCTTGATACTGCTAATTATTTTGAGGCAGACTACCATTAACTCATGAATATTCAATATTAATAATGACTATTCATTACCCACAGCACATTGGTAGGGAAATACTATATATGGGTTGGTAGGATTAGCTGGGCAGCGGTGGCAAGAAAGGGGAAGGGAGGTCATAGGTAGCTGTGTGGGGTGGCAGGAGGCAGTGTGGGGCACAGAGCAAAGAAGGGTGGCAAAGGAGGGCAAGGGTGGCCATGTGGGGCAGCAGGGCAGAGGTGGCGAGAGCAGGAGTGGCTACGCAGGTGGCGGGGGGGAACCTGGAGATGGGAGGGCAGGGCAGACATGGTGTGGTACTTTCCCCCCCCATCAGCCCCTTTAAACTCAGCAGCCTCCTTCTCCTCAGCAGCTCCATCCCCTTCCCCCAGGACACACTTCCCCCATCGCAGCTTCAAGCAGCACCACCTTCTCCCCCACCCTCCTTTTGCCAGTAGTTCTGCCCCTCTGCTGTGACTCCCTGCCTCCCAAAGGGGTCCCCTCCCCTCCCTGACTGCTCATGGTGGTCCCTCCTTTTGAGTGGCCCCCTCTCCCACACGACTCCCTACTGCTCCCATGGGGCCCCTGCCCAGCCCAGCCCAGCCCAGCCTAGCCTCACCATGGTGGTGGCATCCCTGGCCCCTGGCTGGCCACTCCTGCTGGCAGTAATGTCTCCAGGTCCTAGCCAGGCCAGATCTTGGCAGTGGCAGCCCAGGGGATGGATCCTGCCACCACCTGCAACCCCAGGATACTGACTGGGGCTGGACGCCACCATTAGTGGCAGATCCAGGACCTGGACCCAGGCCAGACCCTGCCACCTCTGCCGGACCCTGGACCCAGTTAGGGGCCAAATCCCACTGCCGTCAGTGGTGGCTCCCGGACCCTGCTGGTGCCCCTCCAGTCAGGGCTGGAACCTGCTGCAGCCGCTGGTGGCTTTCAGACCCTGCCACTGCCCCACGACTGACCCCAGATGCCCCGCTGTCCCCAGCGGCCCCCAGACCGGACCTTGCCACAGTTTGTGACCCCTAGCCCCACTGCTGCAGGCGGCTCCTGGCCAGTACCAGGTCCCTCCACCGCTGATGGTCCCCAAAGCATGGCCGAGGCCGGACCCAGCTGCTGCCAGCAGCCCCGCACCCTAGGAGGAGTCAGACCCTGCCACCACTGGCGGCACGCTTGAGGGTTTGCCGCAGCACACCAGTTGGGAGCCACTGAATTAGAGTTCTGTTCCAGTATAGATCTTACTATCCCAAAAATTGTGTGCATGTTCAACCAGCATTTGGTATGTAAAGTAAGATTTGAATCCTTTGGGAGTCCAGATGGTAGCATCTGCTTTAATGATCCATAATCAGAGCATCCAACTGAGTCATTTCACTGAAATTTATTAATATAATTAATTGTGATGATTGTGTATTAGTGTAATATAATAGGTTGCCAAACTGAAATCTGGTCATATCTCACTCCAGGGGTAATGCTTTATCTAGGAAAGGCCTTGGAGCATAAGAGATCAACATTAAGAACCTTCTGGAAACCTAGGTTCTGTGTTTCGTTAAGGTAGTTAATGGTACAACACAATTGCGGAATAAGTGCTGCATACTCAGAACTTGTGTTATTCTACAAAGAAAATCTGTTCTTATTTTAATTGCTATTATCACTGAATGCAAAATTTCTCTCTCTCATCTGTATTATAGCATTCCCTCTTGTATAATTTGAGAACTTTATTAAATAGAGACTTGATGTTAATTGGTACTATTAACAAAAATCTTTTGTAGTACATCTCTACAGGTCCGGGAATGCTCTGTAAAATCATTCCCATTGTGTGTTAAAGGAAGATGGGGATCAGTTGGATTTATAATAATAACACTATGTGTAACTTGTAAGGAGAATTTTGTGGAGAGGCACACAACTGGATTTTGCTGTTTATGTTTATCCTCTGTACAAACACAAAGGCTGTGCTGAAATTCTACAATAAAATGTCTATCTCATGCAGATTATGCTACCTAAATAACAATCTGGAACAATGATTTGTTAATAGCTGTGCTCAACAAATGAATAACAAATTGAAGCTTCAAAGAGGGACTACAGAATTGGAATTCATATGCAAATTTGACACTTCAGGGCTAAATGAGGACCATGGAGTCTCTTCTCATTACAACAGATGATTTGACCTCACATTCCTCGTTAAAAGTGACAGAGCTGTTTTGAAGATATAAGAATGTACAAAAATATTTCCAGGTTCCAGTGGGTAGCTGTATTGGTTTCGCTCATCAAAACAAGCAAGGAGTCCTGTGGCAGTTTTAAAGACTAACAAATTTATTTATTGCATGAGCCCTCATGGGAGAAAATCCCACTTTGTCGTCAGATGCTTTGAAGATGGGGAACTTACAGAGTGGGAGGAAAATAAATGCAGGGAAGTGTATGTCATAGGATCAGGTCAGACTGTTAAAGCAAATCAGCACAGTAGTTTAGTTTAGATTCAAACACTGGAGAACAGCATATAGAGGAAGATGAGGTCAAATCACCTGTTGTAATGAGAAAAAAATCTGTAGTCCTTATTTAGCTCTGAAGAAACCGTGTCAAATTTGGATATGAATTCCAATTCTGTAGTTCCTCTTTGAAGCTTCAATTTGTTATTCATTTGTTTGAGCACAGATATTAACAAATCATCATTCCAGGTTGTTGTTCAGCGCACAACTTTAATATTTATGTAGTGTAATCTGCATAAGATACAGACATTTGTAGAATTTCAGAACAGCCTTTGTGTTTGTATTGAAACAGAACTTTTTTTGTTTAGGATGGAAGTAACAGATGGGTCATTTGTCATTAGTTTCAGCACTTTGACTCTTGAATTGGAAGAGTTGCTGCTTATTTGAAAGGATGCAAACCAAATTTTGACAAGCATTACCACTGTTAACCTTCTCTCTTCAAAATGACTTTCTAAGTTACTCTAAACAGTAACTATGTTTTTTCCATTTGTGCAAGTGCCTGGGAGGTTTGTCAGACTTTAAGACTGTAACAGATCTTACTATTGTTAAATTGTTCTGTTCTGGGAAATAAATGGTGCTTCAGGGATGAGGGAGAAGGAAAAGTAATTTTCAGTTCGTAACCTGGTTTAACCCAAAATCTTTGAGCATTACAGAATGGATCTGCTTTTCCTGTCACTTACGCTGGTTTTATGTTGTAAGAAACCATTGGGAATGAGTCCACACAACATGAAGCCAGTCTGAGTGTTAGCCCATTTTCATCAATACCCCTCTACGGATATTTCTTTGCATCGTAACTCCAAAACAATCCAATAATATAGGACAAGCTGCTAAGAAGCCCCTAACCAGTTATATTTCTGTGTTCATTCATAGTATTGTATGGTGAAATAACAGAGAAATAATTTGGAGTTACGGTTGTGCATTGTATTGTAATTTTTCAGTTCTTTGAGATGTACAATGAGGATGACAGCATATTGAATTGAAATCAAATATGTAAAGATAAGATTTGTGTCAGGGTGGAAGAATATCGTAATTTTAGTGGGGTACATCTTGGAGTCAGATATTTTAGGGTGTGAAAAGATACATTCCTGAGCTACTTCAGCTCAAATTGTACAGACATTGGGGAGAAATTTTCCTAATTAATCTTTTCACGTATGTAAGTCATGGGCTGGGAAAACCTCTTGGATTTTCCAGAATTGTGAGCCACTGTGTGTTACTCCTTTTAGACTCAGCCAGTGAGTGCCCTGCTGCTGCTAAACTATGGACTAGCTCCTTGACACACCTGCTTATCTGCCTTACCAACTTACTCTTCAGGATGTTGCTAGTTCAAACCTTGACTGGCAGATAACGATCAATGACTCCAACTCTTGTTCCCCAGAGACTCTGCTGTATAATGTTCAGCCCTCTTATTTAAGTTAGCTGTTCTTTAAAAGAAGACAATATACAGTGGTTTATTTACTTAACTGTGTTGACAAATCCTTAAAGCACTAAGTTGGTTTATGGTAGAAGCAAAACAAGTTTATTAACAAAACAGCACAGGTTCAAGTGTTTTCAGGTAGAAAGAATAAAGATAAAAATGGTTACAAACAAACAAAAAAGTAAAATATGCTTATAAGGCTACAGCTTCTGAAAAGTTAGATTGACTCAGCTATGTCACTCAGGGGTGTGAACAATCCACACCCTTGAGTGATACAGTTAAATCTACCAATCCCCCATGGGAGTAGTACTTGGTCAATGAAGGAAATCAGGTAGATTACCTCTACCAATAGGAGAACCATTCCTGTCAGCATAGGTAGTGTCTGCATTTAAAACACAGTGAAGCAGCTGCAGCATTTCACGCATATACCAACCCTAACAATAAAACAACTTGATCAACTATTGTTCTTATTCAAGATGGCTTCTCTACTTTGAGCAGCTTCTCCAGCATAACTAAAGTCCCCTGCCACATTTATTGCATGCCCACAAAAGCTCATGTGATAAATAAATTTGTTAGTCTTCAGAAGTGCCTCAGGACTCCTTGTTTGTTTTGCTGAACTAACTTAACACAGCTACTCCTTTAGAACTTCCCGGCATGACTGACTTTCAGTCACCCTTGCAGAATTAAAGTGTTGATATCTTAGTTATTCTCCTCTTGAGGGAACAAATGGGTTCTCTCCCTTCCCACTCCCTCAACACACACACCATAGTCTGGTAAACCTTTGAAATGTATTCTTTTGCAGGATCTCCTCAGATGAAATTCCTTTCCCCTGCTATGTGCAGAGGCCATGCTCTCCCGTGTAGATTCCACGCTTGTTCCTCCCTTGCTGGTGATTTTTGCAAATCAAATGAGTAGCCTGTTGACTTTGGCCACATCTAGCATATGAGGTGCTGGTCTCATTCAAATCAAATCAAATCAAATCATAGGGCTGGAAGGGACCTCATGAGATCATCGAGTCCAGCCCCCTGGGAATTGAACCCAGGACCTTCTGCACGTTAAGCAGAGGTGCTACATTCATTTGACTGAGAAAACCTACTGATATGTCTCAAGTCCCCCTGACATGTGGGTTATATACATTTTAGTCATATATTTCCAGTGTATCTCTAACATTGTCTGTGGGAAAACCATAAATACATCACATAAGAATATTAGTGATCAGTGAGTTACTAATTTTCCGGTGGACTAGAGAGCAGGGTTAGCTAAGAAGTATAGTTGCTCAGCCAATTAAACAAAACAAAACTCCTCTATTTAAAACTGTGCACATCCAGCAGAGAAATCTTTAACTGATATTCCAGTTACTCAAAACTTTTTGGAGAAGGTGGCTGGCAGCCTGAAGACCTTTGAGCACCATCTGGAAACAGCCTTGACTGTTTCTTAGAGTCTTCTCTGTCAGGATTGTATATTGTGATAAAGTCAGGCCAGAGGGCTACAAAGGGGCAATTGAGGGCAGATAAGTCAACCCTAGAATGATAAAAGCCCTTTTCCCTGCTGGCAGGGGAAGGTGATTACAGCCTGATGAGAAACAACTGAGGTTAGGCAAAGGTTGCTCCAGCTCTGTTAAAAGCCCCACCTGTGCTAGGGGTAAGGGGGGGGGGGCAGACAAAGTGCGACAAGCAGCCAGAGGCTTCGAGGAACAGGAGAAGAGGCTTTTCCCAAACCAGGAACAGAGTGCATCTTCCCAGAAGAAGTGGAGGCGAAAGGACTCAGGTACCAGCCTAACAAGAGAGACTGGGACTGCCTGGTGCTGGCTGAGCACAACAACAACTTGGCTGGGGAAGCCAGGGAGAGTTACTCTGGGATCTAAGCCCCATGAACATGCTGGCTTGATCCAGTAAGGCCCAGATGCACACCCTGCCCCAGCATGCTGCAATCAAGGGATGCTGAGAGTGAGGTGGGGAGAAGAAAAGATTCGCTTAAAGTGTTGTGAATGTACCTGAGGCCTGTTTTGCTGGGGTAGAAGACTGTTACCTGGCAAAGCTGAGGGGAACTTTGCCGTGGTATTCTTAGACAGAAAGACTCTTTCTGCATTGTAGCAAAACTGATTAAAGTTTTCATTTTTTATTTACTAGCAAAATTAATCAATGCTACTTAGTTATCATTGATTTTTTTTTAAAACTCGGTATGTGTTTCAGCAAATAGTGAATGATACAGAATTAAGGTTATTTTTAAAAAATTGGGTGAGCGAGTGCATTTTTCTAATCTTCATGGATTAGAAGAAATTTTTGTTAACACTTCAAGATATTCTCCCTGATCACAAGGCAGTCTTTTAAGCAAAAGAGATTGAACAGCATCCATGTGACTTAGCAGTGTGGTTTTTCATAACTGATTAGGCCCTTCATCTTCTGTTAGCAAATCCAGATTGGGTTATGGCAAACTTTAGAAACTGCTATTTAAATTTGATTATTTCAGTTTCAGAATGTAGCATATGTCTGAGATAATCTAATGATGAATTAGTGGTTTCAAATGGAACATGTAAAACTTTGCTGCTGTTTAAACTAGAGGCAATCAATATAACTTTGAAAAGTGGTCTTGCAGAAGAATTCTCCTGTACATAGGAAATGTTATGGTGCATGATACCCAAGATCCATCTGGCCAGGGGTTGGCAACCCAAAAGATAAGAAGAGCCATTTTTTAAAATTCCTTCAATAACCAAATGGTTTGAGAGCTACAAAGGGCATTACCTGCTAGTTAAGAAACTGAGTAAAAGAACAGAGATGCATATTAATTTTTAATAACAAAAAATATTGTTTGCTGATGCAAACAAACAATTTACATATACATTTTAACCATATATGATGTTTTAATGACAGTTTGCTTCTTAAAACGGAGGTTTTAGATCTTTACTGAAAAATAATTGGTTGTTGACACATTGCAGAATGAAGGCTTTGTTGAAGTAAATCATTAGTTTGAAGTTATTTATTAACATTTAGCAATAAAAGGAAGCTCTAATTGTTGGTAGGGAACAGGGGAGAAGAGAGGGAGAACAACTGCCTTCAGTACTGGAAAAAAGACAAATGTCATGGTCCTACACAGAAAGTAGTTATTTCATTTTAGCCTTGTCAATGTATGTTGGTGATTTAATATTCAGTGGTATATACACTGATTTCCAAAGAAACTTGAGGGCTGTCTCAAACAAAAAGTAATTAAAATATATTACAGTACTTATTAGATATAAAGAGGACTTTGGGTACACCAAGAACTGAAACAAAGCATTTGGCAATAACTCCAATGTCCTGTCTCTGCCTTGGCTCAAAAGCAGATGTACAAGAGAAAGATGTCAGCAACACATAGGGACACAGATGTGGGGTAATCTCCCCAAACAACCTCCGACAGCTACAAGTTGGATCGCTCCTTGAAGCATGGAGTTCGAACATCCCCCCCTTTAACAAATTCTTTTAACGTCAACTGTAACCTCTTTCTATATTCTTGTTACCCATAAGTGTCCAATTTCATTAGTCTTGCTCAAAAAATTCTATCACTAAATTGAAATATGAGTCATAATTTTCATTAAGTACTCTTTTTTTATACAGCTTCCCTTTAAAAGCAAACAAACAACCTGTGTTCAGCCAATACTACCTGTTTTTTCCCCCCCCTTGGGTCATTTACAATTTTCTCCACCATAACTCTTCTTCCCTAACATCAGCTGAGTACACCATCAGAGCCAAGAGAAACCTTACAATGAAGGAACACATGGTCCCAAGAATATTTTGAAGTTCAATAATAGTACAAAAATAATAGTAATTTAAGACTATGAATAAAGGTGAGTCTGATAAATAAAATTAACAATCTTCATTAAAAGGATTTTTCCTTTTCCATAATAGTTCTGTGATAGCCTTACACAAAATTTATGAACTTCTTCAAGATAGCACACTACTTTCTCTGCTTTCCAATTCCAAAGAATTAAAGGTTTGGATTCCACAAAACTCTGGCAATCAGAATACCATTTAAAATCCCTCCCAAAAACAAACAGGGCACTAATATTTACAACTAATAGTGTGGGGTTTTTGTTTGCAGTAACAGGAGAGCTAAGCTAAAGGCTGTGCAGGGAGCAAGAGAGCTGCCTCTTCTCAGCCTTACTGCTGCAGCCTCTGCAGCAGGAGTTGGAGGCAGCAGCCCCCTCTCTAGCAGGTTACATCTATTCTAGCCCTTAGAGTGCCTGCTTCCCCCTAAGCCCTTCCTGGCTGGCTCTTTCCGCTCCACCTTCCTTTACTTACCACACTGCAGAATCCCCTTGAGACTTTTCCAGCCAGGTAGATCAGGGAATTTAGAAGCAGCTGGGCTGGAGGCAACACAACCCTAGGGGGTTGGACTAGATGATCTCATGAGATCCCTTCCAACTCTATGATTCTATTCTATTCTATTCTAACCCTCCCATTTCTAGCAAACCATTCCAGGGATCCAGGCCAGCCATTAGTGCACACCTATGCCTGGCCCCAGGAATTCCTCACCTCCTCTAATTACCAAGTTGCTCCTGGGGGAATCCTTCCTCCCCTCTCCTGCTGCCTGGGGAGAGCCATAAACACTCAGAGGATATTCACAGACACATCCGACACAGCAGCAGAACTTCCTCACCCCCTTCATCCTGGGTCTGTATGCCACTGGGCCGCAGCTAGCTTCTAGCAACCACCCCTGCTCCTCTAGCCCATACCCAGCTGTGGAAACACTCCCCCCACCCAGCACAGCACTCACCTGCACTTAAGCAGGGGAGTCTCCAGCTGTGAGATGCCTCCTCTGAGGGCAGGGCTGGGCCGGATATTTAAATAGCCCTCCCTTGGCCCCAGCTCTCAGCTAGAGAGCCACAAAACAGCTGCTAAAGAGCCAGCAATGGCTCACTTGCAGATCCTTGATCTAGCCCATAAAAGGAAAGAGCTCAGCTGAGAAAGATGTTGACCTGTGATCCGTGACTTGATCATGAGGAGGATATAAAGCAAGACCAACTGACAAACAACATGACGTTCACTCAGTGGAGCTTCTTTAACAAGAGTGAGGTGATCAGCTTTATTAGGAGCCATACATTAGAGGCAAGTTGAGCTCAATATAATAAAGAAATCCTAGTTTATTTGAAGGAATTACAGCCAGGCATAATAAGGGGTATAAAGAACTCTTATTATTTGCTATTTTCATACAGTGAAGAGAAGCTTAGCTGATGTACAAAAGTTGACTGAATCTTGTTTTCGATTTACATGGGCTTTGCAGTTTTTATTCACAACTTAGGTAACCAAAAATGTGGTATGTTCAGAGAGTTAGGCATGTCATTTCATATAAGACGACCCATAACTAGGGGCACCCCTTTTTAGAGGGCACTGCACCAGAGCCCTCCGCTCTGCCCCTGGCACTGGGAAGGGGAGTGGAGTGGGGCTGGGCGGCCAAGGCCGGGTTCTGAGCTCTCACCCCAATCTGCCTCCAGGGGCAGGGTGAGCCAGCCCACAAGCCAGCTCCACCAAACTCACTCTGCCCCTGGGCTGGCTGCTCTGCCCCCAGGGACAGGGCAGACTCACCAGGCAGGTGGGGGCTGGCAGAGCTGACTAGCATGCGAGCTGCACCATCTGTGGCAGTCAGCCCTGCCTCTCCCCAGGGCCAACCGGACAGGCCATGGCTGGCCTCTGGCCTCAACTCCCACATCCCTCCAGCGCTGGCCCACTGACAGGGCGGGAGGCCCTATGGTGGGGGCACCAGTGAGGCAGCTCTGGGGGCACCCTGATCTTGCACTGCTCCACCCTGATCCAGCTCTGCACTGGCAGCGGTGCGGTGCCAGTTTGGGCCCTGGGTTGAAGGAGGGCACCTTTGGGGCTGCTTGCCCCAGGCACCAAAAAGTGTAGTGCTGGCTCTGCATACAAGAAAGGGTTGTATATGTGTGCGTGAATGTAAAAGGCACACATGCAAAGAATTATTACTGAGCAAGATCATGGCTTGTCCTATTCATCTGTGATATCCTTTAATCATACAGAGCATGATGTGGGAAGGGAGTGTAGCTTCTGTGAAGCTTCTACATCTATTGCCATTAAGGTGGGCAGGATGTGTGGAATGGGCTGACTTTTGAAGACTAACAATTTTTTTATTGCATGAGCTTTCATGGGCAGAATACCACTTCAGATGCATGAAATGGAGGTTACAGTATGAAAGGAGAAGTATAAATGCAGAGAGGAGTAAATTACAAGATCAGTTCAGAATTTTTCAGAAAACAGTTCAGAAATATCATTCTTGTTCTGTTTCTGTGCAACTATGTATTACCCTTGCTATAGCCTGAGAATAAACTAAATTTGTTTTCATACTGTTGCATCTATCAGAGTTATAATGGGAGGTGGGTACAACTGGTGAAAAATATTTTAACAACAGTTAATTTTGCACCCCAGAAATTGTGTATTGTGGAGGGGGAATGTGTGTGTAGATTTTTTTGTGACGCTTTGAGAGAAATAGAAATTTTCCACTTCCAAACTATGAAAAAAATTGAAAATTCATCTTTTTCTTGAAAACTGACCTGTTGCATTTTTTTATCTGAATGAAAAACAAGTCTATTTTAATATATGCTTGAGTCTGTTGTTCTTTTGGGCGACAAAGATTACAAACAAATGACAATGTTTGTTTCATTTTCTTTTTCTTTTTTCATTTTCTTTCCTTTTTTTCTGATGGCAAAATTGATCTTTCAGCAGCAATTGAATGGGATTGAGAATGAAAGAGAAATTTTAAACAAAATTATTGTATTTCCTATGTAGATTTGTACAGCAAGTAATGATATTTTGCAACTTTACTATTTGGGCTTTTGTTATGATTCTAACAAACTTTGGTGGTTACAGTGTCTTATTGACTAAAAACATGAAAGTTTAAAAAAAAAAACCAAAACCAAAAACTTTGTTTTAAAGAATGTTTGCATGGAGAAGTCAGCCAACACAAAAGAAATTACACCTTATCTAAAAAGTAATCTAAACTGTTGTTATGCAACTCAGATTTTAAAATATCTGGAGATCATGCCCTGGAGATTTCCGTATAATCCTTCCACTCACTACTTCCAAGTTCACATCCACGTTCCTGAAAAAACAAGAACTACTGTGAAAATGTAGCATTAATAATAATCCTAGCAAAAAAGTATAAAATTCATGTGAACAGGGATTTGGTTTGAATTGAAGGAAAACAAAGTAGACTGAACCCAAGCCATGTTTGCTTCACAAGAATAGCCATGGAAATGAGACTTGTCATTCCCATATGAGAACATATTCATTAATTCCTCCATAGTGCTCTAAAATTGTCAGATATGTTTTTGGCAGAGGGATCAATTCTCTAAATTAAATCTTTAATACTTCTGCAAAGACCTGTATATGTGTAAAGCATTCTAAGCCCAATAGTGATTGATAATTAATTGAATATAAATTAGAAACATAGTGTTACAGAAGCTGGAAACCTTATAAATGATTAGCTGTATATAGGTGTATTATATTTCAGGTTTTCTCCCTTAGGTGAGAAGTAAAAATGTTCTTAAATGTAGGAGGTTGAATGCTTTCAAAGTAATGTTATCTGATTTTGAAAGAACAACGTATGCATAGTCTGATTTGGCAAACTACAGGTAGAGTGAAAAGGGAAATAGTACCTTCTGTTATCTTAGCAAGAAGTAAATGGTGCGCTAGCAGCTTTTATACTATGTATAGGAAAATCTATTCTGGCCTATGAATATCTTGCTGGAGGATTCATAAACGTGCACTCTGTGTTTAACAGACAAATGGAGCGTTAGATTCTGCAATAGCTATTTACCTCTTTTACACTTGCTGCAGTTGTGCCTTATCAGTGTTATATTTTTAATTAGTTGTAATCCATCCTAAGAAATAATGAACTACCATGCAAAGTGAGTTCTTATTCAGTTTGTTTTGTAGTGATCCTTTTTGTTTGGACAGTGTCAGTTAGTTCTGTTTTAGTTTGTAGATTATGGTACCAACTAGTAAATTCAAACGCGTATGAACTCTTTGAACAGTGAAGGGTTGTAGTATCAGGTCTGCATTTATTTAAAATTGTTATTCTCATATTTAGATGAAGGTCTTTGAACAAATACTTCTCTTTAAAAACAAGAGGGAATACGTACACTCATACATACATTTGGGATTCTCCTGTCCTTGAGACCCAAACTAAAATACTTGTGGCCTAATTATTTTTTTCCCCTGAAGTTTTGAGTGTATAAATGGCAACTTAGGTCACTAGAATGTGGAGGTGCTCACTATCTCTGAAAATGAAATCTTGTGTGTCAAGCTGGGTATCCAACAACTGAGTCACCAAAATGTAGCATATACTTATGAAAGTGCAGGCCTATACAATGCAAGATATAACCATTTTTAATTGGAAATAAAGTGAATGTTGAAGTATTTAAATTAATGGAGTAAAATATCTTCCCCCCCCCCCCCATTTGGGCAAGTCAAGACCATCCTCCAGGGCAGCAGAAGCCTCTAGAGGCAGCATAATTCACTGTATAATGGCAGTCGGGAGTTTGATGTTTTTCTGCCACACACCTATCACACTTATATAAATTTTTCAGGATTAATAAAATATTTCTTCGTGGTGTTCTTGATGCCATTTCGCACTAAGCAAAATTTCTTTTACATTACTCATGACTCAGGACTAACTTTATAATTCAACTGAAAGCTAAATCATTCTTAATTGACACCGCCATGAGAGCAGATGTTAGCCCAATTTTTCCAAAACATTACTTTTTCTCTACTTAGTCTCTCTCCAGCTTCACAGATAACTCCATTATCACTTTGTTTCCCAGTCTCGCACAATCTTAGCAGCAATCTCTTCTCCCCTTTCTCACTCCTATCTAGTTTGGTTTTAGTTTGATATTGCTGTCAAGACATATGACTTCCTTCTTTCTAATATTTCCAAAATCCACCTTTTCTGCATGATCTCTGCTATTATCCACATCTTTGTCATCTCTAACTTTGGTTATTCTAACTCTTTCTAGGGAGATCTACACCGCAGCGGGATTTTGGCAGCAGCTAAAGGGAGAACACTTGAAATATCTTGTGTATTTCCCTTTGACTGCCTACTGCCTACTTACCACAGTGTCTTCAGTCCGCTGAGTCAAAGGGGAATGCCCTCCCTTTGACTCAGCACTTCTCTGGTTGCTGGTGTGGTCCGCAGCAATTGACCTCTTGATTGACCAAGCTGATCTTCACAGACCAGATCAGTCCACTGGGAAGATCAACCTGATGGTGGTTAATTCACTGCTGCCAGTAAAAACTAGCCCTCCACCTTTACCTCCCCCACACCTCTGTCCCCAGCAGCCCACCCAAAATGCTGCTACTCCAAGCCATGTCATTCTGTCTTTGAATCCTTCATTGGTTTGTCTTTTGTCACTTTACATTCAAATTTCTCCTCCCCTGTGCACCCTAATCATCACTCTCACAAAGTGTCATTACTCTTTCTCATTTCATAGGATTGAAAATAACAAAGAAATGAGGGCAATTCATAAAGTTTTCCCTGTATTCACTGCTGGAGGTGTTTTCTTTTTGTTTTTCATCAAACAGATCTGTGGTCTGAAAAACTGGTCAGTCCTGCTATTTCAAAATTAATTAAACCTTTAGAATTTGTGAGTTTGCCACAGGAGCAAGAAAGTTGTGAGAAAGTGGAACATCATGTTATAAAGAGAAGCAGACTGATAGCAGTTAAAGATTAATTGATTTTGCATGCTCCTTAACTTAGAATCATGGGAGGAAAGGTTGCCCACTCTTGCTAATTATAACCTATAGAGCAGGGGTCTCAAACTCAAATCACCACGAGGGCCGCATGAGGGCTAGTAAGTTAGCCCGAGGGCTGCACCACTGAAACCTTTTCATACAATGATATTGCAAATATCAGTAACGATCGTGTTGTCGTGGGCCATAGGAAATAGCTTTAGGAGCTGCATGTGGCCCATGGGCCGTGTGTTTGAGACCCCTGCTATAGAGGAGAGGGGATGTTCTGTACTATATTTTTGTCGTTAGTATCACAACAATGTTGCTGCCTGATGAAACTCCACTACTTTATTTTCAGTAGGATCAAGCACTACTACTAAGTATTTCATATGTTCCAGAAAATTTCCACTGGTAAAATCTTCAAACGCTCCACAGTAAAACAGGATTTATTGTATACTCACTCTGAGTACCCTGTGTCGTTGTTCTGTGCCACAACTCTGTGCTGCAGGCTTTCTGTCCATGCTGTAATGACATTATTCAGCCAACTTAAAGTAATATGAGAGCTCTGTTTTGTTTATCTTATTTATCTTGTCTGTTAATGCACTTTTTAAAAAAATCCATTTGCTGCAGAACTGATAAAGTTCTACTAATTTTATGAGTGTGGCTTTGTTCTTTATATTCTGCTAAAATGTACATTAACTGTAATTTTTAAAAAACTTCTTTGAAGAACTTTGGGTGAGGATAAAAGAATATAGCCAAATACTGAGTCATGGAGAATATCTTAACAGAAACTATTTGAAATGAGTTTGGCCTTTTCAAATTTGAAAACTAAATTTTATATTAATTACTTTTTCCACTTTTCTCACTAATATTATGACATACTTACAAGTTTCAGACCATTCTGACATATCTTTGGACAAGCGTTTTTGCATCATTATTGTCCAGTGACATGAGACTGGATCTATACTGAGAGCTTTTGGGAAATCTCCCATCACTTTTTTGCCAGTACTACAGCCCTTGGAGGACTAGTGCAGAATGAGTGCTGGGGTTTTTACTGATGTTACTTGACACTTGTCAGACCATCTGTAGTTATCAGGGAGGTTAAAGCTGTCATCTGGTCTGTAGTGGGCACATTCCGCCATTGAGCTTCACTACTAGAAGACCTGCATGTGTGTGGTGTTTTGCAGATAGAAAAGACGGTATGATTTCAGCCACCCTAAAGATAGTGGAAGCTAGAAGCACCCCTGCTGGAGCAGGGAGATGTAGATGGTGCCTCTCTGGACCACAGACAGAGTGACTTCATACAGAGATCATGGGTCCATCTGCCCAAGAAAGGAAAAGAGATTGGCAGAATAGCCCAATGGGAAAATGGGGGGAAAACTCCTTGCAAACTTCCCCTCTGAGGATCCTGAGCTTCTTTCCCCACCCACTCCCTCCTCTGGGACTGTGACGATGGAGAGCAGGGAGGCAGAGTATATGCACTGAAAACTTGGAGTTCATCATCTCTGGAACATCACAGGTTTTCAGTGCTACAGGACTCAAGACAGGTTAGAGATCCTGAAGGCTTTTTACCATGGGACCACCTGGGCCTATGGTTTGTTTTTATAAATGATTATAACCAGTAAATCTTGAATCTTTCGAAGGTAATTCTTCTTGAGGGTTTTTAGAGAGTGGTTTTAGAGAATGTTCTAGAATAGTTTTCCAAGAGGAGCTGTAGGAGCAGAAAACCTAGTTGGTTTCAGAACTGAGGTTGATTAAATTTGTGGAGAGGGTGGTATGATGGAACAGCCTGATTTAATAATTGACTTATCTTTGACTGTTAGTGTCTGATATGTCTGTGAGATGGGATGTTTGATGAGGTGGATTCTGAATTATTACAGAGAAATCTTTCTTGATGTCTGGTTGGTGAGCCTTGCTCACCTGTTCAGGGTTTATCAACTTATTTGGGATTGGGAAGGAGTTTTCCCTCAGGCTTGGTGAAGGCTGTGGGTGGGGGGGGTTGGGTTTTTTTTTTTTTTTGTTTGGCCTTACTCCGTAGCATGGGGCTTGGCTTACTTGCTCATGGATTCTCTGTACCTAAAGTCTTTTAAACAATGTTTCAAAGTCTTTAATAGTTCACTCATAGGTTAGAGGTATATTACAGGAGTGAGTGAAGGAGGTTCTGTGGCCTGCATTGTGCAGGAGATCAGACTAGATCAATGGTTCTCAATATTTTGTGGGTCGCGACACACTTGATGGCATATCTCAACCCTACAGGACACACCAGTCCACCCCACCCTAAGGCCAAATCCAGCCATCTCCCCAGCTCTCCATGACACACTTACCACTGCATGGTGATACAGTAATGCGTCTCAACATAGTGGTTGAGAACTGCTACACTAGATGATTGTATTGGTCCCTTCTGACCTTAGAGTCTGAGTCTATGGTTTGGGGTTTTGTTTATGCATTTGTTTTTGTTTATTTTTTTCATAAAGGTGAGAGGGGAGTTTCCTTTCTGTATAATTAAGTTTTCAAGAAACAGTTTAACTAGATGTTAATATTTTGTTTAATTTTCCATAAATGTCAGCTACTTCCTCATAATCCTGTGTATTGGAAAGAATAGATTCTTGTTTGTGTAGCAGGAAGGGATGCTCTTAGTCATTCAAAATACAGTGTTTATTTAGAAACAAGTCTGACAACTTGAGTGTGAACATAAAGACTCAGTCTATGCATGCATCATAAAATATTAATTAAAATAATATATACTCCTCTCAGTGCACATTATCACTAACAGGAGTTATTCAGTCAAATGGTATTAAGGAATATTCTTTGATGAATAGTCATAATCTAGTGTGCTGGCAATACTCTAGACGTAGGATGTGGAGGTATAAATAAAAAAAAAACTAACAACAAAAAACCAGAAAAAAATACGGTATGGAGATGTGACTGTTTCCAGATCTTCAGGACCACTTTCTACTATAATACCCACAAGAAATTAGCCCAGAAATGGCAGAGTAACAGGGGTAAATAGAGATTAGTTTATATAACCAACAGTCCTGTATCTCAACCTCCTTTGACAACCTCAAGGCATGCTGATTATCACCCTGAATGTTTGGCTTGTGTATTTCATTCTTTTAGCTTGTAAACCTTTTGGGGCAGAACTGTTTTCCTTTGTCTGTGAAGCACCTAGTATATTATGAGTCCAAGTATAATTTAAATAATATAAGTTTGTAAGTTAGTGGAAAGCTATAGATCAAGCGTGGCCAAACTGCGGCTCAAGAGCCACATGTCGCTCTTGAATGAAAAATTGTGGCTCCCAGAAGAATGTCAGCAAATCAATTTAGGAAAGTAGCCCCAGCCTAGGAGTTCAGGAGGGGGTTGGAACGGTGGGGAAAAGAGCTGCCTGGTTGGGGATGGTGGGGAGACGTATGGCATGGTCAGGATTTTAAAAAACTAGCCACTAGGCTGCAGTCCTCTACACGGAGCAGCAGTTAAGTTTTTACTGGATAGGCCAAATTTTTATAGTAACTGTAAGTAATTATTAGAATCTGACATAAGTAGGATCAATATTTGTCCTCTTTTTACAATAAAATTAAAGTGTTCAGTGAATTTTAAACTTAGCAATTTTGGAGTAGGTAAAAGTATATGGCTATATGCCTCAGTGCGGCTCTCGAAGGTTTAAGAATCAACTTGTGTGGCTCTTGAGTTCCATAAGTTTGGCCACCCCTGCCATAGATAATTAGCTACACAGCACAGACCCCTCTTTTGTGGAAAATTTAGGGCGCAGGGTCAGTTTTCGCATAAGAGGGCACCAGGTATCAGTTAAATTCAGCATGCCATCACAGTCTGGCAGGTAACCCTGATGTTAAGCTAAATTCACTGGTTACTTTAACAGTTTAGATGAACACTTGTAAGTAATTATTACTAGTGTTCTATTATTCACTGTTTTTTATGAGCTTCAAACACACACCACAATAATCTAAAACAAGAAAAGTGAGGTCTGTGCTATAAAGGTTTGTTAGCCTAGTTATGTCCATGAGCTGTACGAGAAAACCATCCACTCAATCTCCATTCAACACAGATGTGCTGGCTCAACTGCTAATGTAGAGGGAGCTATGCTGGCAGAAGAATACTGTTTTTAAAATTACTAATATCATTTGGGGAAGTAACTGTCACAGGATGCACATCCTTGCACCCCGAGGTTATGATTTATGTAACTTCCCTGTTCACTCTTGCAATGTAGTTCTAAGGTTTGATGCCAGATATGCCATGCAAGATTCTTTTATGAGTGCTTATTCTACAGGATTACTATGGTATCATGTTTCATGCAGCATCGTGTGTGTACAGATATGAAGCAAGTTACATAACACAGATCCTCAGGACTGTCTCTAGCACAGAGGCTGAAGAATTACATGACAAAGACGATGCAATGCAAATGCCCTCCTGGCTTAGCCAGAAATGAAGAGAATCACACAGCAGCACAGAAGGGGAGGGGTCAAGGGGGTTTGGAAACAAAGAGAGACACTTGGAATGCTTGGGGCTTTTTGCCTGAGACCCTCCAACTTGAAACACCTACCAGACAAATTGGGCCCTGTCTAGAAATAGGCAGGGTACAACTGGAAACCATCACAGCTGGACTTGGTTGATGAGATGAGCATATTTGTAATACTGTTATTGGTTTAGTATGTGTGTAATAGCTTTTATTTTTTTTGTGGTTGTGCATTGATTTGCTATATACTCACTTGAAATCATGTCATAGAATCCATAGGGTTGGAAGGGACTTCATGAGGGCATCTAGTCCAACCCCTGCCAAAAAAGCAGGACCACTCCCACTAAATTATCCCAGCCAGCGTTTTGTCCAGCCAGGCCTTAAACATCTCCAAAGATGGAGATTCCACCACCTCCCTAGGTAGCACATTCCAATGCTTCACCATTCACCTAGTAAGAAAGTTTTTCCTAATATCCAGCCTAGACCTCCCCAGCTGTAATTTGAAATCCTTGCTCCTAGTTCTGTTCTCTGTTACCACTGAGAGTAGCTGACCTCTGTCCTCCTTGGAGCATCCCTTCAAGTAGTTGAAGGTTGCTATCAAATCCCTCCTCAGTCTTCTCTTCTGCAGACTAAATAAGCCTAGTTCCTTCGGTCTTTCTTCATAGGTCTTGTGCTCCAGCCTCTTGTTCATTTTTGTGGCTCTCCGCTGGACTCTTTCTAATTTGTCCACATCCTTTTTGTAGTGGGGAGCCCCACACTGGACACAGTATTCCAGATGCGGCCTCACCAGTGCTGAATAGAGGGGAACAATCTCATCTCTCAGTCTGCTAGCAACACTTCTTCTGATGCAGCCCACTATGCCGTTGGCCTTTTTGACAGCCAGAGCACACTGCTGACTCATATCCAGCTTCCCATCCACCATGACCCGCAGGTCCTTTTCTACAGTGCTGCTACTTAACTAATCCCTCCCCAGCCTGTAGCAGTGCATGGGGTTTTTCTGTCCCAGGTGTAGGATTTTGCATTTGTCCTTGTTGAACCTCATGAGATTTCTCTTGGCCCACTGCTCCAATTCCTCTAGGTCTCCCTGAATCCTGTCCCTGCCCTCCAGTGTGTCTACCATTCCCCCCAGCTTGGTGTCATCCGCAGACCTGCTGAGCATGCAGTCTATCCCATCATCCAGATCATTGATGAAATGTTGAACAGAACTGGCCCCAAGACCAACTGGTTGCCAACTGGACATGGAGCCATTGATTCCTAGTCGCTGAAACCATTGATCTAGCCACTTCTCTGTCCACCTTACAGTCCACACATCCAACCCATACTTCCTTAACTTGCTGACAAGAATGCTGTGGGAAACTGTATCAAAAGCCTTGCTAAAGTTGAGGTATATCACATCAACAGCTCCTCCCGCATCCGCAAATCCACTCATCTCATCATAGAAGGTGAGGAGGTTGGTCAGGCAAGATTTACTCTTTCGTGAATCCATGCTGACTGTTCCTGATCACTCTATTTTCCTCCAAGTGTTTCAGGATGGATTCTTTGAGAACCTGCTCCATGACTTTCCAGGGATTAAGGTGAGGCTGACAGGTCTAATTCCTGGGCTCCTCCTTTTTCTCTTTCTTGAAGATAGGTACCTTATTTGCTTTTTTCCAGTCCTCTGGCACCTCCCCTGTTCACCAGTAGTTTTCAAAGATAATGGCCAGTGGTACTGCTATCTCATCGGCCAACTCCCTCAGCACCCTTGGATGCAGGTCGTCCGGCCCCATGGACTTGTGCACATCCAGCTTCTTTAAGTAGTCCCTAACCTGACCTTCCATCACCAAGGGCCTCTCTTCTTCTCTCCAATCTGTCATACCCAGTGTAGTAGGTGGAAGCTGGCCCTGCCTGTGAAAACTGAAGTAAAAAAAGCATTGAGCACTTCAGCTTTTTTCTTCATTCTCCGTCACGAGGATACCTGCTCCATTCAGTAAGGAACCTATACCATCCCTGATCCTCTTCTTGTTATTGACATACTTGTAGAACCCATTCCTGCTATCCTTCAGATCCGTTGCTAGCCGCAACTCCAATTGTCCTTTGGCCTTTCTGATTTTATCCTTGCAGTCCCGAGCAACATCTTCATACGCATCCTTAGTCATCTGTCCAAGCTTCCACTTTCTGTAAGCTTCCTTTTTATGCTTTAGCTCAGTGCAGAGTTCTCTGTTAAGCCACACTGGGCGCCTTCCATATTTGCTGTTCTTTCTGCTCGTCAGAATGGTATCTTCCTGTGCCCTAATGTATGCTAATCAATAGACTTTAGTTTGTTTCATCTAAAGCTGTGTGGACTTTAGAGGGCATGAGTAAGGAGACTGGGCACAGCCCATTTCAATGTTAAATGGATGGAAATGAGTATATTGTTGCAGGAAAAGTGCTTGTTAAAATTGCTGTGGTGGTTAGAAAGTTAAAAGCGCAGTTTGTGATTTTCCTGCTCTTTGGTTTAAGAGAGTCTTGTGCATAATATTCTAGTGCCACGTGCATAAAATCAGTGTGCAGAACTAGAATGCCATGTGCACGCTCTAGCAGGCTGTGTGGAAAGCTTTAGTGCTGGGTGCAGATGGTGTGTGCCATCCCCCACCCACACCCCACCACCCCTAGTTTTGGGAAAGGAAGTTATAAAAGGGTGCAGCACCCAGAGATTTGTGCTGTCTATCAGACAGACAGTAGTAAGCACACATTCCGTTTATTAAACATCTGGACTGTGTGGGACTGAGGAAGAGCAGAACATCTCAATACTTACCTGTAAATCTTTGTCAGCTGGTGCAGTCCTGTTGAGGTGCTTGTCACCTGTTGTGCTGGTGTGGAGTTCCTGTCTGCTTGTCTGCCTGAGTCTGTCATCGCGTGGACAGGAGACGACTTTACCCTCCTGGGGAGAAAAATACCATAAATAACTATCATATTATTCACGGGTGTTATTCATAGCCTCACTGGACACTTTATACTCTGGGTGGTACCTCATACTCATATGAGCTGGCTGTAAGATCATTCTTGCTGTTTGTTACCTGGCTAACCTGTTAGTAAATCCTTTTACTGATTCAGTCCATCTATTCTGTGATACTGATTCATTAACTTCAGGAACAACTCTGCTAGATGGGTGTGGAGGCAAACCTCAGAGTAGTAGTGGGTCCTGTCTAAAATAAATTAGAATCTGTGAGACCTTGATTGGAACTGCCTTTTCCTGATACAATATGGTGATTGGAGAAGGGTCCCAATTCCTATAACAGACGTTCCGACTGTGGATCTGGGGCTGGAGGTGCTTGCTAGGAGACCATAACCTGAGAGGCCGGAGGGCATGAACTCACTGCCTTGGATTGATTATACCCAGAAGGCTGGTGTGAACTGGTTCAGGAGGGAATGGTCATGTGGGAAAGCGGGGTGAATCAGAGTTCAGGAGTGGAGATCTGCAGGGTCACACTGGCACACTGGACTGAATTTGGGGACCAGCCTGCCACAGTAACATCACAGAAAACCTTTTTGTCAGCTGAAGCTGCATCTACACTTGGGGGGCTGTGCCATCATAGCTGTATCAGTGAAGCATCTGTATATTGACAAGGCCTTAGTGTTTCCCAAGTACCCTTAGTGCATCTAGAAACTTCATTAGGCAGGATGAGAAATGGTATGCTGCATGGTGCAGTACATTTGTTTTAACTAGCTTCTCTCTTATTTAATGGGGCAAAGTTTCAGGTGTGGTGTAAAGAAAAGGATATTCATTCACAGTTCTGGGCAACAGATCTAGTATAATTCACTTGAAGGGCTTTTCCAGAAAATTTTTAATTTAAAATGAAAGTATCATCTTAGTTTTGTTTTTCTTTTTTTTTTAAAGTATTTTAAATTGTCTAAAGTTTATGTAATGAAACAAATCTTTGGGTGTATAAACGGGGATTAAAGTATAATTTGATGGGCCCCAGAACCCTCCTAATCTAGTGGGCCCCCCTCCTTCCCCCAAACGCCACCCCCCCCACCGGCTTACCCGGCACTGCAGCTCCTCCCCCCAAAAGTCAGCCCCCCCCCAGCTTCTGCCTCCCAAATGCCTTCCCCCCACCCCAGCTAGTCCTCTCGACCCCTGTCTGGCTGCTTGTCCTCCAACTCCCCGCTGTGCTGCGCCCTCCTGCTGCCCTGGCCTGACCTTCTCCCCATGCCTTTTCCCCTCCAGGCCAACTCACCTGCCCCTGAACCCAACCCCCAGGGCCTCCTTACCTGGCTGCAGGGCAGAGCAGCCCTGGCCCCAGCTGTAGCCCTGAGCCAGCTTTCACCAAGCATGCTCAGAAATTCTGAGCATGCTCGGTTGAGAGCTGGCTCAGGGAGGAAGATTTACAATCTCCCAGCTCCCTGCCAGCCAGAACATGGTGGAACATCATTCTGGGACCTGCTATTTTTGGGGACTCCATGTTGCGGGGGGGGCCCTAGAAATAGAAAATGGAACCAGAACCCTTTGTTCTGGGGCACGCTATTTTTAAATTATGGGCCACAGAACGCATCATTCCAGCTCCATTTTCTATTTTTAAGGCCCCTGGAACACTGAGCCCCTAAAAGTAGGGGGCCCTGGAATAGCGTTCCACCGCATTCTGGCATACTTTAACCCCTGTGTATAAATATAACTGTTAAACTCCTTAGAGAATTTTGTTGTTTGTAAATGTATGTGTTAATTTCGTAACACTTTACAGTTGTGTAGAAATGTGTGTTAAAAAGTCTCCCCTGAATTGATGATGATACAGAATGATGTTTGTGGTTAGTAAGAACTTCAGGAATGAAGGCCTTCTTATGATAAAGGTGCTATATATAACAAAAGCTTTCTAAGTTCACTCTCAAACGTGTCTGGTGGCAAGTTCCCTCTCATATCACATAACACCAGATGTATCAGACTGACTGCTTGTCGCATGCTGGGCACTTGAGTTCACTCATAGACCACAAAAAGATTGCACCATGTATTCAAGCAAACTTCAAGTGGCTATGTGTCTTGTTTTACTTCAGCTGTTGGGGTAAAAAGTGGAGAGGGCTGGAAGAATGAATAATCTTGGAGTCAGGAATTAAATAGCCAAGCTGAACAATTCAGTGAGTTCTCTGCATGTTTGACGTTAAGATCCTTTTTCTAGGTAAACAACGTATTTCCTCGTGAGCAAATACAGCTTCTTTATGAGACACACCATTAGAGATCCTAAGCGACTGTAGTCAGTTGAAAATCTGCAACTGATTTCAATGGGTGAATAATGGAGCAATTAATCAGCCTCTAGCCATTTGAGTATTCAGATAGACATCTCTGTTTATTGGAAAATAGTGTCAGACTTTCTCACTAGTCTTTGAGCTGGGAAGGGTTGCAGTTTCTCACCTATGTAAAGTTTAAAAAGGCAGTCTGCTGCTCTTGAATGTCATAGACCTATCCCTGCTTCCCTTCTAATTCTGCTCTCTTTATGCAAAGCTATTTTCCTGTAATGGCTAATCTTCCGTTCCTCATCTACACAAAGAAACTCAGTTTGATGTGAGTTCCAGGAGTTTGGTTAAAGCGGGTTTTAACTTGATTGAAAATGAAAATTGCCTTAACTTTACTAGGATTTTTAACTCAAGTTAAGAACTTTGTTTTGAACACAGTCTCAGGATGCTTAGGCCACAGGCATTCCAAGAGGCACAGCTATGACTGTAGCTATGTTAGTGTAGGGCCTGTCACTGTTGGAACTCCAACTCCTGTAAGGGGGTTTGGTCTGCATAGGTACAACTTGGCAGGGGAGAGGTGACTTCTTCAAACCCCAAGTGCCAGAGCAACATTAACCAAAGTTTTAAATGTAGACTGTGCCAGAGTCATAGTGGCTGTTTTAGGACTTTATTCTCTGGGGCCTGAACACCCTCTGCTTTTTATTTGACTGAAAATCACAGACAGGGTGGCATGAACAGTGGGTTAATTACCAGTAACTGTCCTCCTTCAAGATGGGCTGCTCACATAGGTTGAGTTACAGGTGTCTACATGCTGCAGCGCATGGTAGCTCAGAAAGTCTTTAGGCTTAGCCTGTCAGTTCAGGACACGCGGCCAACGCCCCCTCCATGCCACGACTGCAGCTATATAGGTAACCGTGACTATGACCCTGACCCTCCTGGTCCCTTGTACCTTCACCAACTCTGGTTAGCGGGGATGGTGGGAGGGATCTGAATGTATGTGAGCAGCCCATCTCGAAGAAGGACAGTTACTGGTAAGTAACCCATCATTCTCCTTCAAGCACTGCTCACATCATTTAGTTACAGATGTCTAAATGCCACAGTGCATGGTAGCTTGGAAAGTCTTCAGCCTTAGCCTGTCAGGTCAGGGCCTGCAGCCAATGCCCCATCTATGCTGCAACCGCGGCTACATAGGTGACTGTGACCCTGACTCTCCCAGTTCCTTTTTCCGCACTCAGCGATGGTTTCAGATCAGCCAAGAAACTTGTGTAAGCAAGTGCATGTCTTCTACCGCAAAATCTAAGATGCCCGGTTTCAAACCGTGCTTAGGATGCTGCAAGGCTTTCCTGCTCAACGATCCACACAATAAATGTCTCACATGCCTGAGTGAGTCCCACCTCACCGAGAGCTGCTCCCTCTGCTAGCCATTTAAAAGGAGGACTTGGAAGGACAGAGAGCTGCGCCTCCGATCCCTTGCAGGGAGCAGCGCACAAGCCTCTGATGCCACCCAAGCCATGAGTGCTCCACTGACTCACTGATCAGCCCAGGCACCAGAAGCCCAGGACTGCTCCTTGCCACTGAGCCCAAAGACTCGGTCAATGCCCCCGTCGTTATTGTTGGGGCACCGAGCCCTTCGGTCACCAAACCATCCTGGTACTGAACCAAAAGCAGCACCACCAATGGCACCGTCAACACCGAAGGTCCCCGCGACGGTGTGGGCATGCTTCCCAGCACAGGTTCCGGCACTGCAGAAGAAGCCTACCTTGATGCCGACCACGATGCCAGAACCCCAGTCAGCACAGGAAGCAGTACCGCCCACCAGCCTGGTACCACACAGCCCACCGCCAGTACCACAATCCAGTGCTGAGGACTCCTTCCCGGCCAACCCGGTGCCACCCAGCCTGCCACCAGTACCACAATCTACTGAGGACTGCTCCCAGGATGTGTCGGTGACATGCTCCCAGGTTTTGGGGGTCCATTCCCACAGGTTGGTGTTGACTTCGCCTCCAGCCTTGGCCAGCTCTTCTCCACTCAAGATGATATTAAGGGTCGGACAACATTTAGGGAAATGGCACCGCAAGCACTCCCCCTCAGCCACACCTCAGTGCAAGAAGAGATCGCCAGGACCGTCCTGGCCATTGAGGCCTTCCTCTTCGGGTACAGCACCACAACCTACTTGAGGCCGTTCTCCTCCATGCCACCTGGAGGCCGGAGCATCCTTTGGACTGGTCACACGGTTGGCTGGACATGGTGGCCAACAATACCCTAGCCTCACGACATCGTTCCGTCCAGTCTCCCTCGCAGACTATGGACTCGGACTTGTCGGATGATGAACCCGATCCAGATTCCACATGTTTTGGCGGATTGCGGGCCCGCTTTTCCTCCTCGCCTGTTGAGTATACTTTTGAGAGACCAATTGACTGTAATGAGGACTCTCATGCCCACCAGGCGTTGCTGCGCCACATGGCAGCAACCCTGAACATGGAGCTCGGGCTTGTCCGAGAGGAGACTAATCCCCTCTTTGACTTCAGTCGTAGGGCCCCTCCCGCTAAGGTGTCTGTCCCACTCTATGGTGGGGTCTACAGCATAGTCAAGGCCCGTTGGCAAACCCTGTCCTCGATTCTGCCAGTGTCAAAGGTCACAGACCGGAAATACCACATCCCCAGGGCAAGTTCTCCTTTCTCTTCCAGCATCCCATTCCGGGGTCGCTGGTCGTTGATGCTGTGAATCAGAAGGAGAGACAAGGCCAACCATGTTCCACCCCCAAGAATAAGGAGGCAAGGAAACTCGACCTGCTCAACAGGAGGGTTTACTCTACAGCAGTCCTTCAGCTGCGCATAGCAAACCACTTGCCCCTTATGACAAGGTATATTTTTAACCTTTGGAATGCCACACAAGGCTTCCATGCCATCATTCTGAAGAATTGCCTTCGGGACTTCAACATGATGCTCGAAGAAGGGGAAATGGTATCCAGAGATGCTCTGATGGCCATCTGGGATACCGTAGACACAGCCATTCGTACAGTGGCATCGGCTGTGGTAATGCGCTGTTTGGCCTGGCTACGGGGCTCAGGCCTCCCACCGCAGCTGCAACTTACTATCCAGGACCTTCTGTTCGAAGGCCGTGACCTCTTCACCAAGTCCATGGACGCAAAACTCCATGGCACAAAAGATTCGAGAGCCATAGTCTGGTCCCTGGGGATTTACACCCCGCAACGTAACAGATGTTCTCTAAAACCTCATCAACTTCTCCAACGACAACTTCAGCAGTTAAACAACAGATTCAGCTGCAGAGCCCATTCCCGAGGTCCCTCCCTTTTCCCCAGCGCAATCTTGGGGACATGGACAAGGACAAGGACGAGGACCGTTTGGGAAAGAATGAGAAGTCCCATGCCCTGCAAATGGGTAGGCGCGGGCAGGCCCCCGAACATGCTCGTCAGGAAAGAAACGGCATTTTTGGCGGTTACTATACAGGCAGCAAACCCACAACCCGACCGGTCCCCAACCACTTACACCGCTTCACACACCACTGGGCCAACATCACATCCGACCAGTGGATCCTTGAGAAGGTTGTGGAGGGGTATCGTATTCAGTTTCTTTCAATTCCTTGGGACAGAAAACCACCCCCTTGTCCAACCTTCAGAAACTGGGAACTGTCTCACCACCTCAAGATTGAATGCCAGAAACTCCTCTCCCTCAGAGCCATAGAAAGGGTTCCCAAGCAGGAGTGGGGAAAAGGGCTTTACTCCTGATACTTTCTGGTCCTGAAATCCAGCAGGGACCTTCGACCTATTCTAGATCTCAGAGCCTTAAACAGGCACATAAGGAAAATAAAGTTCCGCATGGTTTCCCTGTCACAGATTCTCCCATCTCTGTCCCCCAGGGATTGGTTCACAGCCCTCGATCTGAAAGACTCCTACTTTCACATAGTCATACGACCCCGCCACAGGTGGTTTCTAAGGTTTATGGTGGCAAACGACCACTTTCAGTTCATCTCTCTCCCTTTTGGGCTCTCCCTGGCCTCCAGGGTGTTCACAAGGTGCATGGCGCCAGTCGCTTCATACCTGTGCAGATGGGACATAAGAATTTACCCCTATTTAAATGACTGGTTAATAGTCAGGACATCTAGCTGCCAAGTAGAGCTCCATGTCAGAGTGGTAGTGAGGCTCTGCGACTATCTGGCCCTCCATATAAACCAAGAAAAGTCAAAGCTCTGCTCATCTCAGAACATAGAGTTCATAGGGGAGTGCCTAAACACCCGCAAAGGGTCAGCATTCCTACCCCTCTCCAGATTTTGGGCCATTTGCACCATCATTACGGAGCTGCAAGCATCCCCCTTGACCACGGCCTGTCGGTGTCTGCAGCTCCTCGGTCACATAGCAGCCTCCACCTCAGTGGTCCAGATGTCATGCTTGAGGATGAGGCCCCTCCAGATCTGGCTTTCCACAGTGTTCCACATATGGAGGGATTCCCTAAACAAGGTACTTTCGGTTCCCCAGGACACTCTGGAGACACTGCAGATTTGGAGGGATCTGCATTTTGCAATGGGGGGCATTCCCTTCAAAGATCTCAAGCCTTCAGTGACCTTAATAACGGATGCCTCAAACAGGATGGGGGGCCCACATCTCCGGGGGACTCTCCACCTAAGGGCTCTGGTCTCACACGGATGGCCCTCTCCACATAAACGTGAAGGAACTAAGGGCCATCAGAATAGCTTGCATGACTTTCTTAGACAGGATACAGGGCAGGTCGGTCCAGATTCTCACAGAGAGTACAACAGCTGTGTTCTGCACGGGGGTGGGGGGTCCACTCCCTGTCTCTTTGCTAGGAGACGTGCAAACTCTGGGAATTAGCCATAAGATACAACTTCATCCCAGTGGCCTCTCACCTACCAGGGGTGGACAACAGGCTAGCAGACTCGTTGATCAGGAACCGCTAGCAAAACATGAGTGGTCCCTCCATGACAGTGTTCTCTCTCCTGATAGACAAATGGGGTCCCCTGCCCCAGATGGACTTGTTTGCGACATGGTAGAATCACAAGTGTTCCCAGTTTTCTCCCTCAGGGCCCGGGAGGAGGGGTCCCTCACTGACGTCTTCCTCACCAGCTGGTCAGGGCCCCTGAAGTATGCCTTCCCACCGGTTCCCCTAATACAGAGGGTTCTTCTGAAAATCGACAGGGACAGAGAGAACATGATACTAATAGCTTCGGACTGGCCCAAACAGCATTGGTTTCCACTCCTGCAGGACATGTCCATAGAGACCCCACTCTGCCTCCCACAGTGGGCGGATCGCCTGATGCAGGACTCAGGGCGCCTTCGGCACCCAGACCCAGGCTGCCTGTACCTGACAGCCTGGATGCTCTCTGGCTCAGCGAGAAGGAGAGGCTTTACTCAGACAGGGTAAGAAGGTCCTGGTTGGTAGCAGACAGCCATCCACCAGGTCCACGTACACAGCCAAATGAAAGTGATTCTTCATTTGGGCCCGGGACAAAGGCGTAGACCCCATATCAGCTCCTATACACCTGATCCTTGACTATCTGCTAGACCTCAGAGAAAAAGGCCTTTCTCCTTCGTCCCTGAGAGTCCATTTAGTGGCAATCTCCACTCTGCATGAGAGTGTGGATGGGCAATCAGTTTTCTCCCATCCCACCTCAGTCAGATTCCTAAAAAGGTTGGAGAAACTTTCCCCAACCCTGTAAGCCCACCTCACCTTGGGACCTGAATGTTGTCCTCTGGGCAATGACAGAGCCGTCCTATGAACCCCTGGACTCAGCCACCCTGCTGGTCCTGTCCCGGAAGGTGGCTTTCTTAGTGGCGGTCACCTCTGCTAGAATGGTTTCGGAATTGAAAGCCCTTTCCTCAGAACCCCTGTATATGAGGTTCTATCTGGATAAAGTGATCTTACGTCACCACCCATCCTTCCTCCCTAATGTGGCTACTCCCTTCCATCTTAACCAGAAAATTTGTCTGCCGGTATTTTACCCAGAACCCCAGGTTACATAGAACCAGAGGAGGTGGCATACATTGGATGTGAAGAGAGTGCTCCTAACTTGCATCGAGTGCACCTGCCTGTTTCATAAGACCCCCCCCCCCAACTGTTTGTGGCAGTTGCTGAACGTAAGAGAGGTTTACCAGTATCCTCACAGTCTATCTCTAACTGGATTGTGAACTGCATTAAAGACTGCTATAGAAGGTCGAACACGTCCCTTCCTGGGACTGTTAGAGCCCATTCTACCAGGGCCCAGGTGTCTGCTATGGCCTTCATTGCCAAGGTCCCTATCCAGGAGATCTGCAGGGCCACCATGTGATTGTCGATACATACCTTCACAACACACAACGCCATCGCCCAACTGGCTAGAGATGATGCCACTCTGGGCAGAGCTGTACTCAGTGTGGATAGACTGTAGCTCCTCCCACCGTCCACAGGTACTGCTATCAGTCACCTGTAACTGAATGATGTGAGTAGTGCTTGAAGGAGAGCAATGGGTTACTTACCAGTAACCGTCCTTTTTTGAGATGGGCTGCTCACATACATTCAGGCCCCTCCCACTGTCCCCACTAACTGATTTGGTGAAGGTATATGGGACTGGGGGGGGGGGTCAGGGTCACGGCCATCTATATAGCCGCAGTCATGGCATAGAGGGGGCATTGGCCGCCTGCCCTGACCTGACAGTCTAAGGCTGAAGACTTTCCGAGCTACCATGTGCTGTGGCCCATAGACGCCTGTCACTGAATGTATGTGAGCAGCCCATCTCGAAGAAGGACGGTTACTGGTAAGTAACCCACCGTTCTTCGAGTGCTGCTCACTTCATTCAGTTATAGATGACTCCTAGCTATACCTGAGGATGGTGGGAGGAGGTACAGTCTGCCCACACTGAGTACAGTTCTGCCCAATGTAGCATCCTCTCTAGCCTGTTGGACGATAGCATAGTGTGTCGTGAAAGTTTGCACAAACGACCACGTAGCTGCTCTGGAGATCTCCTGGATCGGGACCTTGGCAAGAAAGGGTGTTGACAAAGCCTGGGCCCTGGTAGAGTGAGCCCTGACCGTCCTGGGAAGATATTTGACCTTCCATAGCAGTCTTTGATACAGTTTATTATCCATTTGGAAATGTACTGTGAAGACACTGGAAGACCTCTTTTGCATTCTGTGACTGCCACAAAGAGTTGGGGGGTCTTGCGGAATGGATGCGTGCGCTCAGTGTATGTCAGGAGTGCTCTCTTCATATCCGCAGTGTGCCATCTTCTCTAGTTCTCTGTAACCTGAGGATCTGGAAAAAAAATACTGTCAAGCAAATGTCCTGATTGAGGTGAAAAGGAGAAACTACCTTAGGAAGGAAGGACAGGTGAGGTCGAAGCACCACTTTGTTGGGAAAGAACCTCTTATATAGGAAAGGGCGTTCAACTCTGAGACCCTTCTAGCCGAGGTAATTGCTACTAAAAAGGCTACCTTCCAGGCAAGGACCATTAAGGTACACAAGTCCACGGGTGCATATGGAGGCTCCATTAATGCATGGAGCACCATGTTCAGGTCCTGTCTAGGGGTGGGTTCACAGGGTTGTGGGAAAAGTCTTTCGAACCCCTTCAAAAACCTAGTGGAAGTAAGGTGGTAGAAAACAGAGACACCATCCACTTTTTCATGGAGGGCAGAAATCACTGCTACGTGGACTCTCAGTGAGGAAAAGGAGAGGCTCTTGTCTCTAAGGTCTAGGAGATAATCAAGAATTAGGTGCAAGGGAGCTAGTGTAGGGCTGAGCCCTGTACCTGGAGCCCAGCTGGAAAACCATTTCCATTTGGCTGTATAGGTGGACCTGGTGGACAGTCTTCTACTACTGACCAGGACCTTTCTGACCCTGTCTGAGCAGAGCCTTTCCTGCTCACTGAGCCAAAGAGTCTCCAGGCTGTGAGATGCAGGAGACCTGGGTTCAAGTGCCGCAGACGCCCCAAGTCTTGTGTCAGGAGGTCCGCCCACAAGGGTAGGTGGAGTGGGGCCTCTATGGACAGGTCCTATAGGAGCAAGAACCAGTGTTGCCTGGGCCAGTCTGGATCTATCAATATCATGTTCGCTCTGTCCATTTTGATCTTCAAAAGGACCCTGTGTATCAACAGGACCGGTGGGAAGGCATACATTTGAAGGCCTGACTAACTGATGAGGAAAGCATTGGTGAGCGACCCCTCCTCCCAGCCGCTGAGGGGGGCAGAAGTACTGACACTTGTGGTTCTGCCAAGGTCCACTTGGGGTGTTCCTCAGCTGTCTATCAGGTGAGAGAACACCGTGTTGTGGAGGGACCACTCATGATTTGCTAGGGGTTTTCTGCTGAGTGAGTCCACCAGCTTGTTGTCCACTCCTGGTAGGTGTGCTGCCACTGGAGTAAAATTGTATTTCAGGGCTAATTCCCAGAGTTTGCACACTTCTTTGCAGAGAGCTGGGGAGCGGACACCCCCCTGCTGATTCGTATAGAACTAGGCTGCAGTGTTGTCTGTTAGAACCTGGACTGACCTGCCTTGTATCCTGTCCAGAAAAGTTTATGCAAGCCAACCTGATGGCCCTTGGTTCCTTCACATTTATGTGAAGAAGGCTATCTGCATGAGATCAAAGTCTCTGGGTGGAAAGCCCCTCCCCCCGCGCCTCAAAATGTTGGTTCACCCCACCCTGAATTCGAGGCATCAGTTATCAGTATCATTGTGGGTATTAGTGTTTTGAAGGGAATTCCCCCCATGGCAAACGGGGGGTCCTTCCAGATCTGTAGTGTCCCCAGGATATCTCAGGGACCCAACAGTCCCTTGGACAGAGGGTCTCTCCATGGGTGGAACGCGGTGGAGAACCAGACCTGAAAGGGCCTCATTCTCAGGCATGCCATCTGAATCAAGGAGGTGGAGGCTGCCATGTGCCTGAGCAGCTGTAGGCAGCGATAGGCTGTGGTCACTTGAAACTCCTGCAGCTCCATAATGATCCTGCAGATGGACTGAAATCTTGAAGGGGACAGAGAAGCCCTCCCTTTGCAGGGGTCTAGGAGAACTCCTATGAACTCTGTGCATTAGGACAGGCAGATTTTTTACTTTTGTCGATTTATGCAGAGACCCCAGTGCACCTGCACAGGCAGGTTACTGTTCTGAGACTCTGCTCTACCTGAGCTCTCGATTCCCTGTGTATTAACCAATCATCTAGGTAGGGATAGATTTTTATGCTCTGCTGGCACAGGAAAGCACCAACTGATACCATGCACTTTGTGAAGACCCCAGGAACCAGAGAGTGCTGAAAGGGGAGCGATGTGAACTGGAAATGATTTCCCCCCATTATGAACCTTAGGTATCTTCTGTGGCAGGGGCGTATTTCTATGTGAAAGTAAGTGTCTTTCAGATTGAGGGCCGCGAACCAATCCCCAGGAGACGGATGGGACGATCTATGAAGGAAACCATGCAGAACTTCATTTTCTTTATGTGTTTGTTTAAAGCTCTTAGATCCCCATTGGGAGTGGGGACCAGAAAGTATCGGGAATAAAACCCTTTTCCTTGCTCCGGCTTTGAGACCCTTTTTATGGCCCCTGTGGAGAGGAGCTTCTTGCATTCCATCTCGAGCAAGTGATCTAGTTCCTGGTTCCCGAGATTTGGGCGAGGGGGTGGTTTTCTGACCTGAGGAGTTGATCGAAACTGTATGTGATATCCTTCCAAGACTGTCTCAAGGAGCCACTGGTCAATTGTGATGTTGGCCCAGTGGTGCGCAAAGTGATGTAGGTGGTTGGCAAAGGTTGGGGTCAAGGCTGTGGGTTTGCTGCCCTCAGAGTAACTGTCAAAAAGCTGCTTCCTGCACCTGCTGGATTGTGAGGTGTGGGGTTTTCCATCATTGCTCAAACAGGCCTTGTCCTTATCCAAGCCCCAAAGTTGTCATTGGGGGTATTGGCAGGACCAAGAGAAGGAACCTTATATCTGGACTTGTTGCATTAACTGTTGTGGTTGCTGTTGCAAAAATTGACGAGGTTTCAAAGAGTGCTGGGCAGATTGTGCGGTGTACATTCCCAGTGATCTGAGGGTGGCTCGTGAGTCCTTCATGCCATGCAGCTTTGCATCTGTGGACTCAGCAAAAAAAGTCAGGGGCTTTGAATGGCAGGTCCTGAATGATGAGCTGCATCTGTGGGGACAGGCCCAAACCCTGAAGCCAGGCAAACAGACACATCACCATATTACGTGAGACTGTGTCCGATGCGTCCCAGGTAGACATCAGAGCATCTTTGGAGGCCAAGGCCCCTTCCTCCACAATTGCCTCATAGTCCCTGAGGCAGTCTTTCGTGATAAAATTGTGAAACTCCTCCATGGCTCTCCAGAGGTTAAAGATGTATCTCACCATGAGGTGATTAGAGATACACAGCTGCAAGGCTGAGGTGGCATAGACCTTCCTGCTGAGTAAGTTGAGCTTTCTAGCTTCCTTATTCTTGGGAGTAGAGCTGGGCTGGCCCTGTCTCTCTTTTGGATTACCTGCGTCCACTGCCAGGGATCCTGGCACAGGGTGTTGGAAAAGGAACACTAACTTGTCTGATGGGACATGGTACTTGCAATCTGCCACCTTGGACACTGGCAGAATTAAGGATGGGGTCTGCCACTGCACCCTGGTAATTCTGTACACCTCTTCTTGAAGGGGAACAGATACATTGGCTGGTGGGGTTGTGTCCCCAACATCAAAGAGGGGGTCAGTCTCCGCCTGGACCACCCCCACTCTTTCTTGGCATGGGCGTTGGGAAGCGTTTTTGATGATGCTTACCCACCCATTCCCTGGCATCAGAGATGGCTTTTGGGAAACCAGCAGAGTGGACGGAGGCCAGAGACAACGATGAGGACGAGCTAGACCTCTGTCTTCTAGGGCCTTGGGAGCACGGTACTGAGAGCTCGCAGGACGAATGCCAAGAGGAACGGCCATTGGAGTGATCGTCGGTACCACTTTGCGATGCTGGACGGGGGCTCGACAGTACCAGACTCGGGGGTGGTGTGGATTCTTGCGTTGACAACTCCCTAGATGTGAGAGCCAGCTTACTCTTCAACCAGGCTTTCTTTGCTGGTTCCAGAGCCAGGTCTTGGAACAGGGCCCATGCTGTTGCTAGGGCACGCGGTGTCAATGGTACCGAGGGCAGTCCTGGTCCCAACTCACAAGTGGGGGAGTGTGGAGACGGAGGTGAACGGTGCCATGGAGGTACTGAAGGTGATGCTGACCATGGCTTTGAGCTCTGCACCAGGGGTCAGCATCGGGTAGGCTCCGGCACAGGAGTCGCCCGGGGTGCCGGCGGCGTGCTAGTGTCCTGGACAACATCAGAGGCAGATGCGCGGTCCTCCACGAGAGTGTGTAAGCGCCGCTTTCTGTCCTTGTGAGTCCTACTTTTAAAGGACTGGCAAATAGAGCAATTCACCACCAGGTGTGACCCACCAAGGCATGTGAGGCATTTCTCGTGGAGATCATCAAGTGAGAAGGCTTTGGAACACACCGGACATGGTTTAAACCCCAGCATTCTAATTTCTGAGCATAAAGGAGTGACAGGCACTTGCTTATGTAAGTTTTTGGCTGATCCAAAACTGTCGCTGAGGGCGGAAAAGGGAACTGGGAGGGTCAGGGTCACAGTCACCTACATCAGTGGTTCCCAACCAGTGTGCCGTGGCAACACCCAAAGTGTGCCACGAGCATCCCCGAGAGCTGGAGTTAAAGTTCCCTCCCTGCTTAGCCCAGCCACATGGGCTGTGCAGGGCTGGGAAAAGGTGGGGGTTAAAGCAAGGGGAAAGAAACCAGAACACAGTTCTGGGACCCCCTATTTTTAGGCAGGCAGTGTTCTAGCCCCCCTAAAAATAGAGGAAGGCACCGGAATGCAGAGTTCCAGGGGTCCCCCTAAAAATAGCATGAACAGCCGCAAAACAGTGTTACGGTGGCTCCAAGTTAAATCCCGCTCCACCTTAAACTCAGCCAGCAGATGGCTGCAGGAAGTTGGGAGTGTGTGAATCTCCCCCAGCAGGGCGGAGCAGCCAGGCTGCAAACAGCCGGGGGAGAGCTGCTGGGGGTTGTGTGGGGCAGGTGTGTGTGTGGTAGCAGAGGTGGGTGGGGGTGGATGTGTAGCAGAGGGCGTGTAGCTGAGGCTGTGGGGTGGCTGTTTGGTTGGGGGTGTGTGTAGCTGGGTGGGTAGGGTGGCTGTGTGTGAGGGGGTGTAGTTGGGGGCTGGAGGCCTAATTCTGGCCCCTGCAGTGATGGGAGGGTCCATCACAGGCAGCAGGGGGCTGGGGGAGGGGAGGACGGGACCCATTGGAGTGGGAAGGAGCAGCAGTTGGGTAAGGATTTGCCCTGTGTGGCAGGGAGCCACTGTGGAGAAGGGGGAAGTGGGGCTCCCCTGCCCTACCTTCCCACTCCCCAGCCCCCACACAAAGCCACTCCCATCCTCTCTCGTCTCTTGCCGCCCTTGTGCTGTTCCCCAGATGGCTGCCCTTGTCCTCTTTTGCCTGCCCTGCCCCCCACACTCACTCCTGCCACTGCACACAACTCCTGACCTCCCTTGTTTTGCCACCCCTGCTCTGCTACCCCTACTACTCTGCATAGCAGCGTTTCTGAAACACTTGCCATGGTTCATGAATATTCATAAATAATTTGTTAATGTGAACATTCATGAGTTTTTTAATAGTGGTGTGCCTCAAAAAATTTGTAGGTATCAAGGTGTGCCATGGCAGAGGAAAAAGTTGGGAACCACTGACCTATATAGCCACAGTTGCAGCACAGAGGGGGCATCAGCCATGTGCCCTGACCTGACAGGCTAAGGCCAAAGACTTTCTGAGCTACCGTGTGCTGTGGCACGTAGATGACTGTAACAGAATGATGTGAGCGGCACTCCAAGAAGAGCTAGCTTTTTTGGGGCCTGGGTATTAATCTTCCTTTTGAGCGGCTTGTTTGAAACACGGAGGACTCTGACAGGTCCCAGATGGAATTATGCCCTGCTTTCTACTTCAGGTAGTTTCTGTGCTCTTTCTCGTCCTTATAGAGTTCATAACCCTTCCAAACTTCTCAGTTGCTCTCTAAATGTATTTGTTTTACAGGATTCCTTGATACAGTTTCTCATAATGTTACACATGAAGAGTTTCTTTATTGATAATTCATATAATATATTTCATTAGCACATTTGCTAAGTAGTGTATACAATTTTGTGTATGCTGTATGTGTCTTATTAATAACAGACTCCAGCACAAACTCAGTTCCTAGTTGGGAGTGCATCTTCACTCCAAAATGCGTGTACAGAGTCTCATGGAAAGCATGTGCATGCCTTAAGGGACAATAGAAGACTGTATTGTGTGGGGGCTGTGGGTTTGTTTGAATCTTGAGCCCTGTGGGATAAAATGACAAAACATTTGCTCAGTTAGTGACCACATTCCTAAAGCTGTTCTCTATTTGTGTTCCTTATGAAGTCATATCTAACTAGTTAACTGAACTCTAATCCTGCTATTTTTCTGTGTGTTTTGTAGAGGAAGATGAGTCACAAATCAGTACACTGAACCTTGTATTCTTGCAGGGCAATGTATAAATTCTAGCCTTGTCTTTTCTTATAGTAGTGAAGAACCTGTAAACTCTGAGCAACTCAGCCTGCTGCAGTGTACCAGAAAAAAAGTTACTTCATATGGTACACTCATGTTGTCATGACATTAAGGTCCACTGCCAAACAAAAATGGGAAATAGTAACAAATGGAGATGATATTTTTATTTTGAAGTACTGCAGATTTCCTTGATCTTCATATAGCAATGCCAATAAGTGCTGAGGCTTCTAGTGCCACAATTGGTGGTAAAAAATCAGCTTCGAAGTTCTAAAAATATTTCTGTAATTCAAAGGAGCAGTTAAAAAAAAAAAGCAATTAGGGATACTCAAGAATTTGAAGCCCAGTATTTAATTTTCCTTAACATTGTTAAAGTATGGGAGCGATTATCTTCTGCACTGAAATAGTTATTTTCAAAGAAATGGAATAAGTAGTGCCGTTATTTTGTGATCCCTGGGGCAATGATAAATTTCAGTGCTGTGCAGGTATCTTTGTCAAATGGGGAGAATGTTCTATAAAATGAAGGAACTATTTTGAACCTAATCCTTGTTTTTGAATGCATAAATTTTAGATTAATCTCAGACTTTCTTTGTGTGTTTATTTAAATTTAAGCTCCCTCTGCCAGTTTGCTGGCCTCAGATCTCTTGCTGAGGTACCTGTGACTTTCTGTGATAACCCATCTCTTTTCACATCCTCTATGTAGGTCTTAAAATGTATACTGCATATTTTAATGTTGCTGGGTAGCCCATAGAGCAGTGTTTCCCAGCCAGTGTGCCACAGCACACAAATGTGCCATCAGGTCTCAGGAAGTGTGCCACAAATTTTTTTGAAAAACTACTCAGAGAACCCTGGATTGGCTCATTGGCTCATGAATGTTCATGAGTTCATTTGGAAACTAGATGGTGGTGTGCCTCAAATTAATTAAAGGTAGCAAGGTGTGCCATGGCAGAGAAAATGTTGGGAACCACTGCTACAGAGAAGTGAA
Organism: Podocnemis expansa; assembly: GCA_007922195.1. NCBI lineage: Eukaryota > Metazoa > Chordata > Testudines > Podocnemididae > Podocnemis > Podocnemis expansa. The sequence continues at coordinate 124,599,596 of ML681963.1, forward strand.
GTTCACACCTCAGTGGTTCAGGAGCTAGCACAGAAAAAGTGGGGCGTTGTAACTTGAGAGGCGGCATATTTGCAGTGAGACTCTTCTACTGACCAGGACCATTGGGAAGACAGCTCATGAATACTGGTAAAACTGGTGGTTAATTAGTGTAGTAAAATATTAGGTTAAATAAGCGTTTGTGGGTCATCTTTTCAAATGCAGACCTTGCCAGGCCAATTTGTGGCAACCTCATCAGTGAAGTGCAAAGCCCTCAGAGCACCATCAAATCTGGACAGAGGGCACTTGATAGTGATGTGAGTTTTGTTTGTGTTTGGCCAAAGTCTTGTGCTGGATCCTCTCATTGGCCCCAGGCATGAAAGCTGGCTGCACATTCACCCCTGGCCTGTTGAAAATCAGTTCAGAAGGGTCCACGAGTGGTGCGGCAAATTAAAGCCAGACACATGCACAGTCTGTCAGTTTTAAGAAACTAGTTAGACATCAGCTGACAAGCTGTAATGTAATGCGTCTTGGGGTACTAAAAATTCATGCTGGCAAAGCTGATGATCCAACCAATAGACTGCGTTCAGAGTTCTTTCTAGTACTGAATCTCAGTTGCTTGGTAGTCGATACTCCTGATGCAGCCACCTCACCCCTCCGTCCGTCCACCAAGTGTCTGAACCACTGACACTGTCCATGAGGATACTGCAGTTCCATAGTGAGGTATTGTCATCAACCAAATGCAGCCTTTTTTCGTGTTTGTGGGGCGCTGTGGGAAGCTAAGGGTCTGACATCTGCAGGTTTGTCTGAGACATTAGAATTTCTACAGTGGTCCCTGCCAGAGTACCATCAGGGTAATAATTCAAAGAATCAGCCACATTTTCAGAGAGTGAGCCACATTAAGCCTTCAAAAATGGCCTTATGTCTAAAGCAAAAGTACGTGATTCACCAGTGTGCATACGCACTTGCTTTAGATCCCTTTGATTTCAATGTAGCTGCTTCTGTACTTTACTGAATTCAGCCTGTAACAAGGTAATAAGTTTGAAGAACACATTAGAATAGAATAGAATCATAGGGTTGGAAGGGACCTTGTGAGATCATTGAGTCCAACCCCCCAGGGCTTGAACCCAGGACCTTCTGCATATTAAGCAGAGGTGCTAGCCACTACACTATTCTACGATCCACTAAAACACATAAAAACAAAAATAGGAACTTAGGAATTACCATAGTGGATCAGACCAGGAATCTGTGTGATCCGGCAGGATTTTCCCACAGTGGCCAGTGCCACTTCAGAGGAAGATGCAAGACACCTTAGGCAGGCAGCTCTTTGGCTGCTCCATTGCAGCGCTGGGCTCCAGGCCCCACCCTGCCACCAGGAGATCTTCTAGGTGTCCCATGCCTGGCTCCAGGCTACCCACCACCACTGGAGGACCTTGCAGGGCCCATTCCTGGTTCAAGGCTACCAAGCTCCCTGGCCATGCCCCCTGGCCCAGCTTCCCCCATCCGTCACCAGGAGGCTACACTCACTGCAGCTTTCAAAACACTTGGTTATTGAAGAAATTTTAAAAAATGGCTCCTCTTATTTTTTGGGTTGCTAACCCCTGCCTTAGGGAAGGTTTCTTCCTCAGCACCAATAGTTAGTTTGCTTTTTGCCTTTAAGTGTGCAGCTTTATATTTTTATCAAAAGCGTTGGTTTGTTTTAAATATTGACTGTTGTAACTCCAGGTCTTTTGGTTATATATCCAATTTCTTTTAATTGCACTAAGTGATGTTTTGTGGCAATGAGTTCCATGAGTGCAATGTGTGTAAAAAATGTTTGTTTGTACCCATTTTAAATTTACTAACTTTCAGTTTGATTTCCCCCTTTGTATCATAACATAGTGTTGCCAACTCATGATTGTATCAACTCATACATTATTCGGTATTTTTCTTAAAGTCCCCACTCCTGGATAGCAAGTATACACCTGAGCATTTCAGCATTTACTTGTTTGTTTGTTAGTTTAACTTTTAAAGTAAATTTTTAGCCCTTTATGGTTGTGGAGAAGAGCTTGAAAATGTGAGTCAGTGTATCCTAAAGCGTAAAAGAACCAGAAGACAAAGAAAAAGAACCAAATGTTTGTTCATTATCTTTTTGTAGCCTGACTCATGGATTTTTTGGATTCGTGGAGTTGGCAATACTGTAAAGTGAATAGTAGATGTAGACGCGCCTTTCTTATACATGGATTATTTTTGTATACCTTTGTATTTGTGTGAATTATATCCTTAGCTATTTCCTCTTTAAAAACAAAAAAGTCATCAAGCAACTTTTTCTATATGCAGTACAACAAAAAAATAACATAGGGCTTGGGAAGATATTTGATAATCTAATTTAACAGTTAAGTCTATGTTAACTTATTCATAGAACTCAGTTGGATTTGAAAAGAGTTATCATTCCAGTCTGAACTATATCCTTGTGGTTGTGAATGGTTCCTTCAGAAAGGCTCTTCCCTGCTTAAATCGTAACTGGATTTCTAGTGTTTTGTCCAATTGAATTGTTAATCCAAAGTAGCGTCTTATTTCATTGGTCATAGTGCTTGAAATGCCAAAAACAGTAGGTGGTAGTTTTCTAATTAAAAACCTGTTTTGAAATGAAAATGTTCTTGATGGCGTTAGTCAAGTGATGACTAAGCTATAAAGTTCTAGGAGCATTACTTCTCCGCACAATACAGTAATACATAATTAAATGAATAATTAGTGGGAGAATTTTCAAGATCAGTCAGAAGTTACAAGTTTTCTTTTATTGCTTTCTTGCTCTTACTCATGTAGTATGAACAACATATCAAATAGGTACTTATTTATCCAGTGCTACAGGAGCTGGGCAAAACTGATTTTGTAGCTGTTATGCACTAAAGCATATTATTTGAATTTTCATGAAAGACAGAGCCCTGTGGAATTAAAAAATATTCTGAAGGACTAAAAGTTCGCCATAGTTGATGAAGCAGCTTTGAGATAGGAACTGAAGAAACTTCATTTTGACACGTCACTAAATTCATGCAGAGTTTGATATTCAAGGATAACAAACAAGGTGTCCTGTGGTATGTTTAAAAACTAAAAAATTTATTTATTGCATGAGCTTTCGTGGGGAAGCATCCCATTTTATCAGACACTTGAAGATGGGGAGCTTACAAAATGGGAGGAAAATAAATGTGGGGAAGTGTAAGTCAAGGGTACAGGTCAGGCTGTTACAGAAAAAAGTGCCACAGGACTCCTTGTTTGTTTTACTAAACTGGACTACCATGGCTGCCCTTTGGAAAATATTCAAGCATGACACTTCACACAAACATGTCAGGAAGGTAAGTTACCAATAGCAACTGAATCTAACATCTATGTGTCCAGTGAAGGAGTTACTGTATGGGAATTCTGTCTAAATTTTGTACTTTTAAAATAACCAGGGCATTGCACTGATACAATTGTATATTTAAAGTATTTTGAAGAGATGATTTATTGGAATGTGAAATCTGTGATTCAAATTAACAGGCTGCATGTGTGTGTAAAATCATGAAGTCAGAAGTCCATTTGTAATATGTACCATATATACTCGAGTATAAGCCGAGATGTTTGTGCCTTAAAATAACTTTTAAAAAGGGCACTCAGCTTATACGCTGGTCAGGGATCAGCAAGCAGTCCAAGCCTAGGAGTTTTAAAGGTCCTACCCTGAGCCTGCTCTTAGCATGCTCAGAGCAGACTCGTGTGTAGGGGGGGAAGCCCCAGCTTCAGAGCGGCTGTATTGTGTGCTCAGCCAGAGCAGGGCTTACAGGCTGGGGCTTGGTCTCCTTATTTTGCCTAGCCACCGGAGTGGCCAGGTAAGGGGTCCTGGGGAGGTGGGGGGTCATCCTGGGGGACCCAGTGGCAGGAGGAGGGGGTTAGGATGGCAGGGACAAGTGGCAGCAGTTCCCTGGGGTTGGGGACAGTGCAGGGGGAAGAGGTAGCATGGCTGGGGAAGCGACGGCAGGTGACGCCTGGCACAGGGGGAAGTGGCAGTAGGATCAGGGGCAGCATGGTCAGGAAAGCAGCAGCAGGGTCAGGGATGGTGCAGGTGGAAGCAGCAGCATGGTTAGGGATGGTGCAGGGAGAAGTGGAGGCAAGGTTGGGGATGGCGCAGGGGGAAGTAGCAGCGGGATTGGGTGCAGCATGGTTAGAGAAGAGCCAGCATGATTGGGACAGCGCAGGGGGAAGTGGCATGATCAGGGAAGCGATGGCATGGTCAAGGACAGTGCAGGGGAAGTGGCAGCAGGATCAGGGATGGCAGAGGGGGAAGCGGCAGCATGGCGGCGGAGGCAAAAGGGGATGGTGCAGGGACAAGTGGCGGCAGGGCTGGGGAACCAGCGGCGTGGTTGGGGATGGCACAGGGAGAAGAGGTGGCAGGGTCAGGTGGTTAGGGAGGATATCAGGGAGTCCGGGAAAGCCAGCAGCACATGTTGGGGGAGGGGGGTCAAAGGCCAGAGGCTGCAGAGGGACCGTGGCTTATGCGCCAGTTGTGCATTTTTGCTGGTTTTGGGGACTTGAAAATGGGAGGTCAGCTAATACACGAGTAGTCATTACAAGTTCATATGATTCAGTGTATACATCACCATTCTGTACATTGTTAAAGAGTTAGTTGGAAATGCTGTCATTGTCATTGCTCGTACCTCAGGGCAACTCTAATTTGTGCTAGCTGCAGGAACCCCCTTTGCACCACATCAAGATCTTTCATCTTAGAGGAAACAGTTGAAGTGGGCTAGTTTTGTAGTTCCTTTGCAACATAGTATAATTACAGTCAGGCTGAGGACTTGATCCTATGTGTTCTTTACATAGGTGCTCAGAGTTGTAGATTGACATTAAAGAGATACTATCACTTCTTCTTCGAGCGCTGCTTGCATCATTCAGTTCTAGACGTCCACATGCTGCAGCACATGATTGGTTGGAAACTTTTTGCTGCAGCATGTCAGAGCAGGGTCGGTGGCCAACACCCCGTATGACCACACCGGCGGCTATATAAATGGCCCTGACCCTGATCCTTCTCAGTTCCTCTTTCCTCCCTCAGTGACAGTTATGAAACAGCCTGTTCCTTGCAATACTGCAAGTGCCTGTCTATTCCACTCTGTTTGAGCCACCCGTTTGCGGTAGAAGACCTATTTGTGGACATCGTCCTGCTGTGACCTGATGCTCCTACTGAGCCTTCACAACCAGCCGGGACACCGCTCCTGACTGTTACCTGCTATGCTGGGGTTCAAACCCTGCGCAAGTTGTGGCAAGGCCTTCCCAAGGGATGACCCCCACGAGAAGTGTCAAAAATGCCTTGCGGAGTCTCACCAGGTGAATAAATGCTCTATCTGTTGGTCCTTCAAATGAAGGACCTTGAAAGACAGAGAGCAGAGGCGCTGTGTGTTGTCCTTAGAGCAAACACTGCAGCCTACCCCTGGTACATCATGGACTTCTATAGAACCATCAGCAGCGCATGCCAAGTTGGCACTGGAGCCCTCTCATCGCCGCTTCCCACAGGAGCACAAGAAGTTGTGCTCAGCATTGACCTCGGCACCGAAGTGCCAGCACCACTCCAGCTCTCCCCAGCCAACCCCTCTTGAGGAAGGGCCCAGAGCCCATGCCGGTGACCTCTACACCAGAGGCCTTCGAAGCGGTGAAGGCTGTCTTGCTCCTGCCCATTCGCACACCGCCTAGGCCACCAAAATTGAGAAGGAAACCAGCCTTCCTCTCGGAGGCAGGGGCTGCTCCGGCACAGCGCCGGTCTCCATGCACCCCGGCACCACAAGCTTCCCCATGTGCGGCACTAGATCATTAGGCCTCCTCCTTGGAGACATCTGCCTTCCTTGGCACTGAGCCAGGTCACAGGCACAAACACTTCCCTTCATTACTTCGGCGCCCTGGTGTTTTGCCAGTGGTACCAGCGACATCACAATTTGCTGGTGCAGTGCCAACTTCCCCTGTCCGGCACTGAAGAAGAACCCATTCCCCTAGTCCTCAGGGAATGGTGCCTCGCTCGCCCGCCTGCCCGTCTCAGTCATGGTTGGGACCAGCCTGCCCATTAGGGATCACAGGCACTGGGCCCTCCCTAGTACCAACCTTGCAGCCAGTCCCCTTCCACCGGCACCTCTGAGGAGGAGCCCCCTCACGGCACCACCGAGCCAAGGGGTAGCATGCCCAGATCACGGTTGTCCTCATCCCGAGACAAGGCTGTGAACCCCCGGCCGTGGTCATAGAGGGAGGACCCCAGCACCCACTGTGACCTCCTGTACCAGGTGATGGTTCACGTGGGCTTGGAGGTTGAGCCCCCCAAGGGGGACAGGACCCCTCTTCAACTTGGGGTTCGCGGCATCTCCAACCACAATTTTAGTGCCGTTGCACCACAATGTACACAACTTTGTCAGGGCTTGCTGGCAGACCCCTGCCTCCATTCCTCCAGTCTCCAACATAGCCAGCCTCAAATCAAATCAAATCATAGGGCTGGAAGGGACCTCATGAGATCATCGAGTCCAACCCCCTGGGAATTGAACCCAGGACCTTCTGCATGTTAAGCAGAGGTGTTAGCCACTAAATATCAAGCTACCCCAGAGATCTTCCCATTCCTGGTAGACTACTTGGTACCGAGCTCCCAGGTGGTAGAGGCCGCTTACAGATGGGAGGGGGAGGACTGTCCAGACCCCTCTCCAATGTCTAGGAGGCTAGGAGGCTCGACCTCATGAGGTAGAACACTTACTCAACCTCTGCCTTCCAGCTCTGTATAGCTAAACACAGGTGCTGGTGGGTCAATATACCCTTGATCTCCGGTATTTCATGAGATGATTCCAAGACCACCTTCCCCACAAACATCTGGAGGCCTATGACTCAGTCATAGAGGAGGGCGTGCTGGCCCCTCATGATGCTCTCATGGTGGTCTGGGACTCCTCGGACACAGTGAGCCATGGGATCGCCTCAGCTGTGGTCATGTGACATGCAGCGTGGCTCCAACACATGGGCCTGCCCCAGGACTTGTAGCAGGCCATACAGGACCTCCCTTTTGAGGGATAGACACTCTTTGCTAGGGCCACTGACTCTTTGCTGCATGGTATGAGGGACCTTAGAACCACCCTTAGGTCTTTGGGCATGCACACGCTGCAGGTGCCCAGATGACCCTCCAGCCCTCAGCAGCCCCTTGGACAACCATGGCAGTGGGCCCATCAGGGGACCCCCTCCCCAGGGCAGAAATGGAGAGCATTCCTCACAGGGTTCTAGAACCCTTCCACTTTCCAGGGCCCCCTGCTAGGGTGGGGAGGACTCTTCTGCGCCCCAAACAAGCTCTCCCTGACCTGTATGCTGCTCCTTTCTATATCCATGCTTCCGGGAACCATCTCTCCCCCTTTCCTATGGGCGCCACTGCACCAGCGCTTGGCCCGCAGGACCGGTACCCAGTGACCAGCTCCCTCCAGGCCACCTCCTCACAGTCAGTCTTGGGATCCCTCTATTTTCTTATGGCTATGCCAATCTGCTGACCCTTGTCTGGCGTAACACTCCAAGGGGCTTCGCCATCTCGGCCAATAATAGCACAGGGCAAGGCAATTTATTCCATATGCACACAGGCAGCTGTATATGCATGGTATTCTGGGACCCTAGTGGGTCAGCTCTGGTAGGGATGGACAGAAAGAGGAGGCCCACAGTCATCCCTCCTTAAGCCTCCAACTGCGTGCCTAGGGATCTCTACCAGACAGTGGACCAACTGGGATGCATAGAGGATGAGGAACAGCATAATGAGCTTCCCCACCAACTCCTTTTCTCCCTTCAACTGCCTTAGAACCAGTCATAGGGTCAGATACGCCACCCCATGCACCAATCCCGAGTGAGTGTGTGCCCATCAATGCCCCTTATATACCGGGGTTGGTAGGAAAGCAACCCCACCACCTTGTCCATGAAGGAAATGAGGAAAAGACTGCTACTTTCCTCTAGCCCCGACCTCAGGGGGAAGAAACGGGGGGCACGTGTGCTAACCCTCACTGTCCCCTATGAGGATGCACCCCCCCCCCCAGTTTGCCTTGTTCCTGTGGCCACCTAGGAACCTTTGTGGGTTATGTGGGGCCCCACTGAGGACTAGAAAAGGGGAGTGACTCCTCTTTCTTCCACTCTCTCTCTCTCACTCCAGGGCCAACCATTCTCCCACCATGAATGGTACAGTCAACCAATGGCTTGCTACTTCATATGACGAGCCCTGTTAATAGCCAGTGGCGTATGGGAAGTGTTGATCCCTGCTGTGCAGGGTACCAGACAGAAAAGGTCTCCCCCTCACTTGGCAACCTGAGCTGGCTGCTGTCCTAACTCCTCTCTCTCTGCTCCTGCCCACGACCCTGGCATCCCAGTGGGAAGCCTGACAGCTACTATGGCCTTATGAGAAAGTCCCCCTCAGAGCCTTCAGGGCCAGAATCAGCTCTTGCTGATGACGTGTAGGGGCCGAACTGCCACTCCCCTGGAGGTCCCTAAACCCAGCAGACCTACCTCCGCATGATGCGAGACTCATTCACACGGAGAGGTGATTTCCGCTCAAGCTTTGGTTGAGTTGGGCAGGTTATATCGCATACGGCCCACCTTAGGGGCTGCTACCTCTCTTTTCCTTGGCAAGGCCATCCCAGCCTTCAGGAAGTGGTCTGAGGCCACTAGCAAACCATGGGCTTACTCTTCTGGGGTAGCAGCCCCCCCTACTGTGAGGGGCCTCTTAACATTCCTTGCTCACAGGAGGATGGTGCCTCGTGCCCTCCCCCGTTTGAGGAGCTGTTAGGTTTCCAGGCCCTCCTTCCCCGCCTGGTCCCAATCTGAGATTACCTGATTCTCAGACCTGCTACTGGGATATATGGTGGCTTCATCAAGAGAGACCACCTTTCTCCATTGGAAGGAAGGTTAAGTACCGTCCCAAACATTCCCAGGAAACTCCTTGTTAACTAATGGGCAAATGTGGGTGTTATACTGTCAATCCTGGCCCGCCTCCAGCAGCTAACAACCCAAATCCGTTGCTTCTGGCACAAGACAGCTCTCCTCACTCAAGGAAGGCTTGCCACCTCATCATCTGCAGCTTGGGGCAGGGAGATCAATAACCAGTCAAACGGGAGTCACATGCCTTCCAAACACTCTGTTGAGGAAAGTGTGCACGTACTGGTAACAAGGCTGCGTTCCCCAGAACAGTGACTGCAACGATAGCCCCTTTTGGTCTTTTGTGTCCTTGTTTTATCCTCAAAGAACAAAGTAGGAAGGGTGTGAGGGAAACATATACCTGGCTATCCACTTTGTGCGAATATACCTACGATAGGGATTCCCCTGTCTCACCACTCGTCATACACTTGTCCTCCAATGTTCTCTGTAAGCTGCACGCATGTCCAGCAACAGTCACTCACCGGCACACAAATCAGTGCTGGCAGCTCACAGCGTGCAGCCACGGACCCCAGCCAGCTGGAAGACACATTCTTCTGGCTGGCAGGGAGCTGTGTCAGGCTATTGAAGTTTAAAATTTCCTGCCCTGATCATGCGGGGGGGGCAGCAGCCTGTGGCCGGCGAGCAGCTCCGGGGCCAGGCAAGAAGGAAGGGAGGGCTTTAGGGGAGTGGGAGTAGTGGTGGGGGTCAGCTGGGAAGGTGCCTGGGACTTGGTGAAGTGGATGGGGAAGGAGCTTGATGGGGGGGGGGGGTTGGCCAGAGGAACCAGCATATGGGCGGAGGAGGCTCTTGGCCAGAGGTTGGGTAAATTTAGGCTTACCAGACATCCAGTGAAAGGAGGACATGTCCTCCTTTTTTGTCTTCATGTTCTCCGTCCTCCAGGCATTTTAAAAATAGATGCTTTTGTCCTGTGTTTTACTGATCAGTAATAGAATATTAAAAAAAAAAACAAAAAACAAAACCTCTATGAGCTAAGTTATGGAGCGGAGGAAGTTTCCCCAGTGGTTGGAGATTGGAGCTGGTCACATGCACACACCACCCAATTGCAGCTTGGCACAAACCAGGCCTTCTCATTGGGAGCCCGGCTGTCCCCTGACTCTGGAGTCTACAATTGTAAAGTTGCTTGGGTAGTTTAGCTGGTAGAGAAGGTGCCTTTTTTTTTTTTTTAAGCCTTAGGGTCTTGGGTTCAAGACCTACAAAAGACATTTTCATTTTGGCCCTTGCTCCCTACAAAACGGCTAAATTGGGGGAATAAATATGGATACTAATAAAATGAAGGAAAATAAAGTCTACCATAAATAAAATTACTAACAAGGACCAATTAAATAAAACCACTAAAGGGGCACATTTGAACTCGACAGAAACAATTTAGGACTTTTTTTTAACTGTAAAAATGGGCTGCTGTGGAAAATGAAAAATGAGAAGTGAGTTAACTGTTTTCTTTTCTTGTTTTTTTTTTAAACTTTTTTAGGTAGTTTTCAAGTTTATATTTGAAAATTTAGTTTTTTAACTTTAGTCTCATGAACATTAATGAAAGGGTCATGAAAAACTTTCATTTAATGAAAAAATCCAGTTTTTGGTAAAAGAAAACATTTTGGTAATTTTCTTTCTTTTAAAATAATTTAAAAACACTGATATTCTGCAGTTTTAATGCTGCATTCATTCATCATTACCCATTTTCCATGACATAATATGGTAATAACAGTTGTATTAATACTACGTTTTCTCCACGTCCTCCAATGTCCTCCTTTTCGGACCTCCCTGTCCTCCTTTCTGTGCTTTGGTGTCTGGTAACCCTAGGTAAACTACCCCTGCTGCAAGGGTTAAAGTGTAATTTGCTGGACCCGGAGCCCTCCAGCACATGTGCCCCCCCCCATGGGTGGATGCCACACCCACCCACCCACACAGAGTCGCTGATGCAAGCACTAAGCAATGTCAGCATAGCAACTCAGCTTGTACCCAGTGTGTTATATAACAAACAAGCAGTCCTGTGGCGCTTAAAGATTAACAATTATGTTTATTGCATGAGCTTTTGTGGGAGAAAATCCAATTAATCAGACTTGCATTCTAAGTTCTTCCATCTTCAAAGCATGGGATGAACTGAATTTTCACTCTCAAAAGCTCATGCAATAAATATAATTGTTAGTCTTTTAACTGCCACAGGATCCTTCTTTGTTTTACTGAACTAGACTAACACAGCTGCCCCTTAAAAGGATGTTGTATTTCATCTAACAGAGTTTTTTAAACTTCTTCATTCCTGAAACAGATGAGCACCACAGCGTGAATACACAGAATGTGTATCACTCTTAAGTTCATGTGAATGCATCTTTGTTTCTTTTCATGATAGATTGTTTAGTGTTATGTGTAAACATTCTGGCTCAATATAACTTCACAAAGTGCAACGATGTTCTCTATATAGGATTGTAAGCAGAATCTATTGCAATAAATTAGCAGCGACATAGCAGAAATATATATCCAACAATTCTGTTCTTTGTCTATTTTCCCCTTGCTATTCACAACACTGTATAATTGTACCCCTCCTCTTTTCATATTCTGTTATGGGCTTTGTCAGAAGAAGAAAGGAAACTACTTGCTCCAGTAAATGGCAGCTAAACTGGTCATATGGGCAGCAAAATTAATAACTGTACAGTACAGACAGGGATATCAATAAGTTCTCTGTTGATAAAAGGCTCTACAATTTCAGGAAGGGTTAACTCATAGGATCAGGATGAATTCTTAGTTAAGAAGTATGTTTAGTTGAGGATTACTGTCTGGTTCTAGCTAAACTGTATGTGAATTTTTATTTGGCTAATGTTTGACATAGTGCAGGGGTCTCAAACTCAAATTACCACAATGGCCACATGAGGACTAGTAGAGGGCCGCCTGTGGAGTAGTACACTAGCCTGAGGGCCGCACCACTGAAACCTTTTCATACAGCATTATTGCAAATACTGGTAACAATGGTGTCATTGCTGGCTGCAGGAAATAGCTTTAGGGACTGCATGTGGCCAGCGGGCCATGTGTTTGAGACCCCTGAGAGAGTGTGACAAGAACCCAAGCACTAAATCTGCCTCTCAGGCTTCCAGTGAATTTGGAGAGTATAAAAGAAAGATATTTCTAATTTAATTGTTTTCTTGCTTTTTGCTTATTTAAAGTCAGTTTTCCCTCTAAGCTGATGATGCAGCTGAGTAAGTTGTTGGATGCACTTGGGGAAATGGCAAGCAGCAGGGAAGGGGCCCAGTTGGAGTCGGGCAGCCAGCAGGGAACTTGCTCAGCTGCATCCAGAACTTGCTCAGCTCCACCATCAGCTTAGAGGGAACATAGTGTCCTCGCTCGCAACCAGAGAGGATGAGTTTAAGCAGGGCTTGTACAACTTCTCTGCTTCCTCTCCTTCAGGTTTTTCCCTCCCACTTTATTTTCTTATTACAATCCCCCATAAGGGGCTTGAGGAGTTTTTCCCAGGACTGAGATTGGGAATGACTTGTAGGGAAGCTAATCCCCTCTGGATGGGGCCTCTCCGTACCCTCTTCTTCTCCAGATAGCCATGATCACCAAGGTCCCTTCGGAGGTCCAAAGGTCCTCCTGGTCAGGCCTCACCTCATAGACAGGTCTCAAATCAGGTTTTTTTTTTTTTCCTTCCGCTTCGAATATCTATAGGTCAGGGGATTGGGCCCTTCTGTTCAGATCCAATTTGCTCTTTCCATGGTTGTCTTCCCATGTGTCCTTCTCCAATGGATGTGCTAACAGGATCCCATTCACAGCGAACCAGATCAGACGTCACATGTAGAGGTGACTAATCCTGGACAGTTGATATTGGAGAGGCCATGTCCCCGACTTTTGCTATTGAAGAGGCCATGTCCCTCTTCCCCTTTTCTTCAGGATGTGACAGTCATTTGCCACATTACAGGCTAGTGGAATGTTGCTACTGTCAATGACTTCCTTGGTTGAATCAGCTAATGATCAACAGCAAGGGCATCCATAATGGGTTAAGGTCACTCTTCTACCAGAGCCTCAAGTCTCCCCGGTAGAGTGACACATAACCTGTTTGGCACCCCTCATGCAGTCTTCTTCTGGAAGAACCTGCAGGTTGGTAGCATATTCCTCAGTGTAGGCCCAACGGCCCACCATTCTGTTGCCCAACCATGTTTGGGGATGCCGTTCTTAGAGTAGCCATGCTGACGGCAGGGAAAATTAAACTCCACCCACCATTGAAAGTATGGCTGGTAGTTACCTAGAACTGAATGATGCGAGGAGCACTCAGAGAAGAATGGTGGGTTACCTGTGTAACCATCCTTGTTTGAGATGGGCTGCTTGCATCCCTTCTACTCAGAGTTAGTGAAAAGAAGGGACTGAGGAAGATCAAGGTCGGGGCCATGTATATAGCCGCGGGTGTGACCAGAGGAGATGCTGGCCACCGACCCTGCTCTGACAAGCTAGGGCAAAAAGTTTCCAACCAACCATGCGCTGCAGCACATAGACACCTAGAACTGAATGTATATGAGCAGTGCATCTTGAAGAAGGATGGTCACACAGGTAACCCACTGTTTTGAAAGCCATCAACAGTGTTGGCCTTGGCTTCATTTGAGGTCTCCTGACTTCCCATCATTGCACTAGAAAGTGATTAGTTTTTGCAAGTGGTGGCCCTGCAACATGGGATTTCAGAAATAACTTATTTCATCCCCACCTCACATTTTTTAAGAAGCAGCGTACAAATTACTAATGCTGCACCTGTATCTGTTACCTTTTCCCTTCAGTACCTATGTGACTTGGGTTTTGTGGTATAAATTAGACATGTTCATTTGCTTTTAAAGTTTCTTTTGAAGAAGATGGCATTTTAGTGTTGTTAAACTGTATTTATTTTATTCCATTTTATGGCAACATAATTCTGGAGATAGGGGTTTGGGGGTGTGCCTCGTAAGTAATATAACTTACATTGGCAGCGGCTCCAGCCATCATCAGAAATACATCTATTCACAACAGCTGTGAATAGTTGTTTGGGACTAGAGACTGTGTAACTTAATTAGGGAAAACAAACAAGGAGTCCTGTGTCACTTCTAAAGACTAACAGATTTATTTATCGCATGAGCTTTTGTGGGAGAAAATGCCCATAAATAAATCTTGGTGTTAAAATTGCTACAGGACTCCTTGTTTGTTTTGCTGAACTAGACTAACCCAGCTACCCCTTTGGATCTTAACTAGGGAAAGTTTTAAAAGGCCAAGATCCAAATGAACACAAGATCTTTATCAGCAGGCATAGCACCAGAGCTGTTGGACTAGTTTAAAAGGAGGAAGCAGCAGTTGCAGCCAGAGAGACTGCAGGGTGAGTTGATATAGGTGAAGTGTATCTGTAGGGAGGAGGAAGCATGAAGTAAAAGGGAGAACAGTAAAGAAAGGGGCAGCAGCATGCAAAGGTTGTCCCTTACGCACAGTAGTTTTGTTGATGTATCACCTGCAGGCTATTTTCACCTACTTGAAATTGTAGGCACTGTTCCGGGTGAAAACCCACTTCCTCCTCTTCAAAACTAGTTTGAAATATAAATTATGTATTAGGGTTTGAATAGCATAACTGACTGAGCAAAGGAAGCAGGACGCATTAAGACCAGTGTGCTCTAAACTTCCTGGCAGATCTTATTACTTGTATGTGGTTGAACTTGAGTAATTACAATAAATAAGATCACAGCGTTTTTGTACGTGGGTTGGGCTTCAGATTATTGTAGGCATGTATCTTAGGGGTGGTGGTTATATTTGGGGTTTGTCATTTGGTTAGTAGTGAGGCTACAATTACTAGCAATGAACTATTTCCAAATCAGAGCAAAAGGAAATCTTTCTCACCTTAGGGACCTGTAAAGGTAGGTGAGTTGCTTTTGTATTTCCCTGTCTGACCTGATTTATTTACATTTATTTAGATTTGTTTTAACTTAGTATGAGTGGTTAAGAATATTTTTTTTCAATCTTGTTAGGTTAGGAATAAAGCTATTTCTCCAAAAATATGTTCTCTTTTTCCTATATAGAAATAAGCCATTTCATTGGGTTTTGTTCTAGATGTTTGAAGGCACTGTATTGTAAGGAATCCTATGAATTGTTCATCTGTTGGTGTCATCTAAGTAGAGAAGCTGTCAAACAATTAAAAATAGTCCTCCTGTCTTCAAAGCATCTGACGAAGTGGGATTTTCTCCCATGAAAGCTCATGTGATAAACAAATTTGTTAGTCTTTAAGTGCCACAGGATTCCTTGCTTGTTTTGCTGAACTAGACTAATACAACTACCCCTTTGGAACTTGCAGGGGCATTGGTAGTGCTGTGCCCACAGGGCTCAAGCCCTGAGTCCCAGCACACTGAGCCCTGGGTCCGTGGCTGGGCCGCCTGTGGCAGCAGCTGGTGAGGCAGTGCACGAGCCCTGAGTTGCAGCGCCCTGAGCACTGGGTCTGCCGCCAAGCCAGCGGCGCCTGGGAGCTTGTCATCAAATATGCGTCCCTCTTTAAGGTCCTGTCCCTGCTATGCGATCTGTGCAAGGGTCCTACTGATGAGAGTCCACACTAATAAATACTTGTACAGAATTAGGGCAAAATTTTTTAGTTCACAATGTACAGGATCTAATAAGCTTACTAAAAATGCTTGCTTAGATTACAAACAGCAAGAGAGGAGTGTCTGGGAAGAATGAAACTTGCCTGAAGCTCAAGCAACAGGTCTGGCTAGAAAAAGATGTCAAGCAAGTAATATTACATTGTCACTCTGGAACAAATTACACTGTGCTTGCTTTTTTAATATATTATTTATGATATGGCTTTTAGGATTTGTTTTTTTGTTTTTTTTTTAACTTGCCTTGACTTTCATTTGAATAATACACATTGTGGCAGCCTGTGCAATGAAGAGGTAAAAGTACAGGGTGTTGTAAGACCATGTGAAAAATGTCAAACTTTTCATGGAGTTTTTCACCCAAATTGACTCATTTTTTGCAACTCAGAAATTTAGGTTTCTTGCATTTTTTTGAAGTCAGATAATTTTTGCTTGATCCAAGGGTCTTGTGTTAATGTCAAAACTTGAATAAATTGGACTAATTTCACATTCACAGTGAAATTTGACATTTCTGTAATTTTCATAACTTTTGTCATCTTCTAGTCATCAATATGTGGATGTACCCTTCCCATATTTTACATTTAGAAAGAGATCGTTTTGTGGCATTTCATACCAATAATAAATGTAAATTCATCTGGCTGGTTTAAGCTTATAGGGAGCCATGGCCAGAATCTTATGCTGCAGATGAGGGGTGCATAGTGCTGCTCAGAAATTGGAGGTTTTAAGCAAACTACATATATTTATTACTGTTACTCCTCTCCTCCCCAGTCATGGGCCAGCTGGGTTCCAGTATAAGGCTTGGACTGCTGTATTTTACACAAGCTGTCAGTGGCCCTTGAGGAGCCATAACATAGCCAGAGGGATTGCTAGGGAACATAGAACATAGCCCTTTCAGCCAAAAGGACCAGGTAACAAAAGAGCCATTATAACATCTCTATGCCACAGGAGGATCTTCCTGCACTGGGGGAATTTTTCTGGGACCCAGTAGGCCAGCATGAGGGTCATTTTGCACTGGCAGAATCATGCAAAGCATCCTGGTTGTAGCTGAGGACTAGGGACAATATCTCTGGTGGGCAAAAATCTTTTTCCTGAATCTTCTAATTATCAGCAAATACTGCTTTAAAAATGTGGCAGCAGGATACTGGAATCTAAAGCTAAAATCAAGAAACAAGATCAGCAGTACTGAAGCAAGTTTCTGTAAAATGGGACACATAGTAAGTTGCAGAATAGAATATTTATATAAGTGATAAATCCATTTAGAAATATCCAGTTGTATAACTTAATCAATAATGAAGATTAAGTGGCTCTAAGGGGAAGCTGAATTATGTTCAACATAGTAATTTTTTAAATATCTAAATTATTATTTTGCTAAAAAGAGTCATAATGTAACACTCGTTTTTACCTTCTATTACATCTCTGATTGCTGTGTTCAGAGTTTTGTTTATCTTGCATACTGTATAAATAAAATGTATATATCTAAATTAAATGTAAATATTTTCTTTTTATATTTCAGATAATCAACATTTGTGTTTAATTGTAGAGCTATAAAAGAACCAAAATTAATTTTCCTTGGGAATGTCTGTTATTTTGACGTTTGTTTTTGTTCTGAGTTGGAACAAATGCACACAAATTGGAAAATTTCCCATGAAAGAGAATTTGGGCGGAAGGGGTTAGGTTGATCAAAATGAAGGTTGATTTTATCAAAACCTTTTGTTTCATTTTTTCCCCCAAATGAAATGTCATGAAAATAAATGCATTCTAGTAGAAAAATTTAATTTCAATGATTGGCATTTTCAGATGGAAGAATATTTAATTGGAAAACATTTTTACCAACCTCTACTTTGTTATTGTTCTTGTTGTTGTTGTTCTAAAGTGTGAGGAAAAAAAAATACTGCCAAAATTAACATAGCTTTGGTCAAACAGGCAAATGAATATGTCATTCTTCCTTCCTTCAGGAATCTTAACCCATTTATATTACAAAGTCATTTCATTTTTGGTTGTTTGGTTGATTCCTAACACAACTTAAGAGAATTGGATGAAACCTCTTTTCAGGTTCTAATTCAGCAAAGCATTTAGATACATGTTAAACCCAATGTACAAGATTAAGCGCTTTGCTGAGTAGAGATGCACGGCTGTATAGCCATTTTAGAGCTCAAGACCACCACATCTTAAATGTGAATCAGTCAGTAGGAGTAGCTGATGAGCAATGTAGAAAGCTGGTACTCCCTCTGTGCTCAATCCATTATGTTAGTGTTCTCTGCTATTATGGAAGAGGGATAGATAAGTGATACCCAGAGGAGCTAGCAGTATATAGTAGGGTACTTGGAATACTGTTGCGAAAATGGCAGCTTTAAAGTAGGAAAGGTTATATCTGTGCAATACACTTTAGCCTGGTGCATAGTCCCCCAAGAAAGTGATGGAAGCCTCATTTTGTAAATGACATAAAAGGAATTGTCCTTCATTGGCAGGGAATGGAAAAGATTAATCTAATTATAGACGGTGCTCATCTACAAATTCCCTGATTTTTCTGAAACTTGGAATGCTTGTGTTAGGGGGTGTTGCTTTTTTGTTTTTCTCTATCACTTCTGCTCCCACATTCACTTGTCAGGCATATTCCTATTAAGATTGGTGACAGTCTGAAATGAAAAATCCACAGAATTTTGTGGATTTTTATTCTGTGGATTTTTCATCGAAATTATTTTTCAAAAAATGCTTCTGAGTAATGTTGCTTTCTAGACTTAGAAACTCAATAACCTTTCTAATATAAATAAGTGAGGAAGAAAGAACTCTTCAAAGATTTAACTTCCTGTCTCCTTAACTCTGTTGCCAGCAGGAAATCTGACCAGTCAGTTCAGTTTTACACCCTTGATATTTTAGCAGCCTAATTATCAAATAATTAATTTAGTAGCAAACCACAAACTGAGTAATAAATCCAACACAATGCTGAACATAGTGTCTTCCATAAACAAGACGTTGGATCCTTTGAAAATAACAAAAAAAAAAAAGGAACTTGAAAGCAAATAGATGAGTATTAATAGTTAAAGGAGCTTTTATAATTGTTAGGGCGCTAAAGCTTATTCTCCCAGCAACTGAGATCATAATTAAAACCTTGTGTTTTATCCCTATGTTAATAGATATAATCACAGCATTGGGTGGACTTTCTCCCGCTAAATATTTCAGATGTGAAGCATAAATGGCAATGTAGTGATTGCAATTTTATCATACTGGTGAAGTGGAGTAATAGAGCAGGATTAAGTCTACTGATATTGAATAGGTTTTGGTACATAGCATCAGATCTAACAGGAAGTAACCTGATCTAGCAGTGCTTACTCAACATATTGCAGCAGAAACTGTTAGGGCCAGCCTTGGGGCTGTACAGACAAAACCTAACCACTTCTGTTGGAAATAATGGAAGACGATACAGTGCTTATTTTTAAGGCGATTGCAGAAAGCTGGCTTTTTCTCTGAGGGACTGTTTCTGGAAATAAAGGAAGAGCTGGGGAGGCTGTTGTTTTTATGTATACAGTGTGAGAGAAACGACCCTTCTGGACTTGTTCAAGCTTAGTGCATTGTGCACCACAAGGTAGTGTTTTGGAAAGCTTAATTGCCTTCGTCATCACCATACTAACAAATTGTTTTCAGTGTCTCCTGAGGCAGTATAATGTTACCTCATATGGTATAGACAATAAATGCATATGCCTGCTATAGCTTGTTCACTGTACAAAACAGCCCTTTCTGAACAGACTGCTTATCAGTTCTCTAGAAGGTAGACAGTATTCGTATAAAGATAAGGTTCTGTTTAGTTATAAATGGTCTTTTTATATAATCATCTGTTGGAAGGGGTGTAAACTGGGATCATGCCTTCAAAAATACTAAACTAACCCAAACACCTCCCCACATGGTTATTTCCATCTCTATTCTGCATTGATTAAAAGAGTACAGGGATTATAAATAAGTGGAGTTGGTCTATTAATCCTTTTAAGGTTATGAAATAACATTTTTATTAACATAGCTTTGTAGTAAAAAACCTAAGGTAAAATGTCACATTATCCCCATTGGCTGGGTTGGAGAGTGACCCTTCTGTTTCTCTATCTGACATCAAACCATCAGTTTGTCCAGCAGTAGAAGCTATCAGTGGCAGGGCTGGAGTTTGAATGCATTAGTTCTTTAGCCCATCCACGTCTCCATTCCTCAAAACAACACTACTGTTATAGTATGGACAGGGAAAAAAAAAAAAGCCAGGAGTCCTGTGGCACTTAAAGACTAACAGATTTATTTATCGCTTGAGCTTTTGTGGGAGAGAATTCCACTTCTTTTCAAAGCATCTGACAAAGTGGGATTTTCTCCCACAAAAGCTCATGCGATAAATAAATCTGTTAGTCTTTGAGTGATACAGGACTCCTTGCTTTTTTGAGAATGGACAGATGACCCTTGTATAAATGAACATAGGAACATACAAACTTGCGTGTACGTGCACACCTACACACACACACACAATGAGTAGTGCAATGATTAAACAGAAAAGTCATCTTCTATTGGGAATATTTCACCAAACACTGTGGAGAAAAGTATGCATCACAGGATTATTAAATTGTAGCTGAAGTGAGTTATCTTTACTTGATAACAAACCAAGGGATCTGGCAACAGTCCTCAAATATGTTAGGGGCTATTGTAAAGAGGATACAAAGGGGTAGCCATGTTAGTCTAGTTCAGCAAAACAAGCAAGGAGTCCTGTGGCACTTAAAGACTAACAGATTTATTTATTACATGAGCTTTTGTGGAAGACAATCCCACTTCATCAGATGCTTTGAAGATGCAGAGAAGTGTAAGTCATGGGATCAGGTCACATTGTAACAGCAAATCAAATTGAAAGTAGTATTAAGTCATCACTATGGGCTCTTTTCCTGTTACAACAGGTGATTTGACTTTACCCTCCTCTTTGTCCTGTTTCCCAGTGTTTGAATCTTAACAACTGCTTTGATTTGCTGTTACAGTGTGACCTGATTCCATGACTTACGCTTCCCCGCATTAATTTCCTCCTATTCTGTAAGGCCTGCCATCTTCAAAGCATCTGACAAAGTGGGATTTTCTCCCATGAAAGCTCATGCCATAAATAAATTTGTTAGTCTTTAAGAACCACAGTACTCCCTGCTTGTTTTTGTCAAGAGGACAGCTGTGGGAAGGACAAAAATGTAATTAAGTCAATCCAAAAAAGAAAGATTTAATTTAGATATTAGGAAAAACTCTATGATAGTTAAGCTCTGAAATAAGATTTGAAGAAAAGTTGTGGAATCCATGTCATTGGGGTGGATAGGGAGGAAGTGTTAAAAATGGATTGGACAGGTAACTCTCTGGGGTGGTCTAGGTTTTCTTAGTCTTGCCTCTGTCTACAGGGCTGGACTAGATGACCTCTTGAGGACCTTTTCAGACCTATATTTTTATGATCCTCTTTTCTACTGTAGCAGGTTCACTACTGAGCTATGATGTTTTCATGGAACTAAGGTTTGGACTCTTAGCCTGAGGTGTTCTTTCAGTATTTCATGATTGTTTCCCTGGTAAACAAAAAAGGATAATTGCGTTTTAATGCACAATTCTATTTTATGCCTGATTGATTCTGCAGCTTGGTGTTTATCTCCCAGAAACTTGCAACTGAGAGAATAAATGTGGGTGTATAATTACAATTCATGTAATTGGAAGTAGGCAATGGAACTAGCCCTGGGTGAATACTATATAAAAAATATCTTTGTAGACATAGCTTGTCATTGGAGATATTTCTTTATTAACTTTTTAATTTATTAATGATTTATTATGAAAATATTTATCCAGGACTAATCCTACAGTTAATACAATGGAATTAAATCTCATCAGAATTAAAATCACCAGTTCCACAGGGCCTCAGTCAACCACTTTATCATGTAGGATGGATAGCCTCAGCCTTCTACAGCATGTCCTGGAAGTCAGCAAATTTGGGTTATTTTGCAGGATCCCTGGCCAGGCCTGCCTGCTGGCCACCCAGTCTTGGCACCTGGACTAATGAGAGGTGGGGTGACCCTTGCCAGGCCTTCCTGCTGCCCCCTCACCTTGTCCCTGGGCTAGGGGGACGGGATCCTGGCTAGAGCTGCTCACTGGCCTAGAGAGCAGGGGTTTGATCCCTGGCCATACCTGCCCACCAGCCCACTGGCCTGGGGTTTGACCCCTGGCCAGACCTTCCTGCTGCCTGGGCTAGGGAGAGATGACTCAGTGTAGTGGCTAACACCTCTGCTTAACATGTAGAAGGTCCTGGGTTCAATTCCCAGGGGGTTGGACTCGATGATCTCATGAGGTCCCTTCCAGCCCTATGATTTGACTTGACTTGACTTGACTTGACTTGACTCCTGGCCTTGCTGCCTGGGCTTGGTGGTAGGGAGCACAAACCCTGGCTCCACCTGCTCCCCAGCATTGCTGCCTGGACTTGGGAGGTGACCCCTAGCCCAGCCTGCCCTCCAGCTTGGGGAGTGGTGGGGGTTGACTCCTGCCCAGGCCTTTGACCCTGGACTGGTGATGGGGGCTAACAACCCCTGGTCCAGCCTGCCCGTTGGCCTGCTGGCATCACCACCTGGGCTGGGGGGGGCGAATGATACCTGGCTCAGCCTGACCCCTGGCCTTGCTGCCTGGGCTTGTGGTGGACAACCAGAGGTACATGTGCCCCCTAGCCCTGCCACCTTGGCTTTGGAGAGGAACGACTGCAGCTCGGGTCTGCCCCCCCGGGGCTCACCACCTGAGCATCAGGAAGCAGGGGCAACCCTGGCCCTGACCTCACCACCTGGGCTTAGAGGAGATGACCCATGGCCCAGCCTGCCTGCTGGCTCCCCAGCCTTGCCACCTGGGTTTGTGGGGTGACCACTAGCCAAGTCTGCCTCCCAGCCTCATTGCCTGAGCTTATGGGGAGGAAGACCCCTGGCCTGGCCTGGCCACCCAGCCTCACCACCTGGCCTTGGGGGAGGCAATGCATGGCCCAGCCTGACTTCTGGCCTTGCATCCTGGGCTGAGGGGAACTCTGGCCCAGCCTGCCCTTCAGCCTCACCAGCTGGCGGGGGGGGTCAGTCCTTGGCCTGGTGTGCCTGCCATCCTCTTGCCTGGCCACCAGCATGACTTGGGGCATGATCCCAGATCTGCCTGCCCCCCACTAGCCCAATGTGACTTGGGGCCCAGGGAGAGTCTGGGATCCCCAGCCCCTCCGTCCCCCTCCAGCCTGGCCACTGACCTGACAAAAGGCCCAGGTGAGCCTGATCCCTGGCCACCTGCCCCACATTGGCCTGGTGCGAGATCCATGGCCCGTGGGGAGTCCTGGATCCCTAGGTTCCCCAGACCCCTACCCCCGACCTGGCTGCTGGCCTGACCCAGGATCCCTGGGGGAAGGGGGGGGGCAGATCCTGAGCCAACTCCCCCCTTGGGTCAGGCTCCCACCAGACCCTGCCCCCAGTACTTAGCTGGCTGTGTGTTCCCTGGGCTGGAGCTGCCAGCATCTGCTGGAGGAGGAAAGGGTTAAACCTCTCTCGCCCCTCCAGGTAATCTCTCAGAGGCACACGGGGGGGGGGGTGGCAGGCAGCCCAGCTACTCATTGGTAGAGCAGTCTCTTGAGTAAGCCTGTGTCTACTGGGGGGAAAAACATTTGGGGCTTGCCATGGAAGATCGGAGTCTTGTGCCAGTCCCCAGCATGGGTTGGGGTGGCCATGGTGTGTGCGCCACAGGGTCCCCCAAAGCATGGGGCCCTGGGCAGCTGCCCTGCTTGCCCTACCCTAAGGGCAGCTCTGGAACCATCTCATTTTCCTTTTAAGCATCCCCTTTTAAGTGAATTATGGACAGAAGTTCTTTGCAGACTCACTTGTTAAAGTTCGTCACTTAAAATAGTGTAATCTAAAGTTCATTTTAGATGAGCACACAACAGTTACAGTGCTTCAACAGAAAAACTGCAAGACTCCAAAGGGAAACTGCAGAGTTAGAACTGGTATGAAAATGTGACACCATTAAATTAGGTGTGTAGAGAGATTTGGCGTGGCTTTCTCATTACAAAAGGTGACTTTCCCCTCTTTTAGCCTTCCCACCTTCTTATCTGTGGGTCCACACTGTTTCAGTCAAAACAGCTTGCTTGGTTTACTGAAAATATCTGAACTGACCTTGTGACTTAGTCTTCTCTGCCCCTATATGCTTCCTTCCATACTTGGGGCATCTGGTACTGGAACATGTATTGCCAAAGGAGTTGCACCTTAACAAGCATACACATCCCTGTTTCACTTGGTCACCATACACCCAGCTTCAGTTAAGAGCCAGGGACACCACCTTGTTGCTCCCCACTGAATTCCAGCTCTCAAAACTGGAGGGCATAGTCCACTGTTTAAAAAAGTATGTGGCAGTCACCCTCCCCCCACTCTCTGCTGTCTGTAGCACCCTTTCCTAGCACAGGCTGCCAAATGGTGGTGTGTGTCCTGTTTTCTTTGGAAATGTTATCTTTTCATGACCAGAACTGTTACGTGGACAGGAATCTAGTAGGGGAGTTACATGATCTTTGACCCATTTGGGAATTGAGATAGTGCTGATTTAGATGAGACTGCATGGAAGAATAAACTAAGGTAAAAATATTAAATGAACATCTGGAAATGCTGGACTAAAATCACTGCTACAATCAGAAGTGGCTCTATTGTCTTTTTATGGCATTGTGCCTTCTTTTGCCAGTAAGTGAATTTAGCTTATGTGACTCAGTTTACAGCAGAGCAGTATTGAAATACATTCTCTAAAATGTTTGTGATTTGGCATAATGTGTATGGTTTCATCTCTCTCTCTCTCTCTCTCTCTCTCTCTCTCTCTTTTTTCTCCCAGTGGGAAGAATAAAAGTTTGGGGAAGTCAGAAATCATGGCTTCTGATGCTAGTCATATGCTTGAAGCAGCCCTAGAGCAGATGGATGATATCATTGCAGGTATGATATGACTTAATGTGAGATTTAATTGATTTGGTTGGAACCTGATCTTGAAAAGTGTTGAGTAGCTGCAACTCTCTTTGACAACCAGTGAGAATTAAGGACGCTCAGGTCCGTCCTTTTGTTACAGCTTTGTGTTTGAGTCTCTCTCTGTCACCCACCTCAAAACCAGACAACCAATAACAATTTGGCCATTGGAAAATTGTGTATCTACAAGATTATTTTAGATAAATTAGTTTAAAAACCTACCTCATAGTATTGCATAAGTCAAATTTACCTCCTATGAAGTTAGAAGAAGAATTAAACACATGCGAGCATGTGTGATAGAGTATCTACTAGCTGGAGCTTGTTCTGTCGAAATCTCATGAACATCATAACAACGACTAATTCCCAAATTTGCCTTACAGCATGGGCCTGGTCACTGACTTCCTGGGAAACAGTTTGTGTGTTAAATGTTGAATTTCAAAAATTAAATGTGTTTTTGCAAAATTAATTGAGAGATCTTGCCAAGACTGAACCATCCAGTGGTGGTGGTGGGGGGGGGGGTGTTCTTTTTTTTTTTTTTTTAAGTTTAATCTTTAAGCAGTGTGCTGTTAGTTTTGTTTGAGTTCTAAGGAGTAAAATTATATAACTTATTTGCAGTATGACAGTACTCCAACTCCCCGTGCTACATTATGTGTCTGCCTGTACTGAGATGGAGATAATACAAGGAGCACTTTGCAGTCCTCTGATATACCCACACAGAAGCAGGCGTATCTATCTCCTGGCATTCTGTATATAGCAAGGAGGCAAGGTCTCTGTGGCTAGGACTCATCTGGCCTTTGGGTTTGCATGGGTATCATCATAATCTGAGCATACTTTCAGATCTGGGTATGGTTATGGCTCATCCTCTGCACAATGGGAGCTCACTTGTTACAGCTTTTTAGAAAAGTACAGTAATACTCTGAACCTCATTCTCTGGTACTACCCAAGGGGATGAATGCAGCCTATCTCACATCAGCTGTACATTTCTTCACCAGTTTCCAGTAAAGATCAGCTTCAGGAAGCTCATAATGGAGCCTCAATATGTTAGTGACAAAGTACCCCATACCCCTGAATAAAGGATACATATCCAAGATTTTTATTTTATTGGATCAGATCCAACCACAAAAGTAGTCCTTGTTCTGGGCACATAAGCTGTTATAGATAACTTCAGCACGTAGCCAAGAGGCAAAGGGGTAGCCATGTTACTCTAGTTCAGCAAAACAAACAAAAAGTCTTGTGGCACTTTTAAAGACTGACAGATTTAAAGCTCATGTGATAAATAAATCTGTTAGTCTTTAAAAGTGCCACCGGACTCCTTGTTTGTTTAGCAAGTAGGCAGTCTAATATATAAAGGTAGAGAACATGTGAAAAATATATCCGTAGATTCCAAGTTCAGAAGGGGTCACTGAGGTCAACTAGTTTGACTTGAAACACATATGCTCTGTAGGAACCAACATACCCTCAAACAACTCTTCATGCTAGTGAGGAGAAGGGCCAGATGAACTTGACTGTTTAGGAGTATACATTATTTTTCTTTTTTCACTTTTTCACCAAACAAAAAATCACTTGAAAAAATATTTTAACTGGTAAGAGGTTATTGGAATTTTATTTATTGTTTCTCAACCTTTTACCAACCTAGAAAAACACACATTCTGTACAATTTCCTACTCTAAAATAGCATTTATTCCAGACCATATGGTCTCGTTTTCAGAAATTAGAGGATTTAGAATAAGTGTGTTTTTTCAACAGTTGTAAATTTAGGATGATGTAATAGTAGTGGGTAACATTTTCAAAAGTGCTTATAAGATACTGAGTTTGCAAGACTTGGGCTCCTGAGTTGTTTTTGAAAAAGGTTCAAAGGCTCACAGATTCACCTAGCACTTAAAATTCGTTTACCTTATATATTCTTACGAAGAGAACACTTCCAGAGCTCAGCACAGCGTTATATCACATCCTGAATTGTTTTAAAAATTCAATTGGAAAGATGCATTTGTTCCATTTATATAGTCTTTAAGATTTGAAATGGGTTTTCTGTTACAGGTGGTTTGGTTTTGGTTTGGGGGTGGAGGGGTTGTGAGAGATGGGAGAGAATGGAGGAGAACTTGTACATGATTCTGGTGTGGGCGTATATTTATATATTGTCATCCTTAGAGTTTAGTCAGATGCAGCATTCCATATTTTAGAATTAGTTGTATATGCTTCCTAACATGTCTCAAATTCTCTGAAGTCTCCCTGCAGTGAGTTATAGGCCATGTGAGCTGTGGGCTAACAAATATCTTTTGTAGGTCATCTGCAGGATGCTGTTTTGTTATATGAAGTTTCCATTGGTATGCAGAGTGTATCCACTGTAAATATTAACTTTGTATAATCTCCATCCTGAAAAAGTCAGTCACGCCAAGTTATAATCTTTGTCAGCCTTGTTGTAGAGGAAATGGAAATCTGGTGAATCTGGACAAGGAAAGTTCAGGAGCACAGGCTGCTACCTTTGTGTCATTGCACTGATACTCTTGGAGCTTCTGTAGATGGGAGTTGTGCCTTTATTCACTAGATGACCATACACGTTTAATGACAAAGGCTGTTTAGAAGGAAGACCCGTAATGTAGCGTTCAGCGTAGCTGGCTGCAGGGAGTAAGTTCCAGAGAGGCAGCCGAGTCAGTCTAGTTCATCCAAACAAACAAGGAGTCCTGTGGCACTTAAAGACTGACAAATTTATTTATCGCATGAGCTTCCATGGGGGAAAATCACACTTCGTCAAATGCTTTGAAAGTGCGGGGAACTTACAGAGTGGGAGGAACATAAATGCAGGGGAGTGTAAATCATGGGATTATGGTTTACACTCCCCTGCATTTATCTTCCTCCCACTCTATAAGTACCCCCATCTTCAAAGGGTCTGACAAAGTGGGAATTTCCCCCATGGAAGCTTATGCAATAGATAAATTTGTTAGTCTTTAAGTGCCACAGGACTCCTTGCTTGTTTTGCTGAAAGTAAGTAGTTCGGTAAAGCGCAATATCAGCTTATTGGACATATTATGTATTTCTTCTGTAATGGATTAGTATTTGCATAACAACTGAGATGGGGGCCAGTCTTGAGTTGGCCTGTGCACTAAGCCTAAGGAATTTACTCTTGATCAGTAAGCAAAGAGTTTTTACTTATTCAGACTGGGGTTTTGATTGCCCAGGCTGCCAAACGGTAGTTTTAATTCACTTGGTTGTCATAGCACTGGACATAGGACTACAGAGAAGCAAAGCAGCTTGTTTATGAAAGCTTAGCATAGTTACTTGCACAGTAATCAGCTGACTACACATTCCACTCACAGCTAGTTCATGACGGTGTTGGTGTCCAAGCTCCAGAAACAAATTAAATGGCTTGGGCATACCTGGAGGTTCATGGAGTTCTTTTCCACAGTGTACATGCAGGTGAAGAACAAGGAAAAAAAAAACTTTTGAAGGAAGCTGATTTATATAAGAGCTTTACATAGCTCAAGTTTGTATTCTAGTGTCCATGAATATCTTCTTATAATTCAGAATCAGCTGGAAAAGTGTTTTATTTTAAGCCATCATCATTCTCTGATAAAAAATTCTGTTTAAAATGAGCAATGTTAATTGAACACATCCATAGTTGTTATTGTTAATAATAATAAAAATAATAATAAATGATTTTTACAAACTCACTTGTATAGAAGCTCAAAAGACAGGAAATCCTCAGTAAAGTTCTAGTTCTAACCCCTGCATCACTTTATTCCATGTTTTTCCATCATGGGTGACCATGCACACTGTATCTAGGGAAACTTAGCAAGCTGCCTTGTGAATTGTAAATCCATCTACTAACAGCATGCTGGAGAACACACATTCCAATCCTATGCCTACTGGCCAGACAGCATAGCATCCCACAGGTTACCCTTCCCTGAAAGTGTTTGAGACCCCACTGTACCTCATTACCTTTGCCCTTATGAAATAGAAACCTTATTTTCCGAGTAGAAGCCAAAGATCAACCTGGATCCTGTACTCCGCACATGGAAGCCTCTGTAATATGTACAGTAATAGCTCGTGGTTGCTGTATTGTACCTGAAGCAGGATGTTGGTCATTCTATTCCAGGAAACTCTATATTCTTTGTGCTCGTATATAACTGAGCAGATACAGGGTTTTTTTTGAGTGACAGCTAGTGAGGGTCTTCTGCCATTTGGAGGAGATTGGATGGAGATTATAATAAAATAGTGAAGACTTTGAAAATGGTGGTTCCCAAACTTCTTACTAAGGAAACCCACCCACTGCATTTTCTGTAATTTTTTTCTGCAGCCTGCCCAGGGGTAAAATTCAGAACTGGGCAGAGTACAATTATAGACCAGTATCATTCTCCTCTTCCACTGCTCTTTTCATTTGCTCTTTCTTGGTGCACTGAAGGACTCCAGCCATTGGCAGCATCTGCCCTGGTACTGTAACCTTAATCCCAGACTGGCTTGGAAGGGAAGCCTTGAGGACTTGGGGGTGGGGGTGAGGGGTGAAGAGTGAGTGCCCACTCACTCTAGGGCAGTAGGTTTCGTACCATGGGGTGGGCCCAGCTCTCTATTACAAATATAGCAGTCTTGTGCACAAGGTGGCAGCACTTCTCAAAATTGGCCTGGATGCCACTCTATCAAGACCAGGCCAAATGTGAGTGGCACTGTGCCCTCACACCCCCAATGCATTATGGGGAGCAGCCAGGCCAAATCCAAATAGCACTGTGACTCCTTGCACTAAATTGCAGCAACTGGAATGGGGAGCATGGCCTAGCCTCATGGGACTGGAGTTACTGTTGCAGGGTGATCTTGCTTTCTGACCCCTTCCCTGCTGCATCATGTCTGTGACTCACGTAGATTGTTCCTGCATCCCACTATCTGGAAAACACTGTTTTAAGAAATGTATCCTCATCCATAACTACCTTAATGGGATATGTTTCATTTATTTCTGGGAATATTCTTGGATTTTTATTTTTAATGTAAAGATTGATAATGTTTTAGTTAGTTATATGGAACCCATTACTGCAGTACCTTAGTGCCCCCCCAACTGTAATGTATTCATTCTCATCAAACCTCTTGAGGTATTGAAGTACTATTATCGCTATTTTGCAGATAGGAAACTGAGGCACAGAAAGACTTAGTGAATTGTGCAAGGTCAGACAGGAATCCTGTGATGGAACAGGGAACTGAATTGAGATTTCCCAAGTCCTCGGCCAATGGCTTGACCACTGGACCATCCTCCTTCTGTATGATTGTCAGGCTAATTGAAATTTTTGCATTGTCCATCCTGCCCTGACCCAGAGAGCATTTCTTCTGAACCCTAAACTTGGATTCTGATTAACAAGCTATGTTGTTCCAAACCCAGGAACCTGATAACAGATCCAACTATCCAGGCTTATGTTTTGAACTTCCTATGGACTGGAGGACAAAAATGCTTTGCCAGCAAGCCTGGATGCTTTCCAAAAGCATTAGAAGGAAGTTAAGTAGGGAAAGTTGCTCAGAGGGGAGGACTGGATCCTTGGCAAGGAGGTTACCAGGACTGATGACTTACTAGGATCAGGGCCATAACTAGAAGTGTTGGCACCTGAGGCAAGCAGCCCTGGGCCCCATCCATCCCCAGCCACCACCAGAGGTGGTGAGAGCTCACCACTGCCTCCATCGGCAGCTGGGGATGGATCTGGATCCCTGTGGCCTGCTGGCAGTGGGGGGCCTCCCCTCTGCCTCTGGCAGCAGCTGGAGATGGATCCAGATACCTGGGGCCTGCCAGCAGTGGTGGGGGCTCCCTTACCTGTCTGCCATGCCAGCGTAGTCCTGAGCCCGGAGCTGCACACTGGCTTCAGATAGGCTTCTCCCTGGTCCCCTTCCCTCTGAGCATGCATCTGATTTTTAAACTCTTGCAGCCACAACCCTAACCCCAGCCTGGCACCCGGAGACGAATGTGCCTCTGGGGCCAGCTAGGGGCTGCTGCTGCCAGCTGTGTGGCAGGGCATCCTTTAAAATTCAGCACCTGGGGCTTTTCCCTGCTTGCCCCACCCTAGTTACAGCCCTGACTAGGATTCAAGGATGAGGTCAATCTAGGTAGTTGCTGGAATCTAAGAAGCTGCTAGAAATAAATTTCCTTTTCAAGTGAAGCTTGAGTGGAGTATGACCAGAAGTGTGACGTGGGAAAGATATATCCAGTGATGCTGCTCTCTGCTTCGCAGATGTCTACTTCCAACACAAAAAATCTGCACTTTTTGCAGACAGTGAGGCTGAACTTCTACATGTGTTTAATTCTCATTCTCATTCATTCTCACTTTCATCAGGCTTTGCTATACAGTCTCTAGTTTTCTTTTATTTTGACGTTTTATAGCAAAGGTTTGCAATTGTATTTCTACATATTACCCATAGTTTAAATTAAAATAATAGATTATGGCTACTGTTTTTCAATTTCCAAAGGGATAGCCGTGTTAGTCTAGTCCAACAAAAAAAACGAGTTGTGTGGCACTTTAAGACTAACAGATTTATTTTTCACATGAGCTTTCGTGGGAGAAAATCCCACTTTGTCAGATGCGTCGAAGATGGGTGAACTTACAGAATGGATTGAAAATAAATGCAAGGGAGTGTAAAACATAGGATCAGGTCATACAGTAACAGCAAATCAGAGCAGTTGTTAGGTTATAACTATGGGGAGCCTGAAGTCAAATTACCTTTTGTAATGGGAAAAGAACCCATATTCTCGATTAAGTCCTGTCAAGCATTCTTGAAACTACAGCACCCACCTGGGGAAGTAAGAAAACAAACTGACAAAGCTAGACGGGTTCCCCGAAGTCATCTACTACAGGAGAGACCCAAGAAAGAATGCAACAGAACACCACTAGTCACCACATACAATCCTCAAGTCAGACCTCTGCAACAGATCATTAAGGACCTACAGCCTATTCTAAAAGATGATCCCTCTCTCTCTCAAGCCTTGGGAGACAGACCTCTCCTTCCCTACTGACAGCCCCCCAATCTTAAACAGATACTCACCAGCAACTACAGATCTAACAACAGAAACATTGAAGCAGGCACACACCCCTACAACAAACCACGCTGCCAAGTCTGCCCACATATCTGCACAACAGATGCCATCATAGGTCCTAATCAAGCCTGCTACTGCATCAAAGGCTCATTTACCTGCTCATCTACTAATATGGTCTATGCCATCATGTGCCAGAAATGCCCCAACACCTTATACATTGGACAAACAGGACGATCGCTGCGCAAAAGGATAAATGAACACAGAGCTGATATCAGAAATCACAGGACAAAGAAACCAGTTGTTGAGCACTTCCATCTTTCTCAGCACTCAATGAATGATTTGTTAATGACTGTCATCAGAGATGTGGCTGGGATGTCAAGACTTCAAAGAGAAACAGCTGAACTCGAATTAATATGCAAGCTAAATTCTGTGAAAGCAGGACTTAATCGGGAGTATGGGTTCTTTTCCCATTACAAAAGGTAATTTGATTTCAGGCTCCCCATAGTTATAACTTAACAACTGCTCTGATTTGCTGTTACTGTATGACCTGATCCTATGTTTTACACCCCCTTGCATTTATTTTCATTCCATTCTGTAAGTTCACCCATCTTCGAAGCATCTGACGAAGTGGGATTTTCTCCCACGAAAGCTCATGTGAAAAATAAATCTGTTAGTCTTAAAAAGCCACACGACTCCTTGGTTTTTTTTTTTTTTTTACTGTTTTTCAAACCTGATTGCCTACAGATAAGCACATAATTTCACAGTTAGGCATCCCTATAAAGTGGCCTGTTTTTTTATGTACCTAAACATACCTTTATATATTTAATTTTAGTCTTCTCTGTTCAAAAACAGTGTTCCCCTGCATCTGAATAGACCCAACACACGTCTGTAGCTCTTTCAAATATTGTAATACGTTTCCACCTTACTCTAGACCAAGTAGCTTAGTGCAATATAAAATCAGATTTTAGTGTTAGAACATATAAGGGTAAGATTGTCAGGCTAGATTACCAAATTGAATTGTACTGGTCTTGATCAAATTTGACAGGTCAGCGTTTCCAAGCTTTTTCTGCTTCAGTACATCTGTACTGATAAACTCCACCCCCCCACCCCCGCGGTTGTATGAATTAGGGATGCTGAATGATTAGTTTAAAGTTAGCTGCCTTATTTAAAATCACCCTTAAAATGCAAAAGAGAGTAATGTGATTGTCAATTAACAGAACTGATCCATTAGCCGACAAGACTTGCTTAGGAAGCTTGTAAGAGCAAGGCTCTGTAAACTCTGAAGTCTGTTTCCCATATGTCAGATATGATCATGCTTGTACAGGATGGGGACACAACATTGACTCTGGCTTTGAACAAGTAATTTGTTTATCGCATAAGCTTTCATGAGAGAAAATCCCACTTTGTCAGACATTCAAACCATCCAATGAAGTGGAATTTTCTCCCATGGAAGCTCACATAATAAATAAATCTGTTAGTCTTTAAGTGCCATGGGACTCCTTGCTCTCTCTCTCTTTTGCTTTAGTTGCAAAGAGGTTGAACTAACAAGAAATAGTCTAAAGAGAATACAGGTTAACCAAACTCTCCTTTCTTTGGAGGATTAAAGGGTTCATGTTCTTCTTGACTGCCCTGGTAATGTACTGAAGAGATTAAAGTGGGGTTTATTGAAAGTTATCCCTAAAGGAACCACATGCTTGTTAGCTCATTTTAATGTATTTTCCTCAAGAATTCTGGTTATTAGAGAATAAGAACGTAAGAATGCCCATTTTGGGTCAGACCAACTGTCCATCTAGCCCAGCATCCCTTCTTCTGACAGTGATCCTAACATAGAGGCAACCTAGGAGGTCGCCAAGGATGCCAACCACTAGGGGGCACCACCTTGCTGCACACAAGCACGTAGCCCAGGGCGCAGCAAGGAGAGAAGCTGTTTTGATAAGTGCTGGAGGGAGGTGGGGACAGGGTTGCGGAGGGGGCTTAGGAAGAGTGCGTGCATGGAAGGGAGGGAGGGGCAGGAGCTCTTCTGTTGGCCTGCTACTCGGCCAGCTTGGGGCCGGCCCACAGCCCACTCACCCGGTGCAGCCTACAGCTTGCTGCAGCAGCCGACCCACCATGCAGCCCCCCGCTTGGCCTGGTGCACCAGCTGCCCCCCCCCAGCCCAGTACACTGTCTGCAACGCCAGTCAGCCGACCACCCAGCCTGCAGGCTGCTGCTCAGCCTGCACCCCTCCGTCAGTCTGCTGTTTGACCCTGGGGGAGGGTGGCAAAATCACAGGTGCCTAGGTCATCGAAAAACGTGGGCCGGCGCTGAGTCAGGGCCAGGTGCTTTGGGGAATGAAGAGAAAAGGGCTAGTACTGGGTGATCCATCCCCATTTTCCAAGGTGTGCTTCTGTCATTCATAGGTTTAGGGACACCCACAGCATGCGATTGCATCCATTACTGTCTGGATTTGATGGATTATCCTCCATGAATTTATCTAATTTATTTTTCTAACCCAGATGTAGTTTTGACCTTCACCGTGTCCTTTGGTAATGAGTTCTACAGGTTCACTGTGTGTTGTGTGAAGTATTTCCTTATGTATCTTTTAACCCTTCAGGCTGTTAATTACATTGGGAGACCGCTGGTTATGTGGAAGAATAAAGAACAGTTCCTTACTAACTTTCTCAACACCGCTCATACTCTCCTCCCCCTTTTCTAAGATAAGCAGTCCCAGGATCTCCTAATGTGGAAGCTGTACCATACCACTAATAATTTTTTTGCCCATCTGTGCACCTTTTCCAATTCTAATATGACTTTTTTTAAGACGAGACAAATTGTACTGCAATGTGGGTGTACCATGGATTTATAATGGCATTACGATTTTTTTGTCCTATTGTTTATTCTTTTCCTAATGGATCCTAATATTGTTAGCTTTTTTGACTGCCACTACACACTGAGCAGGTGTTTTCAGTGAACTAACCACAATGACTTGAATATCTTTCTTGAGTGGTAACAGATAATTGACAGCCCATCATGCTGTGTGTATAACTGGGATTATTTTTCACAATGAACATTTGTACTTATCAACATAGAATTTCATCTGCGGTTTTGTTGCCCATTGCCTAGCTTTATGAAATCACTTTGTAACTCTTCATAGTCAGGTTTGGTCTTAACTATTCTTGAGTAATCTTTTTTATTACCCACAACTTTGCCACCTTACTATTTAACCATTTAATTTATGAACATGTTGCACTGCACAAGCCTCAGTACAGATCCCTGGGGACCCTCTGTTATTTACCTCATTCCATTATGAGTACTGACCTTTTTTCTTATGATTTATTTCCTGTGATTTGTTCTATCTTTTAATCAGTTACTGATCCATGAAAGGACTTTCCTTCTCTCTCATGACTGCTTACTTTGCTTATGAGTCCTTGATATGGGTACTTACCAAAGGCTCTCTGAAAGTCCAAGTACAGTATGTCAACCGAATCATTTTTGTCCAGCTGTATGCTGATCCCCTCAAAGAATTCTAATAAGTTGGTGAGGCATGATTTCCCTTGAGAAAAGCCATTATTTACCGAACATATCATGTTCATTTACATGTCTGATAATTCTGTTCTTTACTATTAGCATCAACCAGTTTGCCTGGTACTGAAGTTAAACTTACCCACCCCTAATTGCCAGGATCATCTCTGGAGTCTTTTTTTAAAAATTGCCATTTCATCAGCTGTCCTCAGGTATTTGACACAGAAACTGATTTTAGTGATAGGTTACATACCACAGTTATACTTTTGCAGTTTCATGTTTGAATTCCTTTAGAACCCCTGGGTAAACAACCATCTGGACTTATTAGAAACTTATTAGAGTTTTTAAATTTTATCAGTTTGTTCTAAAACCTCCTTCACTGATATCTCAGTCTGGGAAACCTTCTCACATGTGTTTTCTAAAAAGAATGGCTAAGGTATGAGAAGTTCCCTCGCATCCTCTGCAGTGAAGACTGATGCAACTTAGTTTCTCTGCAATGACTTTCTCTTCCTTGAGTTCTCCTTTAGCACTTCATCCTGCAGTGGCTCCACTGATTTTTTTTTTTGGGTGGGGGGGCAGGCTTCATGTTTCTGATGTGCTTTTAAAAAATTGTTTGCTATTGGTTTTGTTTCTTTAGCTAGTTGCTGTTCGGGTTTTTTTTTTTGTTTTGTTTTGTTTTTTTGCCTACTTAATTGTACTTGAATTGGCAGAGGTTATATTCTTTCTATTTTTCTTAGTAGGCTTTGACTTTCAATTTGGAAAGCGTGGCTTTTTGTCTCAAACTGCTTCTTTTGCTCTGCTGCCTAGCTACAGTGTCATGCTTTTAATCCCTTCCTTTTTGGGGGAGGGGGTGTTGGGAGGTAAGGGAGGAATACATTTAGTTGGATCCTGTATTGATCCTGGTGGCTTCAGGTAGTTTCCATGTAGCTTGCAGGCATTTAAGTCCTGTGACTTTTAAGTTACATTTCACAAGCTTTATTAATTTTGCTTAAGTTTTTAAAGTTAAGTGCTACTGTGATGGGTTTTTTTGGCTTCTTCCCTTCCACGCCTCCCCTTTGAAGGCTGTTAAATTTAATTCAATTATGGTTGCTGTTACTCATGGATTCAGCTATATTTACCTCTTGCAGCAGATCCGGTGCTGCATTTAGGATTAAATCAAGAATTTTGTCTTCCTATATTGGTTCTAATTCTGGTTGTCCTAAGACGTAGTCATTAATGGTGTCTAGAAATTGTATGTTTGCATCCTGTCCTGAGGTGACATTTATCCGTTCAGTATGAGGATAGTTGAAATCTTGCATTGTTATTGGGTTTTGTGATTTTGAACTCCTCTCTAATCTTCCTGAACATTTCACAGTCACCATCACCCTCCTAGTCAGGTGGTTCCTAGTGCTACACCCTTACTTTTCACCCAAAGAATTCTATCCATAGAGGTTCTGCAGGTGGCAGTGTAGATTCTTATTTCTTCCCATCCATGTTACTGTAGAGTGGCCCGCAGGGCTGGCTCTACTGTGAGGCAAAAGACAGACATGGCTTCAGGTGACAGTTCTTAGGGGCGCCTAGCCTCCCTGAAGATCAGGCTGGCTCCTGCCTCTTCAACTCTTTCCTAGCAGCTCAGGCACTGTTAGTCAACCTGCAGGTTAAGTCATGTAGGCAGAGTGCACTTTAAATCCCTCTGCAAGGAGATGCTGGAGATTTATGCTTTGGAAAACCATTTTTAACCTCCATGAATGAGATGGGGGTGCGCCAAATCAAATTAGGATTGGGGCACCACAAAGCCTTAAGCCAGCCCTGGTGGCCAGATATCTGTTTTTGAACCAGAAAGTTCAGTCAACAAGTGGACCTGACAGTTTCTGATCAGATCTACTAACTCAATGCCAAAAGTCCAGTTACTGGAGGCAGGAGCAGGCGGGGCTGCCTCCTATATGCCTTGGATGGCTGCAGCTTCCACCTTTGGCTCTGCAGGTGAGTCCCTCCCAACTTGGGCAAGGCAGTGGGAGAAGAGAAAAGCAGCAAACAGAAGGAGGGGAGGGGGATAAAGGGAAGAATGGTGGTTCAGGGAAAGAGTCAAGGAAGGGGAAGTTCCAGCATTCCTGCTGGAGTGTCTGATTATTTTAAATATTACAAAGTTGGCAACCATACCACCCACCCCTCTTAGTCTTCTTGTGAAAAAAAGGAGTTCAGTTCTCCTGTTTGGCAAGATATTCTGCTCATTGCTAGCCCACCAAGCCATCTCAAGATTAATATATTGAATGAAGATTTCAAAAAGACCAATGGATTAAAAAGGCTGGTAACTTTCTTTATCACTTTGGATTCTGAGGTACATAGGAACTCTTGCCAGCATACATGTAATTCCCACGTCAACCTTATTAAACCAGAATATTTCCCAGTGGCCATATGGTTTCCTCTTGAATGACCCATACATCATCAGGTTCATTTGTAGTCCAGTGTCTTTTCACATTACATGAGAGAAAACTTCAGTCATTTGTAAACAAATAAAATTCACAGTTTTGCTTCACAAGGGGTTGAAATGGCTCATACCTAACAGGTAAAACTTAGTAATGTTTCATATAATTGGTTGGAATTTTGCCTTTTAAATGTACAGTAAATGGTGTGTAGCTGATGGGCATTATAGAAGTCTTATAGATGTGTAGAATGGGTGGGAGAATCAACTGCATATCAAATGAATCCTCTTTTTACCATCATCTTGTTTCCAGCATGGTGTCATTCACTGTTTTGTTCTTTTCCGTTCTACTTGGGGCTCACAATATTTTAAAGGGAGAAAAGGCTTTTTGTGTTTTACCTTTTCCTGTGATAAAAATATGTAACACTTCACAACTAAAACAGAAATTACTGAATTTTACTCAAGCAGAGCATTGACAAAGATTATAATTGAAATAATGGTGATTGAAATGGAATAATTGAAATAATGAGCTGTTAGGTTTTTTTTTGGATCAGAGTAATTGGATGCTCAGCAGTAACAATGGCTGATAATCTTTCTATTTTGTGTTATCCTTTGTATCCTCTAAATACAGTGTAATTACCTTAATAGTTTGTACTTCAATTGTTGTATTTTATTATTTAAATAGTACTAAAAATCCTGAAACATTTGCAGTTGACCAGAACAGATAAATAGCACATACTGTAGATGTTCTACCCCCATAGCCTTAGACCTTAATTAAATTTGTGCATTGTAAAATTTACAGGGCATAAGCAGATTATCTGAGATACAGTAATGATCTTCTGAAATTGCAAAATAGAACAATTATGTAAACAATAGGAATATGAAAAAAAGAGATGCATCAGTAAATGACTTTTTTGAGACAAGATCTTTGACAGAAAAATATATGTTCCAAAGGGGTAGAAGTGTTAGTCTAGTTCAGCAAAACAAACATGAAGTACTGTGGCGCTTTTAAAGTTTAACACATTTTTTTATCGCATGAGCTTTCATGGGAGAGAGTCCCATTTTTTCAGATGCTTTGGAGATCCCATCTTCAAAGCCTCAGACAGCAAAGTGGGATTTTCTCCCACGAAAGCTCATGCAATAAATAAATTTGTTAGTCTTCAATAGTGCCACAGGACTCCTAGAAAAATACACAATTTCCCATCATACCACTACCAAAAACTTATTTATCAAGATCTTGTGATAAAGATACAGTCCTCAGTTTACTTCACAAGGGGGAGTTGAACATTAAATTTAACTAAAAACTTGAAGTAGCAAATATTGGCCTTTTTTTTTTTTGACAGAAGATATTATATACCAACATTTAGTTAAAGATGCATTAGTTGATTCTTATCTGTTCTACTATCAGGTGAAAATATTTAGTAGTGACAACTTTTTAACACTTGTAATGCTAACCCAATATGACAGGATGGGAAATAAGCTGGAGTCTCTTACCAGCTGTTCCTGAGTAGCATCTTTTCCTAACACCCCTTCAAGTGGAGAGTAAGACCTGATATCTGGGTCCTTATCAGTCAGATGCATTCTTTTTGTGTCCTATCAGAGTATTGATTTGCATTTTAAATCATTTTCAGATACTTCTTAGCTGTCTCTCTGCTTAGCTATTCCACAGGACATGCATATTAACTACATTCTGTTTTGATTTCCTTCTGCCAGCCACTTCTCGGCAGCGCCGGTGCTGGGGATTGTGCTGCCCCCCCTGCAGCAGAGCGATGCCGGCGCAGATGAGTGACGTCATGAGGGGAGTGCCATGGTGTTGTCCCCTTTTGGCGCCCCTCAAATGCTGGCGCCCTCCTGCAACGCAGGGTCTGCTTACTGCCTAGCGCTGGCCCTGCTTCTTGGTTTTTGTGCTGAATTGCACATGTGTGTGTGGACAGGAATTAAATGCATCATCAAAGTGCATCATGAAAGATGCTGCACTGCAAATAATTTTGTTGCCTCGTGATTTCTTTGGTGTATGTGAAGGACTTAAATTATTTGGGACAGTTTTGATCAAAAAAAAAAAAAGTTAAGATGTTGCCTTATGATTGTGCAAATGTGGCATTGTCTTTCTCTCATTCTTTAACCAGCATTGCCAGAACAATCTGAACTTCAGAATTTCCTGAATTTTTAGTGTATTTACCGTATATAATCGGGTATAAGCCGATCCAGGCACAAGCCAACCCCCCAATTCTGAGCCCAAAAAAGAAGCTAAAATTGGTGACCCAGGTATAAGCTGAGGTTCCCTTTTGGTCTTGGCCCCTAACCTCCCACCCACTGCTGCTGGCTTCCTCTGGAGTTTCTGACAGCTTCCCTACCCCAAAATCTCTGCTGCTGCTTTTACCTTGTCCCCCCCCCAGCTGTCCGTTCCTCACTCCTGCCCTCCAGCTCTGCCCTTTCCTCACTTCTACACCCCTGCTCACTTCTCAGTTTCCTGCTGCTGCCCCCTGCGCTGCCCTTTCTTTACTGTTGCCCCCCTGCTCCCACCTGCTCAGCCCTTTCCTTACTGCTGTCACCCCTGCTGCCCCCCACCGCTGCCCCCTGCTCACTTCTCATTTACCTTACTGTAGCCACTTGTTGCGCCCTTTCCTCACTGTTGCCCCCTTGCTCCCACCTGCTCTGATCTTCCCTCACCGCTGCCACCTGCTCTGCGCCTTTCTCACTGCTGCTCTCTGCTCCTCCTACTGCCCCCTCCTCACTGCCACCCCCTACTCCACTCTTCCCTACCTGCTGCCCCCCTGCTCTGCATCTTCCCCACTGCTGCCCCCCCCACTCTGCCACTTTCCCACTGCTGCCCCCCTGCTCCTCCTGCTGCCCCCTCCTCTGCCCTTTCTTCACTGTTGCCCCCCTGGCTCATCGCTGCTGCCCCCCTACTCCCTTCTCAGTTCCTTGCTGTTGCTCCCCTGTTCCCCAACGCCTTTTCCACCCCTTTCCCTATCACCCCCCCAACCCCTGCTGCTGCTCTTCCCAGCCTGCGAGGCACCCCCTACAATCCCCAGTCCCTGTTGCTGCTTCCCTGGGCTCCCAAAAAACCCTGGGTCCTCCTGCCACTTTCCCGGACTCCCCGAGCTGTGCCGCCCCTTCCCTGGTCTCCCTGAACCCCCTCCCAACCCTCCCAGCTGTCCCATCACTTTCCCCAACTCCCCAACCCCCGGTCCCGGCCGCTGCTTCCCAGGCCTCCCTGAATCCCCCCCCCCAATGTCCAGGCCAACCCCCCCTGGACCCCCTTATGTGGCCACTCCAGATGCTGGGGTCCCTTCCTCACTCCAGCCCCAGCCCCGGCCGACTGCCCAAGATGGCCGCCCGGCAACACTGGGGCTCTGGCTTGTCACATGGTCAGGGAAGCTCCTGGGCTGGGGCTATCTACTGGATTCTCTTGAGTATAAGCTGAGCACTTATTTCAAGCCAATTTTCAGGCACAAAATTTTCGATTTACAGGCGATGATATACGCTAATCCTAAAAAAGTTTATTTTAATTGTTTGGGTTACTGTCCCAGAAACCTGACTTCTGTCTTTTAAGTGTACTAAGCAAATGATGTGGTCTGAATGCAACACTGGGAGCCAAGATCTCCTAAATTCTAACCCCCTTTGTGATGCTGGCTGATTCCCTCTGTAAAATAGGGGTGGTGGTGGTGGTGGTGATAACTTGTGAAGCTGGCAAGCACTAATTGTTGCAAGGGCCTTTAATATCTCCACCTAGAGATCTCATGATGTTTTACAAGGCTGTGTATTATAAATCCAGTTCTATAGATGACACAACTTTTGTACAGTATTGAGAAGTTAATTGACTTGGCTGAAAACAGGCAATGGGGCAGGGCATTTATGTGGGTGATCTCTCCTAATGATCGAAGCCCAGTGTAGAGGCAGGGACATGGGTAAGACTCGCACTAAGGGTCAGGGGCGTTGCTGACACTGGGCACCCTGGGCACGTGCCCCGACCCCCAGCGCCAGTGCCCCGGATCTCCGGCCCAATCGGGCCAGAGATCTGTGGCCCGGCTGCTGGTGGCCCCGTCCCCGGCTGGGGATCCAAGGCCTGGCCACTGGCGGCCACGGCAGCCCCTTCCCCCACCGGGGATCCGGGGCCTGGTCGCCCGTGGCTGCGACAGCCCTGTCCCCGACCGGGGATGTGGGGCCCGGCCTCCTGCGGCCACTTCCAGTCCCGTCCCCAGCCGGGGATGTGGGGCCTAGCTGGCCGCAGCAGCACAGCTGTGCCTGGCCCTGGCCAGGGGGCGGGGCCGGTAGGCTGGGGGCGGGGCCTGCAGGGGCGGGGCCTGGGCCCCTTCCCCCGGGTCCCTCCGCCGGCGTGCGACGCCCCTGCTAAGGGTCACAGCCAGGCAGAGTCAGAGACAGAGTTAAAAGCCGCGCTAAGTGTTAAACCAGCACTGGAGCCAGAAGTCAGACTTAGGGGTCTGTAAGGTGGCCAGATGGCCGTCTCTGGAACAGGGAAAATGGCTGCCACGTAGCTGTCCATCAAGGTGGAAGACAAGGGGCGGGACAGGAAGTATAACAGCCAGGCCAGGGAGCTCAGTCCAGACCTGGCCGCTGGAGAGGAAGGATGGCTGCCTTCTGGCTCCTCAGCCCCGGCCCTTTCTCCTGCAGAGGGAACCTGGGCCTACCTACCGGCCTCCATCCCAATACCAGGATGGCTGGCTTGGGCCTCCCATGGCTGGTGCCCCATTGGAGGAGCCTGCTCCGCTTGGGGAGGACAGGTGGTGGGGACAGTTAGAACCCCCACGGTTTCCCTGAAGGCCCAGACTGTGGGGAACGGGTCCCACTGACTTCAGTGGAGGACCTGGATGAACTGCCACTTGCTCCATGAGAAGGCGACCTCTTTGTAGGACAGGAGCTGGAGGAGCTGCCCCTCACACCAGACCACATGGAGCTGCCAGAGTTACCCCCAGAGGAGATGGAGGTCACTCCAGAGCTTCCAGACCTACCACC
Organism: Podocnemis expansa; assembly: GCA_007922195.1. NCBI lineage: Eukaryota > Metazoa > Chordata > Testudines > Podocnemididae > Podocnemis > Podocnemis expansa. Next base: position 124,641,929 of record ML681963.1, read on the forward strand.
ATGGGACGCAGTGGAGGGCTTCTGTTCCTTGTCTCTCAACGATTACCCAGAGGACATTGAGGAAGGAGCGGAACAGGTACTAATGGGAGATGGGGAAGGCAGTAGCCCAGGGAAGCTACGCCCCACACCGGAGTCAGCGTGTTGTGGCCGGATCCCCGCTGACCCCGTGATCAAGGGCCTGGCCTCTGACAGGGCCCTGGGCTGGGACACAGTGGAGTAGGGTGGGCCTGTGCCTTCCTCCTCCTCTCCCCTTCCCCGAGATAAGAACCCCGTTTGCTTTACGGTCTTATTTAACCCTGCTTGCCTGAAGACTTATGAATTGTGTGCCCTGTTTAAAGGGTCGGGACTACTATTGAATTGCCCCAACCTGGGGGTATAGACTGATGATTGCCTCTTCGAGGGGCTGAGACATACTGTTTGCTCCCCTTATCTTTGTGGAAGGGTTGGACTGCCAGACCACTTGAGTGGCAACTCCCCAACCCACCCACCAGGAGACACCCTCCAGGTGGGTTGAGCCAAGGGCCTGCTTACAGGGTCAAAACCAGAGTTAGAGTAGTGGCAAGGACTGAGCCAGAGTCAGTAACTGGAATTAGGACAAAAGAGTGAGAACGAGGTGAGGTAACAGGAGCAAGGAGGGAGAAGCAGGCAAGGCGGCAGGAATTTGGTCTCCGAGGTCTGGTCAGCAGCAGACCTAAACGCTAATTGTTCAAACAGTGTGGCAGGGACAGCAAACTGCTACAACTGAAGCAAGGAGTCCTGTGGCACATAAAGGCTAACAAATTTATTTATTGCATGAGCTTTTGTGGGAGAAAATTCCACTTAGACGCTTTGAGGATGTTACACAGTAAAAGCCAATCTAAACAGTGCTTGAATCTTAACAACTGCTTTCATTTGTGTTACCTGATCCTATGACTTCCCTGCATTTATCTTCCTTCCATTTTTGAAGTGTCAGATGAAGAAAGATTTTCTCCCACGAAATCTCATGTGAAAAATAAATTTGTCTTTAAGTGCCACAGGACTCCTTTCTTGTTTTGTTAAACTAGACTGAAATGGCTACCTCTTTGGAACTTTTGTGGTTCAGAAATCTGTTCACCTATGCTCTAATCAGTATTTCTCAATGTCTAGCCACGAACTGGCACTGGTCCCTGACGTTTCCCGGAGACAGTACAGAAAGCCAGTCCCTTGTATGAAAAAGGTTGAGAAACATCTAGTTAATGTGTCATTTGGTTCTCAGCTGGCTAGGAAACAGCTTTGAAGACTGTTAGATTTTAACAAGGTTTATTATCTGTAAAAACATGTGAATTTATATTTTTTTAGTTTTGAGTTTTGTTCCGTTATGAACAGAGATAAGATTAGCAAAAGAAAACTGCACAAAAATGTGAGGTTGCATGCCTTCCCTCCCCCAACAAATCAAAGAACAGATAATTTATATACTTTCAGAGATTCAGCTTTTTTGATGCAGCATTCCTTTTTCTCTGCAGCTGGCTAAAGTTAGCTTTCCACAAAGCTTTCTGGGGCAGATTAGTGTGTTTTGGATTGAAAATGTGTCCTCTCTCTCCTGCCCCTGCTATATTGTTGTTGTTCGGTTACAAATTTCAGGCTAGACAAGCTTGCAGGAGGTGGTCTGGCAGGGAGGAAATCTATGTGAGGCACTCTTCACAGAATTTCCCTAAGTTACTTGGGTAGGGAGCAGGGTGGATTTTTCTTTCCTCTGCCTTGTAAAATGGTCAATTGTTCTGTGCCTAAACCTCTTCCTGGGATCAGTATCAATGCACCTGTGCACCTATCTTCACACTAGCTTTTAGGCCACTCTCCTGCCTCTTGTCCTTGCCCCATTTACTTGGTTGTGCGTTTTTGGGTGACTAGAGGGTATCTAACACTCTATATGCATGTACAATTCCTAGCACAGTGGAATCCAGATCTTGGCTTTGGCACCTATAGGCTCTAGTAGCAAAGGTAATAAATAATAATAATATCAAAGGTGATAAAAGCTGCCCTTGGAATCTCTCTGAATGCAGTACAACTTGACGTGAGGGGTTTGGGGGCAAAGAGGAAGGCTGAAAATAGGTCCTTACTTTGAATAGCCGTGGATTTAGGGAGATGAATTTTCTACCCTTTCCATAAGGGAGAGGCCCGTATCTTCCTAATGAAAGAAGTGAAAGGAAATGGCAAGCCTGAACTCAGTTTCCCAGCATATATGAGGAAACATAGCTATGCGGTTCTGTAGCTGCCTTGTGTTACAGCATTATAACTAATTATTGGAGTCTGCCAATAGTGTTTGAAGTCCCTGTGTAGCTGCAGACAAAAATTTTAAAAGCTTTTGGACTGCACAAAATATAATACTATGCAGAATATGTACTAAGCTGACAGGCTTGAAAAACATTTTTTCTTGTTTGTGTTTCTAATAGCATCCAAATCCAGGGGGACTTTCAGGGCCCATGTGCTAACTCAGAGTAAAAATCCACTTAAAATTCCTTAGTTTGCAACAGCACTACATCCTGTTTGCTTACTGTGTTTGCTGTGTAGAAGAAATATGGTCTTAGACTGACCCAGAAGAAAAATCACATGCAAAGATTTTCACACTAGATCTGATTTTTTAAAGGTAAGCATTGCTTTAAATGTGTGTTTCAGCCTATGTCAAGGCATTTTTGCATCACAGAGCTGAATTGTTCCTGCTTCAAGCACTGCTTCAATACATTCAGAAATAAGTGTCTCTGTGCCGGAGTGCTGGATTGGTCGGAACTTTTTTGCCCTAACCTCTCAGAAGAGGGCAGGTGGCCACCGCTCCCCACACCACCCTGTGGCTATATATGGGGCTGCTGCCCGGCCCCTCCCCAGTTTCATTTCTTCTGCCTTCGTGATGGATGTGGAGCTGCCCTCTCCTTGCTTCGCAAGCAGCTTGTCCATTGTTTTTACTGTATGAGCTTCTCGTCCAACTGGGAGAACCTATTTGTGGACATAGTCCCCCTGAAGAAGGTCTCCTTTTCCGGGCCGAAACACCGCGCTTCATTGTTGTCCGCCATGCTGGAGTTTAAGCCCTGCGCCAAGTGCAGCAAGGCCTTCCTGTGGGACAATCCCCATGAGAAGTGCCTCCGGTGCTTAGGCGAAAGCCGTGAGGTCTCCAAGTGCTCCATCTGCCTATCTTTTAAGCCGAGGAAAATCAAGAACAGGGAGCAAAGGCACTGTGCCCCAGCCTCCAAACAGGCCCAGCACTCTTCCCCCGAGGCCTCAGGGTCTCCTGCGGCACTGCATGCCAGTTCGGTGCTGGAGCCCGCTGCCTGGCACAGTGCCGAAAGGCGGTGCAGGACCAGTTCGGTGCCATCCTCAGTACTGCGACACCGACATAGCCCCACATCTTCACCATGGGGTTCTCCCCAGGACGGTTGGCTTCGGTGCCGATCCCATTGACCCCAGAGGCAGTGGAGGCAGTGACGGTGCTCCTCCTGTTGCCCACACCCCCCTCTCTGGCACCACCTAGAAGAGGAAAGCCAGCCTTCCTCTCGTAGGCTTGGGCACCACGTATACAGTGCTGTTTGCCTTCCCTGTCACCGGCACCGGGCCACCAAACACCTGAGCCCACTGGGAGCCCTGGTACTGTAGAGGCATCCCCGTGGCACCATATTACACTCCTGTCTCTGGTGCTGGCTCGAGAGTCCTGCGAGGTCTCCCCCTGTTCCAGTCTGGGGAGAGGGGCTTCAAGAGGTTCTAAACAGCTTCGGCGCTGTCCCTCAGTGGTGTTGCAGTTCCAATACCATCCCCAGGAATGGTCCCCTCAAGAGGTCCCTCAATCCTTGCTGGCACCGGCTCACTTGGCACCTGGGAGAGAACTGAACCCGGTGCCGTGCTTCTATACGAATGTCTTATCGGCGCACTTCGACCTCCTGTGCCGTGTCTCAGCCCATATGGGCATAGAGGTTCAATCCTCAAAGACACCCCCTGACACCTTGTTTGGGCCTGTGTTTTTGTCAGCGGAACCGGTTTCGGTTCCCCTCCATCCCAGCGTCTGGGACTTAGCCTCCTCCTGTTGGCAAAACCCTGGTTCCATCTCCCCGGTTTGGGACACAGAAGGACACTATTCTGGGGCCAATCTTCGTGTCTCAGCATTTCGTCCAGCGGCCTCTCACTTAGCTCAACCCCCGGAGCACAGCGATAGCACCATAGTTATCCCAGCCTAGCTACTGGAGGCTCTCACCTAGGAGCATCACGGTACAATTCCATGACGACCCATGGCTCTCATAGTCCTAGTAGGCGCATCCTAGAATAACGTACTCCTGTCTTAAGCATTTGCTGTGGGGTTTCACACTCGATAAAGCCTGCTCTACTTCCGTCCTGAAATTCCCCTCAATGACCAGGATTCAGGAACTGGCTGACCCTTGAGAGAGTTCACCTTCCCAGTAAGATCTAATACTATCATTAGCATACCTATAGAGGACCCTTCAGATATACCGTAAGTGTCCAAAAGAGAGGATGGTCAGATGTACCCATTGGGGTGGCTTCCCCTTGCTCCCCCCTTTTGGAGGGAAACCTGTCTTCTCCTCTGTACTTCCCGGCTCTTACCTGGGGCTCTTCCTAAAGGGAGCCTCTATCCTGATGCGCACCCCTGTGCGGCGTTAAGCTAAGCTAGGTCTCACTATGGGACCGTCCTCCCTGATGGTGTGAGGCCAGGTAGGGCAAAGTCGTGGTCTCATACGCCGCAGGTGTTAGCATCCAGGCCTATTGCGCTCATGAGTCCATCACCAGGCCATGGTCTTACGGCATACAACCCCTTGCCTTAATAATCCTGTGGCTGTCTTCCAGCCACTAAACTTAGTAAAAGAAAAAAGGGAAGGGCGTAGGTAGCAGTAATTCCATTTCTTTGCCTCTTGCAAGGATACGGATTCTGACACTGTCCAAGGGGACTGTCATGGTGCCATTGGTAACTCACGAAGGCCTGATCCCTCCTATCAGGCCCATAGAACATCCTGTGTGTGTCTCTCTTTTTTAGTACCATAGGGTAAGCCAGGCATTTGGCGTCTCCACGCTAGCCCACTCCTTCACTAATGAGTGTGCCTTATGGAGCCTATAGGGCTACTGCCATCGATGTCCCTACTGTTTTTGTGAACTAGATTGAAGTGTTTCTCTAGATTCCTCTCTCCCGCTCCTGGTACCCACCTCCCCTGTGCGATACAGCGTACGCCAGTTTCATGTACTTGTTGTTTTCTGGCTGGGGTGTTATTGCCATAGGGTTGGGGGGCCACAGCCCCCTCAAGTCCCTAGCCTGGCTTATGACCTGCATGTGCCTTACTATACTGAACCAAGGAGAAGACAGTCTACTACCTCTCTTGGCTTTCTACAGTACTGATAATCACTACTGCCAGCCCAACAAATTTAGGGTCTTAGGGAACTCCCCCTGTAGGAACTGCACCAGCACGTGCTGCTCCTACAACACTAAATTCTCTGGCCTCCACATGACATCTGTTAATACCCCTCAGGAAGAGCAGTTAGAGACACATTCCTTGACCATAACTACCTTGTACTGGTATCCCTTTTGCGTAAGGTGACCCCAGGCCATCGTGCCCATATGCTCCATTTGGTGCTTGAGCAGTCCAGGCCCAACTCTTTTCACTGGGTTATGTCCTGCATCCCAAGGTTTCCCGTTCTGGGATGAAGGTCCTTGGGTCAATTCTTAGATCTTCGAGGGCCTGCTCGTTGGACAATTACCCTTGTTGGAGTTATGCTGTGCTGAAGGCGGAAGAGCCAACTCCACCCACCGTCCATCAGCATGTTTTAGCGGTCACCTATTTCTGAATGTATCCAAGCAGCACTCGAAGAAAAATGTTGGGTTACTTACCAGTAAGCATCCTTCTTCGAGGTGGGCTGCTCAGATTAATTCAGAGCACTTCCACTGTCCCCATTTTTGGAGTTGATGACTCTTAGGAACTGGGGAGGGGCCAGGCGGTGGCTACATATATAGCCGGTGGGGGGGGGGGGCAGTGGCCGCCTGCCCTCTTCTGACAGGCTAGGGCAAAAAAGTTCTGACCAATCCGGCGCTCCGCAGCGGAAACACCTATTTCTGAATGAATCCGAGCAGCCCATCTCGAACAAGGACGGTTACTGGTAAGTAATCCACCATTTAAGAAGCTCTTTCATTGATTAGTCACTAGGAGGTACTAGATGACTCTGCAGTTCAGCACAGTCTCTGCAACTGCTGAGGGTTGTATCATCTGTCACTAGCAGAGCTGTAACGCTCTGTTTCACACCCAGCTGGAACACGCCCTTTGCAATTAGTGGCGCTTGGGGCTGGCACTGCAAAACGCACCATTTAATAGAGCGGCTCTATTGAGGTGCTCCGGTGCGCTCCAGGCAAAGCCCCATTCGCCCCGCCATGGTTACGGCTCTGGTCACTAGGGATCATTTTCTGATCTTTGTCAATTCAGAACAAAACAAAACAAAACAAAACAAAAAAATTGATGGTAGATTGGATGGAGGCACAAAGCAGGAGCTTAAGGAAAGGAAGATAGATAAAATTGGTAACTTGCAGAAAGTGACGAGAGAGGTATACAAACGCAGGGGTAAAGTGTATAAAAGATCCGGAGAAACAAAGTGGGAAAGGCAAAACAAAAAACAAGTCCTATGGCACTTTTAAAGACTAATACATTTTTCAGCTGTTTATACCAGCTGGTTTTATAGCGGCCTTTGGTAACTTATTGCACAAGTCTGAAAATGCTTTGTAACCCCACTAGCCCACTATCTAGATTTGCAGGCCAAAAAGGAAATTGGTTAATTCTTAAAAGATGCCTTGAATTGTTCCCAAAAAAACTATACAGTCAGCCCCACAGAAAACATATTTGTGCTATTTTAGTGCTCGGAGGTCCCAGCCAAATGCAGGAACCCATTGTGCTAGGCCCTGTGTAGGTACATGACATCAGAAGATATTTTTCTGTAAAAAGCTTGTAGTCTAAAGATGGACAGAAGTTGGGAGAAGGGAAGTATCACTACTTCCTTCTTTACAGATGGGAAATTGGGGCACTGAAAGATTAAGTGATTTGCCTAAGGTCACCCAGTGAGTGTGTGTCAGAACTGGGAACTGATCCCATTTCTTTTGTGTTCCTTGCTTTAACTATATCTTTCCCCTTTGGAGTTTTTAAGCAAGAGGTAAACTCACCACTGCTAAGGAGACAGTGGGAGAGCAATGTGCAGTCTCTCTTTTGATCATAGCATCTCATCAGATTTCAGGCTGCAAAGTGATCTTCACTTTTGTATTTGAATACCTATCTGTTGTCTGATACTGTGACTTGCTTCTTTTCTTTGCAGTTTTAGCATGGACATGGTTAAACTGAACATGTGCAATATGTAATTAAAATAGTTCCAATGGGTTTTTAGTTCTGTTTTTCAGTTTCTTGCATCCGTTTGCCTTATCAGATGAACAGTGTTTGTTCTATTTAATATGAAGATATTTAGGAACCAGACAAGAGGAAGTAGGTCATTGATCCGTTTGAGTCCTGCCTTTGTTCAGCCAGTGAAATAGGAAGTGGTATGAATTAAAATATTAAAAGAGATTCTGCATATCTACATAATTTCTCTCCCCGATGAACTGTGCCTTTGTATTGCCTCCAGAGGAATTTTTTTCCCCTTCCTCTCCCTTCTGTCGAAGAGCAAAAGGGCTGCAATAGCAATCCTCAACAAATTGGATTAAAAATAACACCATGAAGGAGGACAGTGTGTGTATGAATTTAGAAAGGGGTGAGGAAGGATTATGTTTTCTCAATGATGCAGTAGGACCTATGCATGTCTAGCTATCATTCCAGAAAATAAGAGTTACCCAAATAAGGGCTTAATCCTGAGGGGTGCTAAGCATTCTGGCCCCAATCCAGCAAAGCATTTAAGTATGTGCTTAATTTTAAGCATGTGAGTGGTCCCATAAATTTCAAGTCAGTGAGGCTTTGTTGAATTGAAGCTAGAATGCTAAGTACCTCACAAGTCAGCCTAAGATGGCGAATGATGAATAGGCCCAAGACATTGATGTAGATGTAGAAGATATTTCTCATGCAGCAGGCAGAAGTGATCACATCTGAAAAAAATTTAAATTACAAAAGAAGGCAGATATCTTGGTCTCTTTTTCTCTTTTAATATTAATAGATGTTATGGGTGTGCTTCAACACCATTAACTGAACAAATTTGTTTGCTGTCCCAGTGGGACTTCCTCACATGAATGGGAGTTTGAAGGATCAAGACTTTCAGTTGTAAAACAATTATGGCCACAAATATATAGACCAAAAAGAAAAAGCCAAATCCTCACATTTTATTAGTGTTAGCTAAGACAGTGGTTCCCAACCTATTCATGGCTGGGGACCCCCTTTTCATTTAAAAAAATCTCTGCAGACCCCTGGCTGCATGTGATTTATGCAGCAGTGACACTGCAGGCATAATCTGACCCACAGCAGCAGAATCTGGCCTGCAGAGCCACAGTGGGGTCTGGTAGAGCTGCAAGGGGGTCCGACCCCCCCCCACTGCTGAGTGGCAGAGCTAGGGGGGAGGGCACCAGGGGGTCCAGCCACTGCCGCAAAGCAGCTGCACCCATGGCAGGGTCCAGCCCTGAGTCACCCTAATCCCCTCCCTCTCCTGCCTCCAGCCTCCCCCACTGCCCCGGGCCACCCCCTTCCCATGCCCTTTTCCTGGCTGGCCATCCCTGAGCCTGACCCCACCACACAGGGCCCCCTTACCTGGCCACGGGAGCTGGGAGTGACCATGCCACTGGCTGCCCCTCCCACCCTGAGCATGATCTGAACATGCTCAGGGCAGTGGAGGAGTTTTAAAATTCCTAGCCTGGGGCAGAGCTTCTCCCTGCCATTGTCTGGCTGGTGCTGCCAGCCTCTCACTCCTGCCATTGTCCCGCCCCAGCTCGCAGCCTTTCTGCAGACCCCTTCAGGTAGCTCTGTGGCTCCCCTCAGGGGTCTGGGGACCCTAGGTTGGGAACAACTGAGCTAAGAAAGTTTAGTCATTGTTCTCTTCAAGATTCTTTAAAATTATGTACCATGTATGCTCAAAATTTGTTCTTAGCCAGAAACAGCTTAATACACTGAATTTTGTGAATTATCAGGCAGCTCCTCAGGTAGGCGTTACTTACAGAATGAGGAACTCTCTCCTTGTAAGCAGTGACTCTGAAAGTGTTGGGATTCGTGGCAGGTAATCAGCTGAGTGCAAGCTTCCGATATGATGCTATGGTCAAAAGAACTAATTTGATTACAGTCTAGGAGCATTTACAGGGGGAACAGATATTTATTAAAGGATTCTTCACGCTACAGAGAAAGGTACAACATGACCCATTTACTGGAAGCTGAAGTGAAACAAATTGTGAGTGGAAATAAGGCATATGTTTTTGACAATGAAGGTAATTAATGACTGAAACAATTTATGAAGGGTTATGGTGTCACTGACCATCTTAAAAACAAGACGGGATGTTTTTCTAAAAGAAAATGTAGGAATTATTTTGTGAAAGTTCTCTGTCCTATGTTATTCAGGAGATCAGATTATCAGAATGGTTTGTTCTTCTTTGAGTGCTGCTCGGATGCATTCAGTAATAGGTGTCTCTGTGCTGGAGCACTGGATTGGTCGGAAAAACTTGTCCTATCCTGTCAGAAGAGGAGAGACGGCCACCGCCCCTCGCGCCACCCGCGGCTATATATATGGCTACCTCCCCGATTCCTCCTCAGTTTCATTTCTTCCACCTTGCGCATCAGAATTGAAACGTCTGCTCCTTGCAGATTGTGAGCAGCCTCTCTCTTCACCTTCAACTCACTGTCTGGCTGGGTACATCTCTTTGTGGATTTAACTCCACCACGACAGTCCCCAACACAAGACCGGAACATCGCGTTGATGATGCTGGGGTTCAAACCCTGCACCGAGTGCAGCAAGGCCTTCCCCTGGAACGACCCACACGGGAAGTGCCTTAGGTGCCTGGGCAAAGACCACATGGTCTCGGCGTGTTCCATTTGTCTCTCCTTTAAACGAAGAACAATCAAAGAGAGGAAACAGCGACACTGTGCCCAGGCCTCGGAGGAGGCTCGGCACCCTTCATCCGAGGTTTTGGGTTCACACCCGGCACTGAGACCCAGCTCAGTGCCAGAGCCTACGCAGCATCATGCCACTGGTAGCTGCCGCACCACCTTGGTGCCGACTCCGGCACCGCAGTGCCTACTCGGCATCTCAGCATCGATTGAGGTCGCCCTCAGTTAGCCCGGCACCCCACTGTGTCATCTCCAGCACTGACGGCAAAGTACAGCATGGCCTCACCGGTGCTGAGCTCGCCCCGGCACCAGCTGACTCCACCCTCGGCACCGCAGAGTCCGGTGCCGCAGGAGCGGGAGCCTTTCCGCCCGGGCAGTCCTCCCTCCCCCAGCGAGGACTTGCCTGTGACTCAAGTAGAGTTGCTTCTCGTCCCATCCACCCTGAAAGCGGTGGAGGCAGCATGAGCCCTGCTGCTACTCCCGACTCCCTCTGCCCCACCTCCAATCAGAAGGGGCAAACCGAAGGCCTGGGTTCACCCGGGACGCTCGCCCTCACCTTCCAGTCCCCCATCTTCCACTCCAGCGGGGGCCGACACCACTCAACCGCCGGCGGCAGGCCGGGAATCTCGATCCCCTTCCCCTGTCTTCAGCCTGGAAGAGGGACCTTCTAGGGGCTCCAGACAGCCCCGGCGCTGCACATTGGCCCCATCACCTTTCTGGTTTTGGCTGCAAGAATGGTCCCCCCAGGGAGCTCCTTCCCCTCTGCGCCGGGCTCCTGCTGCCGTGCTGTCCCCAGCACCAGCGTCTTTTACGGGAAAACTTTCAGCGCATTTTGACCTATTGCGCCAGGCTACGGCCCATTTAGGTATGGAAGTGGAGCCCGTGAGTCTTCCCCCCGATACCCTCTTCAGGCCAGCCTTTGCCTCGACAGCTCCCTTAGCAGTCCCGCCCCACCCGAACGTATGGGACCTCGCATGCTCCCGGTGGCAGAGCCCAAGTTCCGTCTCCCCAGTTTCAGATACGGCAAGGGTGAAGTATCGGGTATCCAAGTCGGGCTACCCCTCCCTCACTGGTCACCCAGTTCTCCCTAGGGACGTGGTCCAGATGGCAGTGGGGGCCAGGGAACCCCCCAAGGACCCCTGCCCCGCCTTCAGGGAAACTAAGGAGCTGGATCTGCTAGGCTGTAAGGTTTATTCTTCAATGGCCTTCCAATTGTGAGTGGCAAACAACGAGGTTATAACCAGCAGATACTTGCTGGATGTCTGGGAGTCACTCAGGAAATTTAGAAATAAGCTTCCACCTGAGGCCAGGGAAGAATATGATGCCTTCCTGGAGGAAGGCAATATAATCTTGCAAGACCTCCTCCTTTCGGCATGCAATGCGGTGGACACCGCTGCTCGCACCATGGCCTCGGCGGTTACCCTCCACAGGGTAGCATGGGTTAGGGAGGCTAGTGTGCCCCCTAATGCACAGCAGGCAGTTCTTGACCTGCCCTTTAAGGAGGATGTCTTGTTTCGTCCTGAAACCCTCTCTGTGGTGGGTACAGCCCGGGATCCCCAAGGAGAGGCCAAATATTTTGGCCTTCTACCTCCCGGACCCACCTCGCCAACTTAGCTCCCCACTTCCTCTGGTGGGACAGTCCCTTTCCTTCCCGCTTTACTCATGGTGAGAAGTGGGCCTTTGCCTCCTCTTTCCACAAGGAGGGGCCCCTCTGATCACCGCCACCGTCTTTACCCTTAGGGTGCAGGGGGCCCTAGGGCGTCACCGCCGCAGACGGCCTCCCCTCCCCTTCTCTAGGGAAGGCAGGTCTGGTGAGAACCACCCCTATTCTTCCTTGTTCTTCCCCTTTCCCAATCGCGGGAGAAAAACTTAGATCGGGACACCGGAGGCCGACAATACAACGATGGCCACCTACGGTGCCGGTACCCCAATACCATAGCTACCCTCCCCCACCCCTTAAGCAGTGATTTCCCCCAAGATGGAAACCGCTCCTCTTCTACTTGTAGCAGCCTTCCTTCCCGGATATTCTCCACCACATTCCCCACCCTAATACTTCACCGAGGGATGGAGGCACATCTCGTTGTAGCCTCTGCTAATGCTGGGGCTCTGAGACATGCACATCCAAAGCCTACTTGCAACAGGACTGTGCCTGTGGCCATGATGCGTGTCCCAGGTAGGCCCCCTTGTATCCAGGTCGGGGGGGATCCGGGGCTGCGGCTGTGGGCCCGGCCTCCAGCGGCTGCTTCGGGCCAGGCTGGGCTGCTCTGTGCTGCACTGTGGCCTAGCTGCCGGTGGCGGCGCGGCCTCCCCCTGGCCCTATCCTGGGCCAGGAGGTGGGGCCTTCTGGCTGGGGGCACGGGCTGGGCCCGTGCCCCAGGTCCCTCCCCGCCCCAGTGACGCCCCGGTATGTGGGCATAGTTAGCAACGTGGTTAGTTTCAGGGATATTTTTCTGTTGTTAGGTCTGTTGCTGCTGGCGAATATCTATTTAAGGTTGGGGAGTTGTCTTTAAGCAGGGAGAAGTCTACAGCCCAAGACCAGGGATAATGAGGAATCATTTTGTAGAATAGGCTGTAGATCCTTGATGATGTGCTGCAGAGGTTTTACTTGGGCATTGTAAGTGATGACTAGTCATGTTCTCTTGTTTTGCTTCTTGGGCTTCTCCTGTAGTAGTTGACTTCTGCATACCTGTCTGACTGTCAATCTGTTTCTTCACTAATCCAGGTGGATATTAGTTTTAAGAATGCTTGGTAGAGATCCTGAAGATGTCTGTTTCTGTCTGAGGGATCAGAACAAATGCAGTTATCTCTTAGGGCTGGTCTGTAGACAGTGAATCAAGTGGTGTGTCCTGAGTGGAAGGATGAAGCTGATTACAGTAGTCTAGCAAAAGAAGCAAGGAGTCTTATGGCAATTAAAGACTAATCAATTTATTTATGGCACGAGCTTTTGTGGGAGAAAATCCCACTTGGCCAGACACTTTGAAGAACAAACTAAGTGGGATTTTTCTCCCATGAAAGCTCATGCCATAAATAAATTTGTTAGTGCAGTTAAATGGCAAGGATCAAGAGGTTCTTCTTCAAGATGTCCCTGTGGGTGCCCCACATTAGGTGTTGGCGCACCCATGCACACATCGGATTGGAGATTTAAATAGCAATGCTCATCGTGCCATGCACACTGTGCTCAGCAGTCTTGCGCTGGCGTTTCACACCTCCTGACAGTGCACGCAGCTAGACACCCTCAGTTCCCCTCTGACCGCCCCAGGCAATGGACTCAGTTTGTCATTACTTACCTCAAACCTCTCAACTTGTCTCCAGGCTTCATTTATTCATTGAAAACTACTCTTCAACTCTTATTTCAACAACCTTAATAAATTAAATAAATACATAAACAAAAAACCTCTATTGTTAAGTGGCAAGTTACGGTGCTTTATTATCCAGTTATGATCATACAAGTTACATAAAACTTGCAGACTTAATAGAATATATACCAGAAGCTAAAAAGCAACAGTTCCATGCTGTTGTCAGTGAGGGTCAGCTTATTTCTTGAATGGCACTTTAAGCAGTAATTGACGTCGTCCATGCTGGAGCGCACACCATGGTCCCAGGGGATGTCATGAGCCACTCCTTGTGGTTGCATTCAGCTGATCTTCCTAAATCATTACAAACCGTTATTGAAGACTTACCATTTGATAAGAAAAAGTGTTCTCAGGAAAAAAAATGACAATGTTATGCAGACCTCTAAGAATGCCAGAGCCACCTTGCAAACTTTCAGTATTTATAATCAGACAACCAGAAGAAAATACAAATATCAGCTTACGATGCCTGATATCAAAACCAGTATCCCCTTAGACAACAAAATAGGAGATAGGAACAATAAAGAGGCAGACAACAACAACAGTGCAGCAGAAATTACTAACCACCATCAACCAGCCACTCAGCCATTGACAACATCCAAGTCACAATTTTGATGGTCTGGTCAAGAGCCCGCAAAACTTCCTCAGCTCTCCAGAGCATGCACAATCTCCTCTTTATCTAAACAGACTCCAGTCCGTCTACCGTTCCTGGACTGCCATAACATCCGACAGATGGGTACTAATGTTGATAAATACAAGTTACACTTTTCCATTTGCAAAAAAAATGTTGCCCAAATTACCCTTCTCCGTCCTTTTTCAGGGACACAATTCATGAACAACTCCTCAGACAGGAGATTACCCATCTCCTCAAGATAGGAGCCAGTCAAAGGGTTCCTGAATGGCACAAAGGAAAAGGTTTTTACTCCCCATATTTTTGACCCAAAAGAAGTTACGAGGCTGGAGACCCATACTTGATGTCAGGAAGCTAAATAGGTTTATAAAACCTCAAAAATTCCTCATGGTTAGCCTTTCCTCCATAATACCTGCTCTGGAATCCAGCAACTGGTTTACGACTCTCGACCTACAAGATGCCTTTTTCCATGTATCCATACATCCAGCACACAGATGATTTCTCAGATTTGTCATTGGCCAAGAACACTTCGAATATACAGTTATTCCATTGAGCCTAGCCACAGCACCAAGGGTCTTTTCCAAAGTCCTTGCAGTCGTAGCAGGACATCTGCTCAGAAAGGGAATCACCATACTTCCATACATAAATAACTGCCTCATAAAATCATGCTCCAAAAATCAGGCTATCCAAGACCTCACATTCATGATGAATTTATTCCAAGAAGTGGGTTTTCTCATAAATTTAAAGAAATCCACAACAGAACCTACCCAATAATAGATTTCATTGGAGCCTGACTAGATTCTCTCAAAGCGAGAGCTTTCCTACCAATACAGATGTCGAAATATAACACAACTGGTGGAAACCGTTCACAAATCCCCCACGTTTCAGGCCCTCCAGTGCCTTCAACTGCTAGGGCACATGGCTGCCACAACACAGGTCATCAGACATGCAACCTTACACACGCACCCTCTTCAAATGTGGTTGGCAAGGGTTTACACACTGGTTTGGTGGACAAAATCTGCAAATCTCTTGCAGGGCATCCTTTTTACACAGAAGGTCTGTCTGCACAAGGACAATGGTCTCCTAATGAGGCTACCCTTCATACAAATCTACTCAAGCTTTGTGTGGTTCACAAAGCTTGTTTCCATTTCACACAATATCTAACATACCAACACACAAAGATTGTTATAGACAACATCTCCTGTATGTTTACATAAACAGACAGGGTGGCACAAGATCAAACTCCCTATGCGTGGAAGCAATGAAACTTTGGCATTGATGCATAGGCAATCATATCTTCCTTTCTGCCACATACCAACCAGGAACCCAAACCAGTATGGCAGACCAACCTTAGCAGATCTCTTTTCCTACAACATGAATGGGAAATTCAGTCTGACATACTAAAAGATATATTTCATCAATGGGGACATTCCACAATAGAACTTTTTGCAACCCCTCAAAACCAGAAGTATGCTCTTTACTGTTGCCATGCAGGCAGAGGGAAACATTCACTGGGAGATGCCTTTCACCTCTGGTGGAAAGAGCAATTACCTTATGCCTTCCCACCATTTCCCCTAATTATGAGAACTCTTCTGAAAATACTCAGAGAAGTGGCAGCTGTAATCATGATTGCTCCTGCACGGCCCAGACAACCCATTGTTCACACTACTGAACAAAATGTCCAAACAAACACCAATTTCTTTGCCCCCTCACCCCAACCTTCTTCATCAGAATCACAGTTGAACCACCCATGCCAACCTGCTCAGACTGCACCTGATTTCATGGTTCCTCCATGGTTCCAAAAGGAGGAACTACAATGCTCTGAAAGAGTAAAACGTCCTACTGAATAGCAGAAAAACCTCTACTAGGAATACCTACCTACAGAAATGGCGTAAACTCTGCCACTGGTCCATGAACCCTGGTATTACGCCCACAAGTGCTCCTCTTCACAACCTCTTCGATTATCTCCGACAACTAAAAGACGCGGGTCTGTCATTAACATCTTTAAAGGTGCATTTGGCCCTGATAAACACCTTTCACGAAGATTTGGACAGTGCTTCACTTTTTGTCAACCCTAAAATAAAGCTATCTCTTCTCACTATCCAAAACTTATACTCAGAAGTACAAGAGTCTGCTCTACCCTGGGATCTGACCCTTGTTCTAAAGTCAATTACAAGTCCTCCCTTTGAACCCATGGCTACAAGCTCCCTCTTACATCTCTCCATGAAAGTCATGTTTCTTGTAGCAGCATCTGTGAAAAGAGTGAGTTAGGAACACTTATGGCCAATTCACTCTTCACAATATTCCACAAGGGCAAAGCCACCTTACAGATCCACCCAAAATTTGTACCAAAAGTATGCTCACCTTTTCACATCAATGAACCAATACATTTACCTGTCTTTGTGCTGAAGCCACACTCCAATCCACAAGAAGCTCACCTTCATACTCTGGACATAAGACGCGCTCTCCTCTTCTACCTAGATAGACTAAAACCAGTCCAGGTATACTAATAGACTCTTTGTTGCTATAGCTCAATGATTCCCAACTTTTTTTTAGGCTGAGGACCCCTTTTTAACAAAAAAATTTTTTGTCCCCCCCGCCCCCCCCGGCTGATTATGTAATATGGACTGCGGAGGCAGGCTCTGGGCCACAGTACTCTGGCAGTGCCACTGGGACAACCGACAAGCAGTGCTGCCGCCACCATGGCCTGCACTGCTGGGGAGCCAAGCCACAGCAGCTATGGCCCCGTGCCCTTGCCCCTGCCGGGAAGCTGCCACAGCCCCATCCCCTGCCAGGATCTGGCCATGGGAGGGGAAAGGCAGCCCTGGTGGGGAGCATTGGGACTATAGCTGGATTCCAGCCCTAGCAAGGGGTTGGCTCCGCAGACCCCCTGAAATATGTCTGCGGATCCCTGGGGGGCCCCGGACCACAGGTTGGGAACCACTGCTATAGCTGATGGGTACAAAGGAAAAACCATTTTGAATCAGAGACTCTCAAAGTGGATCTCAAGCTGTATACACGAATGCTACAAACTCTGAAATGTTCAGATCCCAGAATACATAAGAGCACATTTAACCAGGGCCATGTCCACCACAATGGCTTTTCTCAAGAACATATGGATTGTCGAAATTTGAAAAGCCGCATTATGGTCCTCCATGCATATCTTTATTAAATGTTATGCCATTGACCAACATCTCTAGGTAACTCTGTACTTTCTACCATTAATATCACTGATACTGAAGTCCCTCCTATGTTCTGAGAATATAGCTCATAGTCACCTAATGTGGGGCACCCTGAGGGACATCTGAAAGGAGAAAGGAAGGTTACTCACCTTGTGCAGTAACTGGAGTTCTTCAAGATGAGGTCCCTGTGGGTGCCCCACAACCTTCCCTCCTCCCTTTCTACTTTGGATTCAGTTTCCATTTGGAGGGGAACTGAGGGAGTCTAGCCACATGCTCTGTTGGAAGGTGCGAAAAGCCAGTGCAGTGCTGCCAAGCCTAGCGCATGTGGCACGATGAGCATTGATATTTGAATCTCTGATCTGGTGTGTGCATTGGGTGTGCCAGCACTTAATGTGGGGCACCCACAGGGTCCTCATCTGGAACTCCAGTTCCTGCAGAAGGTGAATAGCCTTCCTTTATTTCAGCCAAACAGATCCTTCATAATGTGCAAATCTGTGCTACTTTTCACAGCAGTGTCTCCTAACCAGCGTGCTGTACTACACTGGTATGCTATCAGGCCTGCCCTGAAACAGTGTGCTATGGAATTTTTTTAAAAAACTTCTTGAAGAATTCTGGAATGGCTCATGAATATTTATTAGTTCCTTTAGCAACTATATGATGTTAGGCCTCAAAATAATTAAAGATACCAAAGTGTGTCACAGCAAAGAAAAGGTTGGGAACCACTGTTTTACTGACTTCACTACCAGGGAGCATGTAAAAAAAAAAATTAGCAGGAGTGAACTGTAATGGAAATGAAGAGCAAATAGCTAACAGCATAGAAATTAATAGCAGGAAATTCTTTAAATGTATCAGAACAAACCTGTAAAAGAATCTGAGGATCTGCTGGACCACCAGTTACTAGTAAGGAAATTTTTAGCAGGTAAAATGATTTCTTTCAATTGGTCTTAGCTACAAAGCATGCTTGGAAGACACTCACTGTTCTTTTCTGGTAATGAAGATGAAGTAGAATCAGAGATTGAGGTGTTTGAGAATGAGAGGTGCTGGAATAAATTAATGAATTAGGAAGCAGTAAATCAGGCCCAGATGGGATCAATCCAAGAGTTCTGAAGGAACTTAAAACTTGAAGTGACTAAGCTAGTAGTAAAAATGTGCAAAAAAAGTCCAAAAAAAGGCTATTCAGTGTTTTAAAATATTTCTGGGGATGATGCAGTGAGTTACAGACAGTAGTCTGACAAATTAATAGAAATGATGATTAAAAATAAAATAATAAAACACCTAAAAGACCATGATATCTATAGTCTCTAATTTACACAGTTTTGCAAGAGAAAATGATTTGCCACTAATGTTTTAGAATTCTTTGTACGTGTCATTAAAGTAGTGGATGAAGGGAAACAGGTTGACATAATTTCTTTAGACTTTCAAGAGTCTCTTGAAAGCATCCCTCAAAAGCAACCAGAGAAGCAAAACAGACATGTAGCAAGAGGGAGTCTTATGGATCAAAATCTATCTCAGAGACTCAAATAAATGGTCAGTCATGGCAAAATTTAGACAGCGTGGTACCACAAGATTCTGTATTAGATCTGGTGGTATTCCATATATTTATTAATGACCTGATAGTAAGGTGGCAAACTTTGTATGTGACAATTATTTAGTAGAGTTGAAAGATGACATTGAGGAACTTAAGAGGGTCCCAACCGAGAGAGAGTGATAGGTAACACAATGACAGATAAAATTAATGTTGATTATGTGCAAAGTAATGAATGGTGAAGATTGAAATTTGAATTCCTAATATAACTTTCTGGGTTTTAAGTTAACTATATCAACCTGAGGAAAGGACATGTGGGTCATTGTATGCAGCTCATTGAAGATTTCTGCTAAAATGTGTAGTGGCAGTCAAAATGTAAACAAGACACTAGTATTTGCAATGAATATGGTGCAGAATAACATAGGGACTATTGTAATTGCCTCATATGAATCAAGGGGATGGCTCATCTGGAGTACAGTGCATGATGCAGGTTACTCCATTTAAAAAAGGATATTGCAGAATTAGAGGTAATTCAGAGGGTGATGAGAGTTATCAAGGGCCTGGGAAGACTATGATATGAAGAGTGATTGAGAACACTGTGATCATTTATGTTAGTGAGGAGGTGAATTACAGAAGACATGGAAAGAATATCTGAAATAATTAATGGTAGAAAGATGGTAAAAGGGACTTCTATTCCCAAATCTTATCAAATAACCAGGAGACAGCTGATGAAGCTTAAAGGAGACATGTTAAATAACAGTAAAAGGAAATAACTTTTCACACAATGCATGATTAAACTGTAGAACTCATTAACACAAGAAATTGTTGAGACCCAAAATTAGCAGGATTCAACAAGGGATTGAACATGTATATAGAGAATATCCAGAATTACAACAGAAAATACAAGCAAGTGGTTTGGAAAGGGGAAAAAAAAAAACAAAAACTTATGAGTGAGGCTTTTTACCAGTCTCTGAACTGTTAGGGTTTAAAAGGAGGTATCATGAGGAAACAAATAACTTCGCATATGGTTACCACAGAATTTCTTTCAGTTTCCTCTATTGTATCCATGATTATATTGGACTAGATAGAGCATGACCCAGTATGGCAATTGCTATGTTATAAGTGGAGTTTATATTTGTAAATGGAAGGTTTTCTCTCTCTTTGGCCCTTATTTTGTTGCCTTTTTGTTTCCAACACTTCCTTCCCACATTGCTTGAGGAGCAAAAAAAGCTGAAACTGCTAATGCCAGTCTTCTGTGCTAGCCAAAGATACTAGTCAGTTTTACTGTGGAAGGAAAACAAACTCATCCATATGTCCAAATCCAAGTCATTCCATAAATCCAAATTTGTGAGGCTTGCATTTAGTTGTGACTCTTTCAACCCTATGTCAGTTCATGATTACCATGCAAAGGTAGTGGGCCTTGCTGAATGAGCTAAATTTACATCATAAAATGAGCAAATATCATCTTCTTCCACCTTCAGGAGGGTTTTAAGTTACAGGAAAGCATTTCATCAGCAGTGGGTTCTTTCCAATTACAATTTCCTGTCCTTTTGGTAATTTTAATCAACCAGACTGATACTTTGGAACTAAAGTCTTTATCTAAAGGCTAACTTCTGTCCTCTGCTAAGACTTTGGAAGAGTTGCATGTGTACCATATCTTGAAGAAAGAAATACTCTGTTTTCACACAATGAGAAGGGATTGGCTAGCAATCAATATAGCTAACTATGAGTTTTTTCGTGATGTGGTTTAGTTTTTCTGTCAAATGAAACCTGTTCTAGCTTAGATTTCTTGCAAGCAAACTGTATAGCAAGTCTTTCTTGTAATACAGGAAAAATGGGGCTAGTTTGGGATCTTTCGACTCGACTGTGACACCTAATGATTGGTAAAGATAATTCAAGAAGATTTGGTTGTGTGTGTGTGTGTGTGTGTGTGTGTGTGTGTTTACTGTTTTGGGCCAGTGTCCTTTTTTTTTTTTTTTTTTTTAATATAGTGATCTGAATGTTACACCTGTGTCTCATTCTGAAAGGAGACATTCGTTTGTCTGAGGTGCTGTATTAACCTTCTCATTAATTGTTGTTAATGCCAAAAGAGTAGTGCCTGACTTGTAGATATTGTGGTATCATCATGTTATATCCATATATTTACTAGCGACCTTTAAAATGTTTGTAAAAAGTCTTCTCTCCCTCCCTTTACTATTTGTTTTAGGTACTAAGGCAGCTGCAGAGTATGCAAATAGCATATATGACATTGTGTCACCTGCTTCGTCAGTATATCTGGGCACATTCCAAATCTTGCATCTGCTAGAAGACCTGAAGATGGCACTAGAAATGCTAGAGGATCCTCAAGAGAGAGAATCATTACGGAATCAGATACCAGGCAGTACAGTAAAATGTATAAGGGAGTGGCTGGAGGAAAACCTGGTGAGTAGTTACAGAAAGCTTTTCTTTCTGGCTGGGAAATAATATAAGGAATCTCATAAACTCCTTGTGGTGTCCGCACTCAGGGGTGTCTTGACTCTGCTAGCATCTCTGGTGTTTATCAAGAGAGTTGATCAGTGAAAATAGCTAAAAATCTAACTGCTTGCTTGTGCTGCACAGGAGTTTGCAAAGCTGAGTTAAGAGGCAGGCAGGGAAATAAACCACCTGATCACCTGGGGAAGGAGAATGAGGTGTGCTAAAGTGGGGAGCAGGGCTTCAGGCAGCCTCTTGAAAAAATCACCCAGTGTAGGAGGGGAAGCAGAAACAGGTTAAAACTCTCAAAATGCTCCTCCCTTAGAAAACCTGCTGTTGCAGATAAGCAGTGGTTTGGGTATGGTGATGAGTGTTTAAACACCCATTTTCAAAGTTTCAGAAAGGTTTGTGTAGGTGAGTGGTAGTGGTTTGGTTACACCAGACCATTTTGCTCTTTCCCAGTAGTGACTATAGCTTCTGATTCAGTGCCTCATTTTGTGTAGTCATCCTGCTGTTAACATTTGTGAAGGCCTTTTTCTGCCTTTTGTTTGTTTTTGTTAGCTACTGGCCTGTCTTTGAACTGTACACTCCAGAGATGCAGTGGTGTGGTTGTAAAATCCTTATCTGAGACCCTATAAAAGGAAGAAATGGGAAGGTGGTGCAGATGTAGTGGCTTATAAAAATGCTAAATTGAATTTCTTAGGCTATGTCTACACTGGAGGATTAAATTCAGTTAAGCAACTCCATGGCCAAATATAGAATTTATTTAGTCGACTTAAGCACTTGCTAAAGTCGACTTAATAAAACTGACCTACAAGTCAATTTAAGCTTTTAAGTCAACTTTACAGAGCAGGAAGCCCTGGGCCCCACTCCCTGCCCCGCCCCAGGTCCTGGTCAATGTTCCCTCTAAGGTTTGGCGGCTTGTGTGCAAAATTTTCAACCCGTGTGCAAAACTTTTTCTGAATAAAATTTGTGTGCAAACTCGTGCAACAAAAATTATTGAAAAATCTAGACCAATGAAAAATTAATATAAACTATTTAAAGTTGTTTTTTATTACTAAAATCACCCAATTTATTTAAAATTTACCCAAATTGCTATACAATCAAAAGAAACTAATCCATGGCTTTCAAACAACCCAAGACCAAAGTTATATTCAATCTGGATCCTAGGTGTCACAATTCTGCCTAATACCCTCATCTCCTGTGTTCTACATGCAGAGTTACAGTTCACACGGAAGCCAGCTAATTATCACTGACAGCATTTAAGATACACAAGGAGTTGTGTGGCACTTAAAGACTAAGATTTATTTTTCGCATGAGCTTTCGTGGGAGACTCCTTTTGTTTTGTTTTGTTTTCCTGGAATGGACTAATATGGCTACCGCTTTGGAAATCGGCAGCATTTAAGATGTCTTGATGGTCCCAGAGGGATAAATTCTATTGAAATTTTAAAAATCAAAAAAAAATTCCAGGCATCTCTTTTCAGGAAAATGCTGCTACAAGAAGGATGCTAAACACAGCTGAAATCAAAACAATGGGCTTCTAGCTGCTTTAAGATAAGGCTACAGTATTTCTTAAAAGTCTATTTTCAGTCCCTTGTATCTTTACCTGCCCCATCATTTTGGGGCTACATTTCAACTTAAGAGAAAATCTCTGCCAAAATACCACATCACTTTAATGCATTATGGTTTCTTCTGATGGTCAGACTAGGGTGCATAGTGAAGAGAATAATCTCATGGCTCCTTTGATTCCCAGTCTTTTGGCTGTTACTATATTTAAAACAAGTAATTATCTGATATCTCCGTTACATCTCTAAGATTTCTGTGAATTGTTCTTCAAAGCATCTGATGAAATGGGGTTTTCTCCCATGAAAGCTCATGCAACCAATATATTTGTTAGTCTTTAAGTACCGCAAGAATCCTTGTTTGTTTTGTAATGAATTGTTGTGATTTACAGGATTCTGGAGAAAACATCTTCCAGGTTCTTTGAAAGCACAGGGTTAGCATGCTCAAACACTCTCACTGTTCAGTCACTCCACTTAAGTAACATCCACACTAGCTTTCAGGAAATATACAACTAATTTTTAGATTTTTCACCTCCACAGCTTTATCTAGTTACAGAAGGGACATTTTGGCACTATGCACTCCTTTTCCCACTTGAGGAGTTTCAAACTTCAGGATATGAATGGCACTTACTCTTTGCCATACCTCTTGTTTAAAAAGCTGAAGAATTGCCCCAATTCTGACTCCCTAAGCTCCCTGCCCCCATGCCAGCCCTCCTAAACCCCACCCCCAGCTCCACATCTTCATGCCACCTCTTTCAGCCCCCCCAAGCCCTCCCCAGCCCACCATCCTGACCCCCTTCTCCCCCCTCCCCAGACGCTCTCCCTGCCCCCACGCTTTCTGTGCCAGCTGCCTGACCAACCCAACCCCTCCCCCCAGCCCTCTTTACTGGCCAAAAAGCTGGGCGGGGGGCAGGAGGCCTTGGTGCTGGCTGGCATGGAGGAGCCCGGGCTGGAGGCTGGGGCTGGCCACACAAACGGCCAGGCCCCGGCTGGAAGAGGCGGAGTCTCCGGGGAGGGGAGGGGAGGGAGGAGTGGCAGGGCTGGCTCAAGCCTGCAGACCTTCCCTTCCTCCGGCCGAGGGGCTGGGCTGAGGCTCATGCTGGGATACATCACTCCGGTGCGTCTCCCCTCGGCCACGCTGCCGCCCTGAACTGCCCCATGTGCAGGGGCAGGAAAATCCTGCGCGGCAGGATTTTTTTAAGTGCGCAGCCGCGCTGCCGCGCGCCTTAGAGGGAACAGTGGTCCTGGTGGCAGCAGCAAGGGGCTGGGAGCCCAGTCCAGCTTCTGCTGCCATTGGCAAGGGGCTGGGAGCCAAATCTGGCAAGGGATTGAGAGCTAGATTGGGCTCCCAGCCGCTTGGCGGCAGAAATAGGAGCCAGCTTCCAGCCCCCCCTGCTTGTGGCAAGGTGCTGGGAGCCAGATCAGGCTCCCAGCCACTTGCCGCTGATGGCGGGAGCCAGCTTCGAGCAAGCAGCAAGGGGCTCAGGACCTGGGTTTTGGAGCAGCAGGAGCCAGATTGGGACCCCAGAGGCAGATTGCATGCTGAGACGGGGCAGAGGGTAGGGCCCGGGGCAGGCCTACTAGTGTACACGTACTCCTAAATTGATTTAAAGTCGTTTAAAGTCGACCTTGTTAAGTCGACTTAACTGAGCCCCCACACTGTAGGCATAGTCTTAGTATCGGAATCTGTGGGTCAAATCCTTAGGTCAATTCTTACTCAGTCCTCCCTCAGACATATTTCCAATGAGTTTTCTGAGTAAGAACTCAGCTCAGGCAGGCTTTCAGGTCCTGGCCCAATAGTAAGAAAAAGAAATACTTGTGAAAATATAGCTAATTAGTACTTCATATAGTGGATTTATACAAATATTTTAAGCCTCACAGCACTGTAATAAAGAGCACTATCCACTCTGATTTTAGATCAGTTTGTGTTCTTCTAACAAATGCATGTTTCCTTATGTGGTATTTTCCTCCATGGGAATTCATCCAGAACAAAACCCACAATTCCCTTCTCAAAACATTAGTATTTCAAGTTGCAAATCTTACAGCCCTCTTTATTACGTCATGAACTGTTTTGATTTGGGTAAAGTATATGTTCAAAACCAACTATTTAGTGGTAACTCGTACTATCTATGTTTGGGTCTCTTGTAGAGCATTTTAAGACTCTTGAAAAGAACAGTATTTCTGCTTTTTTTTTAAATTGTTTTTCACTTTATTATATTAATCCTGAAACTCCATACAATGGTCTGTTTTTACTTACTGTAAAGAATATACCTAATCCTGTTTCTAGGTGTATATGTTACTCATGCAACCTATTCAAAATGACAAATTGCAAAAGCAGTTTCCAAAATGTGTCTCACTCTGTGGTGGCAGCTCTGGTCAGGCACCAAGAAAAAGTCTGAGAAATAAATGTGTCCATCCGTTGAAAGTAAGCTCATGTTCTGCTCAGCGATCTTAAACGTGAACCACAAAGTTGAGTCCTATGCTGAGAACACTTGACTTGCAGCCTTGAGCACTGAAATCAAAAGACTGGTAGTAAAAGCGTCCCTAGTGATCTTTTTGTCTTCCATGATTGGTACAGAATGTTGGTCTCCCATGATAACTAGGAATCAAACCCTAAAAGGCTGGATTTGAATACCAAAGCAAAGCAGTAGCCAGTGCAGTCTATGAAAGGTACAATATGCTTCACATAGCAAACACTACCCAAAGATTAGCGTATGCCATTCTGTGCTGTGGTTATATCTATGGTACAGCCTATGTCAGTATAATTTGTCATTTAGGAATGTGACTAGACCACCCCCTGAGCAATTTAAGTGCTCGTGTGCACAGCACTATGTCAGCAGGAGAGTGCTTCACCAGATGCACTACAGCAGCACATCTGCATGGGCACAACTGCAGTGCTGTACATGTAGACATGAAGTAAGTGTACCTTCTCTGAGTAGGCCTTGGAAAGTGTATTGCACTAGTGCAGGATGAAGGTCTGAGAAAAAAATTGCAACCTACAGAATAACAAAAATATTGGAAGGGAATGGATATTAAATCTTATGTTTCAGGGCTTAAACCAGTCTCTGTTAGAGATCAGGGTGGTGGGGGGGGGGTGGAGGGGCACATTAGCCCACGTCTGCCTACTGTGGGTGCTGACACCTTCCTCTGAAGTAGCTGGTATTAACCACAGTTTGAGACAGGATAGAGTGGCATTTCCCAACCAGTGTGCCATGGGATACAGGTGTGCTTTCAGGCCTGAGCAGGTGTGCTGTGGAACTTTTTGAAAAACTACTTAAAGAGTTCTGGAGTAGCTCATGAATATTCATGAATTCATTTGGAGACTATACAGTGGTGTGCCTCAAAATAATTTAAAATATGAAGATGTGCCACGGCAGAGGAAATGTTGGAAGTCACTGGAATAGTGAACTAAATGGATTCAGATTTGATCTACTCAGTGAGTTCCTTAACATGAAGTAGTTAGGGTAAAAAGCAGCCACAGCTGCTCCTTCTGCCTGGAAATCTAGTGCAAACTAAGAGGACAAAAGAAACTCCAGGAACTCTTTAGCATTAAATGAGCATGCCGGTTCAACTGGAGGAACAGCTGTAACTTACAACATTGTCTTTCATTTAAAGATATGCACAAAAATTTGGGCTTGTCATACCTTCTGCAATTTGGTTAATAGCCTGTGCGTAGCCAAGTTCACCAGAATATACTAGTATACCCAGTTACGTCAATAGAGTACTTCACCGTAGTTTTATGACATGTGTATCTAAAAACCTCAAGCTATATCCCTTTTTTAAAGCTTTTCTACTCGTTTGTGCAATACATCAGTGCTGAAATGGTCAGGGAACTTTCAAAGCCATAACAGACACCAAGTAAATCAGGATAATCTCCACCAATGCACCTATGCCATGATAAACTCTCTGTAACCACCCTAATCTAACAGCAGAGAGCTCTCCTGTTAGGTTAATTGAGGCCTTGACAAATGTATGTTTCTGGTCATGATCACAACCAGTTTTAGTAGCCTGTCACCTAGTTCCACTGCAGAAAAGTAATGGAGGAGCATTTTCTGGTGAGCAAAAGTAAAATTGCTGCCAGCTAGCTATGAACCAATTTTGTCCAGTCCTGGTTTAATTACCCCAGCACCCATGTACAGGAGGCACGGTGGTAGCTATATTGATGGGAGGAACTCTCCTGCCAATGTAGTGCTGTCCTCACTGCCGCTTAAGTTGGCATTTCCCCTAATGAGCTTGCTGAATTTTTTAAAATAAAGTTAGAATTGGTTGTGCTGACAAAATTCTTCCTACAATTATTGAGTAGGGATCTTTGTAACAGAACAAAGCATCTGAGAGCTTGTCCTGTGATGAGAGAGAAAGCAAAGGTCAGTAACAGAATAGAATAAGCAAGGAGTCCTCTGGCACTTTTAAAGATTAACAGATTTATTTATATTATTTATAAATATTTATTATTTAGGGTTAGGGTTAGTTTTTAAAAGTGCCACAGGACTCCTTGTTTGTTTTGCTGAACTAACTAATTATACAGCTACCTCTTTGGGACTTGTCAACATGCAAGAATAGAACAGAGACTCATTTTGTCATTAGCAAAATTCATAACGGTGGGTTACTTGCCAGTTACCATACTTCTTCAAGACGGGCAGCTTGCATACATTCAGTTGTAGGCGTCTACATGCTGCAGCACACGATTGGCCAGAAACTTTTTATCCCTAGCCTGTCAGAGCAGGGCTGGTGGCCAGTGCCCCCTCTGGCCGCTCCCTCGGCTATATATATGGCCCTGACTGTGATCCCCCTCAGTCCCATCTTGTCGCTAACTCTGAGTAGCAGGGATGGTGGGAGGGACCTGAATGTATGCGAACAGTCCATCTTGAAGAAGGACGGTTACTGGCAAGTAATACTATTCTTCTTTGAGCACTGTTCACATCATTCAGCTGTAGGTGACTGCTAGCCATACCCTGGGTGGTGGGTGGAGTTAATATGTTTCCCGCCGTCAGCATGGCTACACTCAAAATGGCATCCTCACAACATGGATGGGCTATAGAGCAGTAGGTCATCAGGCCTATACTGATGAGCGTACTGCTGACCTGCAGATTCTTCTTGGAGAAGACCCAGATGAGGGGTGCTGAAGAGGTTACTTGCCACTCTGTCAGGAAACTTGAGGCTCCGATAGCAACAATCTTGATCCATTATGGATGCCCCTTGTTATATGTCATTGTGATGATTCAGCAAAGGAAATTGCTGTCACTAGCAGCATTCTGCTATCCCAGAATGAGGCAAAGGGTACAATGTCCCAAACAAGGGAGGCGAAATGTGGGCTCCCCAACCCCAATAGGGTTGGTCTTGTCACCTCTACCTAAGATGCACTGGTCCTGATCGCCATGATCAGGATCCTAGTAAGACACACCAGGAGAATGGGTGTCTCACTTCAGTGAGGAAAGGACATGTGGGAAAAACCACCACGAATGGTGGATTGGCTCCAAATAAAGGGGCCTAATCTCCTGACCTATTGGTATTCAAGGGGAGAGAAAACCCCAGTTCAAGCCTCACCTATTTAGGGAAGATCTGACCAGGAGGGTCTTCAGAATTCCAAAAGGACTCCACTGGTTCGGGCCACCTAGAGAAAAGGGATGGGGGTGGGAGAAGGCCGCTAGGAGAGAGACTCCCAGTGGAAATAATCTCCCTACAAGCCACAGCAGGTCCCCTGAAGGAACTTTCATTGAGCTTTGAAAAAGAAAACTCCTCAGCCCCCCATGGGAGGAGAGGGGGTTGGAACTCCTCGAACCCCTAATAGGAGGAGAGGGTTGAAACTTGTAGAATGAGGTAAGATGCAGGGAGCCAGAGGGAAGGTGTTAGGGAAGTTGAAAGACCCCACATTAAAATGTTCCCAGAGCAAATTGGGTGGCTAGATGTGTGTTCCCTTCCCTCTGTCCCTCTATTGTTGTTTAGAGGGAGAGTCCAGGGAGAAGGGAAACAGAAGGGGCTACCTGCAGATTCTTCTAGGAGAAGCAGCATTGATATCATTGCATGCCCACTTTCCTCTGCAACAAGTGCTCAGAAGGCACAGGGCTCCCAAGTGACCAGTTATTTATCCCGTGTCCCAACCTGAACCTAGTAAGGTGGCAAGCTTCTCATGAGACAGTCGAGCTGTCTCATGTCTGAGGCAGCAGGCTATAGCTATTTACCGCTTGGGCAAACCGAGATCAGCAATGGGACATCCACATTAGCTCCTTTGAGTATCAGAGGATTTCTCAGGGATGCTTGGGAAAAGATGTGTATCTCTTCTTCCTCAGGGGGAAGATGGTCTCTGTTAAAGAAGAAACCCCACAATGTATCCTGATAGAAGGTCAGAAGGAGGGGTAATCTCAGATTGGGAGGAAATACAGGGGAGAGAAAGAGACATAATAATTCTCTTGAAAGGATGCAAGAAATCATTTCCCTGTGTCTGTTGGGGGAACGAAGCAAGTTGTATTGGGGAGAAGAGCCTGTTGCGGGGCATGCTACCAATAGTAAGCTAGTTTGCAATAGGCCTTGTACCATTTCCTCAAAGGCCAGGGATTTACCCTGAAAGGACCAACCACGTGGAAGGGTCCAGGGGGTCATAGGGCTACTCTGTTAAGCAGTAGAGCACCACATTTAAGTCCCATAAGGTGGCCTTAAAATCCAGGGGGTGACAGAGTACAGAGTGACCGCGAGCTGACTCTAGTATTGTTTCTCTTCCCTTGGACCTCAGAGGAAAGACGCCTCCACTTAGCGGTGTAAGTAGCTTTAGTGGAAGGCCTCCTGCTGCTTATCAGAACCTCTTTTGCCCTCTCTGAGCAGAAGCGTATTGCGAAGGGTTAGGGCAGCAACTAGTTAGGTGGCAGGTAGAGGAAGGGAAGGAAAACTCTCTGTCCGGTTGATGGAGAGGCGGAGGTTGACGCGTCCCATAGGCAGGGGCTACTGTTGAGGTTGCCCGTGGAGTGGCAAGACATAGATAACTGTACCGCTCATGGGAAAGAATGATCATTCTAAGAGGGAAAAGGGGAGAAAGGAAGTTCCTTACCTCTGTGGGCTGTAGAGGGGGCCCCACTAAGTTTTCATGGGATTGTGGCAGCCAGAGGATTGAGGAGAGCAAAGGGCTACACCCTCATAGGGGACAGAGAAAGCAGAAGAGACTGTCCCTGGCTTTTTCCCCCAAGGCTGTAGCTAGAGGAAAACAGCAAGACCTCTCTTGATTCCTTTGTGGATGAGGGGCTGGGGCTGTTTTCTTACCATGCCAGTGTAAGAGGGCTGTTTGATCAGCCTACACTTGCTTGGGATCAGCGCACAGGGTGGTATGTCTGGCCAAACCCCCGGCTCTAGGGTGGTTTGGGGTTGACAAGCCATGTGTATGTGTTGAGAGGGTATCGCTCCCTCTTCCCCTGTGTACCCCAGCTGGTTTGTTGTCCTGGAGGGGTCCCTGGACACGCAGCTTGAGGGATAAGGAGGGATACCCGAAGATTCTGTCTTTTCTCCATCCCTTCTGGGTTTTCCCATTGGGGTCCTGGACTTCCATGCAAGTATATGTGTCTGTGTGTATGTGAATGTGACACACTGCTTTCTCTTCCATTATTGGCCCTTTGACGTTAATCTCTTTGAGGAGTAATGTCTGGCAAGGGTTAGCAGATTGGCATTGCCACAAGAAAGCAGAGGAATCCCGAGACTGACTGTGAGAGAGCAGTTTGAGGAAGCTGGTCCATGGGTACAAGTCTCCTGGGCCCAAGGGCTGGTGCAATGGGACAAGTGGGGGGAGAGAGGATAAATCACCAGAGGCGCAGCTAGAGGAAGGTCACATCCAGTTCGGGGAGAGGTTGTTCAGGGCGCAGAATAATTGGAACCTTAGCAAGGGGCCCCAGGAGGTGAAGGGGTTTTAGATCCCGGTGTAGAACGCTCTCTGTTGCCACCCTGTGTGGAGGGTCCCTAACGGATCAGCTGCCGTGGTTGCTCAAGGGACAGCCGAGGGCTGTGGGGTCATCTGGGCACCTAAAGTGTGTGCATGCCCAAAGACCTAAGGGCGGTTCTAGGGTGTCTCATGCTACACAGCAGAGGATTGGTAGCTTGAGCAAACAGTGGCCACCCCTCGAAGGAGAGGTTCTGAATGGCCTTCTGCTCCTGGGGCAGGGCTGACTCTTGTAGCCATGCTGCGCGCCATATGACCACAGCTGAGACAATCCCACGGCTAGCCGTGTCCAAGGCATTGCAGGCTGCCATGAGGGCATCACGGGAAGCCAGGATGTCCTCCTCCAAAACCAAGTCATAGTCCTCCAGGCATTCCTTGGGGAGGAATCTTGGAAGGGCCACATAGATTTGCAGAAGACAAGGGAGCATCAGCCAACCAGCGCTTGGTGGTTAGCAATATGGAGTGGGAAAGCGGATGTCAAGTAAGCCTTTCTCCCCAGGATCTTGAGTCTTGAAGCGGTTGATCTGTCGCGCACCTCCTGCCTGTAAGCCTCTTCTACCACCTGGGAGCTCAATACCGGGAGGTTTAGTAAGAACGGGAAGCTAGCTGGGGGAACCTGGTATTTGTAGCCGGCAGCCTCGGAGACCACCAGAATAGAGACAGGGGTTTGCCAATGCACCCTAGCAAGGTTGTACATGCTCTCATGAAGTGGCACCAAGATTGTAGCTGGGGAAGCTGTGAACCCCAGGTCAAATAGGGGGTCGCGGTTTCCCCTGAGGGATTCAGCCTCCATACCCAGATGAGCCATCACCTGGTGGAGGAGTTCATAGTAGTTGCTGGGGTCCTGTCTGTAGGACCATGGGTGAGGATTCATGGCCTCGTCCAAGCTGTCTTCCTACGGCCCAACAGTACCACAGAAGGGTTCCTCCTCAGGGGCCCTAGGTGAGAGAGACCAAGGCGAGGGCAGTACCATGGAGGGGCTGGTGCCGGCAGCTCTTCACGGGCAGGTCAATCCTGCCCTACGCTGGGATGGGCGGGTGAATGCAGTGCTGGTTCCCAGGGGGTTGAGGCCTGGTCTCTCCCTCGGTGCCAAGTAGGAGTATTTGGTGCTACAGACGGAGTTACGGATATCACTGGTGCCAGGGTAGATGGACCAAGGCAGCACAGGGGAGCACTTGCGAGGGCGCTTCCACGGGGGCCCCTTTGGCACTGGGGATGTAGCAGGGCATCTGTGCTCTGGCTCAGTGCCAGGGGAGGCAGAGGGTTCTGGGTCAGAGAAAATCCCCGGGACCTTACGTGTTTCAGTGCTTTGTGGGCCTGCGGTGCTGGTGTAACTGGCGACTGGCCCTGCTCCGGGGCAGCGCACATTCCTGAGAGGAAGATGGACTTACCTTTTGGCTTCAGGGGCCTGGGCGGCATGGGTGTGAGCATGAGCAGAAGAGCCTTCACTGCTTTGAAGGCCTCCGATGTGGATGGCATTGTGATGGGCTCCGGGCCTTCACCCCTGGAGAGTGTTGGCGGAGGAGCTGGAGCAGCACCAGCACTTTGGTGCCAAAGTTGACACCAAGCACGCTTTCCTGTGCTCCGCTGGGGAGTGGTGCCGAGAAGGCCCTGGTGCCAACTGCTTATCCCCAAAGCAGAGGCACCAGCGATGAGTTTGTGTGGTGCTGAGATGGTGCTGAGCCAGAGGCCGATCACGGCTTTTTATTCACAGCTGGAGAGCGGTGCTGAGTCAGAGGCCAATCTTAGCCTCTTATTCACAGCTGGAGAGCGGTGCTGAGAGGGCTCTGGTGCCAGCTTAGCATGCGGTGCTGGTGAATACTTGGGCACATCAGACGTACCTGGCACTGGCTACAGGGTCCGTTCCTGGGCAATGTTATGCAGCCTTCACTCTCTGTCTTTCTGAGTTCTCCATCTGAAGGATCTGCAGAGGGAGCATTTATCCATCTGGTGAGACTCACTCATGCATTTAAGCCACTTCTTGTGGGGGTAGTCCCTTGGGAAGGCCTTGCTGCAACTCGCACAGGGTTTGATCCCCGGCGTGTAGGACGGTGGGTGGGAGCGAGTTCAGGCTTCGGTTGGAAGGAGTCAGTAGGAGCGCTGGGTCGCAGCAGGATAATGCTCATAAATAGAGGACAGACGGGCAGTTGCACAAATGCAAGGAGCAGGCTGTTCCATAACCATTGCTGAGGATGGAAAAAGGAACTGAGGGGGATCAGGGTTGGGGCCATATAGCTGTGGGAGCAGCCAGAGGGGGCGTTGGCACTGACCCTGCTCTGACAGGTTTAGGCTAAAAAGTTTCCAGCCAATCGTGCACTGCAGCATATAGACACCTAACTGAATGATGCAAGCAACGCTCGAAGAACCAGAATTCATCCTAGAAGCTTATAGTATTCTCACCTGTAGGACGCCTAAGCCTACTGTAACTACCTCAGTTCTTTCTGACTAATGTGGAATGGGGATAGACAAAGGAAAATAATCAAGTCCTTTCTACCTCATTGTTGTTTATTTGTATTGCAGCAGCACGTTCAGGTCCCAGCCTTTTATGCTAGCTAGGAACTGCATAAACTTGTAACAAAAAGTAAATCCCTGCCTTAAAGAGCTTAAACTTCATGGAACAATGCCACTTTTGTCATTGCTACTCCCAGTGGTGAATTAGTTACAAAGTTTGCTAAAGCAAACAAGGCCATAGAATTCTGCCCTCTGTGTCAGGATTGAAGCACATTTGCAGGGTGATGAATCGGAAACTTTAATATAGGGGTCTCAAACTCAAATTGCTATGAAAGCCACATGAGGACAAGTACATTAGGCTGATAGCTGCACCACTGAAGCCTTTTCATACAACAATATTGCAAATATCAGTAATGATAGTGTCTTTGCTGGCCACAGGAAATAGCTTTAGGGGCTGCATGTTTGAAACCCCTGTTTTAATCGCTACTACCTGCTCTATGTCTGTTACAGAGGCTACCTATCACAAAGCACTAAATCCACTTCATTTATTTTTTTAATCTAATCTAATTACAGGAATGGCCTTTTGAAGGTGTAAGTATGTATGGTGGTGTTACGAACTTAGCTGTGTTCATAGAGTGTAAAACCAAACAGTAATACATGACAGTTTTATGCCCATGATTGCTTCCCTGAATTTTTGTAAGTGCTTTAATCTGTTGAAGACCCTGTGCAATTTGGGTAGCCTAACCACTGTATTAGAGGACTAGCATAGCTTTAGTTGGTTGCTTGGATGCTTTGACCCTTGTAGCTGACATCATTTGGTTGGCAGAGATTAATAGGATTACTTAGTAACCTTGTAGGTGTCTCAGTTTCTGCATACCAAGGCACATAGCATGACAAAATACATAACATGTATACTTGCAGCTGTGCATAGATAATAGTAATGGGAATAGCAAAACAACCAAGGAGTCCTGTGGCACTTAAAGACAAACAAATTTATTTATTGCATGAGCTTTCATGGGAGAAAATCCCACTTCGTCAGATGCTTTAAAGCGTCAAAACCTCTGACAAAGTAGGATTTTTCTCCCACGAAAGCCCACGTGATAAATAAATTTGTTAATCTTTAAGTGCCACAGAACTCCTTGTTTCTTTTGCTGAACTAGACTAACACAGCTACCCCTTTGGAACTTGGGAATAACAAGCTATCCTTGAATGGGGGTACTTTTTTTTTCTTCGCCAAGGGGCATACTTTTTATATTGTGCCACCTATTACCAGCTGTTGTTTTGATGACCCCAATTATTATGGTGAGAATGGAATGTAGTTAAGGGTGAGAACCTAGTTTAGCTAATTAGCATATATGATAATGAGTAGACAGGTAAGTGGGTAAAGGCTGCTTATGAAAGGCATAAGAAGTAACTGTTTATACACAGGGGCGTGCTCCATTGACACATGATTGTATGGGAACTGCTGCCATTTGGACCAGAGGCCACTGACTCCCTGGCAGAGTCTCTGAAAAAAGCCATTCCTGTATATAGCCTTCTGCGTGACTGCTTAGCTCTCCAGGCTTAGTGAGTATGATGTATTGTAGTTAGTTTTAGGCTTTGTATGTAACTAGTATAGCCAAAGAAAACCTTGCACATTAAACATTATTGATCTGCAAATTGGGCATTCCATGGCTCACTGATATTCATGCTAATCACTAGCTCCATTATCAACATAATCCTTTACTGTAGAAAGGACTGGTTATGATTTCATGGATGACACAGAGTTGAATTTTGTAGTTACAAAAAAATAATGGCCTGACCTACAGCCCATCGGAATGAATGCAGCGGCTCTAAAAACAGACCATTTGCAGTGGTAAAGATAGTGAGATTATAAGCTCATGTCAAAAGGGTCATATACTCTCTCCACCTGCGATCAGGGGATCCCAACGTTTCCAAGACTACAGAAGGACTATGAGGACTGATGCTTCCGAAGCTGCTCACACTTCTGTAACCTTTAGAAACACTTGCCAAAGCTTATGACATAAGTGGATGTGGTGTAACTAGTTGTGTCTCCTTAGTATGAACTAGCTGAAATGCATAACAGAAAGAAATAAGTCCCTTTAAAATACTGAAAACCGAGTTGCACAAAAAGTTCTTGAAGTAACAGCTCCAAAAGTTGTCAGTGTGGTTTTCAGTCAGAGAGAAAGACAGAGAAAGGAAGAAGGAGAGGTGAGCTAGTCATGCCTGGCATTCTTATTAATCTTTCATGCCTAGTCCTGCTAGAACTTTGAGTCCAAACACTGTGGAACAAATCTACCCTTCTCTGTCATAAGGGTAAGTCAGAGGTAAGTTTCATGGGAAATTTACTGAGCAATGTTAGAAGTAGGCAGCTCATTAAGGAGGGCTTAACATTCTGTGCAACTTAAAACAGGACTATTGTTTTGGAAAAGCTGAGATGAAATAAAGCTGTGCTAATTGAACAGCTGTAATTACTTAAAAACTTACTGAGGTTTTGTGCCTGTGGGCGAAGAGGTCTTTGTAGTTTAGAAATGCTTTTGTATTTGGAAATGCTGGTACAGTCTGATTCAGTGCGAAATAAGAGCTAAGATTGTCATGGATGACTGGCTGTAAGATGATGTTGGATACAAGAACACAGTTATTTGCTAAATGTTTCAGTAGACCATTGCGTATCACAAAGAGGATAGTAATTTCAGCATTAAAAATTAACTGACTGTGCTTGGTGTGGTCAGCTAAATGATTCACATTTAGTTACCATTTCATTTTGCTAGCTCTGAATGAAATTCTAATGCCTTTTTTGTGTTAGGCTCTGCAAAGATGCATTTCTCCCATAAGAATGTTTGGATCTACTTCACCCGTGCATAATTCTAACATGATTTTTAACACGAATGACAATCTTATTTCATAGACTGTAAAAGACTTATAGTTTAGTTTAAACCACAGAGCATTGTATGTTGGCCTTTAGGCAGCTGCTCATTCTTGAAATCATGGCAATATTTTTCTGACAATATTCATTCATAGAAAAGTTACTCTGGTACACTTGAAAAATCTATTTGCCAGACGGTAAGGAAAAGAAGAGTAGAAAAATCTGAAATACTGTACATATTTTTAAATCACTTTGTTTGCTTTATTTCACCTACTTGAGTTGTAACAAATACCTACCTATTTATTCTGGATGCTTCCATACTAATTAAAAACATCCCATTCAGCAGATAAAATAGAATAGCCTGCCCATAAATTCTTAGCTAGTACTTATCTATCAATAAGAACCCTTTAATGACAGTTCACTGAATGCCCATTCTTATTGAAGGGTATCTTTCCATTGACTTCACTGGGTTTTGTAGCAAACCAGTGGACCCCAATTCAGCAAAAGAACAAAGACCATACTTAAGTTTACAAATGTGTTTATGACTAATTTGACTTCAAGATTTAAAATTCAGCATGTGCTTAAGTGTTTTGCTGCTCCCTCAATTTTTTAAAGGTTTAGGGACTGTGATGGCCTTTTCAGAATTTTTAATCCATTACATGGGGATAGTGCTGCTTTCCAAAGCACACGAAAATATTTTAATGACTGTCATTATGTAGCTGGAAAGTATTAATACAATAATTATTATATTGTTCACTGGTAATAGGACCTTCTTATTTGTACAGTAATTTAAGGAAATTTAAGGTCAAATTGGCCCAAAATATGAATTTTGTAAAACATAGCTTTACCAGCTAAAAGCCAATAATATTGTCCTCAAACTTATTTTAAAAATTCTTAAATGAATAGGTTTTAATAAAAAAAAAATTTCCTCTATTCATAACTAAGACACACTAGAATTGTTCTAGTTAATGAAAGTGAAGTTAACTATGTTTTTCTGAAAGATAGGCTCTCATTGACACAGGGATTAATTCAAGGAAGTCCTACAATCATGTTATACAGAAGGTCAGGTTGAATTATCACTGTAGTCTTTCTGGTCTAATAATCTGTGAACTAGAAATAAAAGCCAAAAAAAATGACCAGTCAGTTTTCATTAGTCAAGCTGAAAGAAATACAAATAAGTAAAGTGCATAAAGAGTGTAAAATAAATTAGGAGTTCAAAATTCTTGTTTAATTTTAGTGATCTAAGGAGTTTGGAGTAACATAGGTAAGGAAATTCTGCTTTTGCAAAAATAATCTATTTTAATGTTGTTGGTGCCCTTTTAAGTGAGTTGCATACCATATGAGTATTTGATCTGAATATAAGTTTTTGGGTGGTTAAGGAAAAAATATAGTTTTATATGTTTATAAAAAATTTAATTTCTATCTGACTTCCCACACTGGGATGAAAATAAACACTTCTGTGCAGTGCCAATCAAGACTGATACACTTATCCACAAGCTATAGGGCTTCAGTGTTGAGAGGCATCATGGATCTAAATATAGCTGGGTCTCCCTGGCACCAAGTGGAATTAGTGCACACAGCATTGAAAACTGACCTCCAGAGAGACATTGAAGAGTAAAAGAAAGCCTTCATTCTACATTCATTGTCATTCATCTTCATGTGTATGTGCATGTACGAGTGCCTAGGCTGCTCCCTGCCCTCCCCTCTGTTGCTGGAGGGGAGCACAGCCCTGGGGCCACAGAGTGCTCCTGCCTTGGCCCCACTCTGGCCACTTGGCTGCGGGCGGGGGGGGCACTAGCATGTGGCGGACCCTAGAAGACTGTGGCATGAACAGCAGAGGCCTTGCCAGCTGCAAGCCAGCCAGCCTCTTCGCAGCCCCCCCCCCCCCCCCAGGAGAGAAAATTGATTTTGCCCCCCCCCCCCCCCGCCGCTATTTGGCCCAGGGCTTGGCCCCCGTCCCCCTTCCAAGCACGGCGCTGCAGTAACGGCAAGGTAGGAGCACATTCTGCTGAGCGGAGGGGGAAAGGGGCAGATTATTTCAGGGGTTTTAGGGGCTGGGGTCCTGGGCCCTCTTTTTGTCTGGGGCCTGGGGCTTAAACCCCAAAAGCCTATTTGATAATCTTGCCCTGCCTTTTCCGAATAGCACTTTTTTAGTACAAAATATAGGACCCAGTTCTCTGATGTAGTGTGACTCTTTCCATTGATATCCCAGCTTTAAGTGGCTTGAAACCTGATGATTTTGGCCAGATGAGAATTCCTTGTGTAAATATGGAGCTGCTGTATCAATTCTTCTTGCAGCGCTTAAGAAGTGTGGACAGGGGAAAAAAGGAGTGGTAGAAGTGTCTTCAGCTATTCCTGACTGCCAGACAGGATTGCCTACCCAATATAAATAGCCAGAGCTAGATGTGGGTACTCTAATATCCAATACAGTGATATAATTAATTCTAGGTCACCTTGCATGGAAGTGATAAATCTTCAGAAGCTAATATTACAGTCATTTACGCTATTAGCTTGTCAGCAAAGACAGAAAAAAATCAACTCTATGCAAACAAAAGCCATACATTAAAAGTAATCTTACAGCTGGTGGGGCCAAATTGACTCTCTTCAGATGTTTTCCCAACAGTAAACACTGGTTGTGTTTTTCCACAGTTATTTTCTCTGATGTTCTGACCAGCAGAGCTGTCCCACAACTGCAACCTTACCACCTCTCGGGATTCCTACTAGGAACCGGAGGAATTGTGCAGGGGGTTCACCATGGCCAGACCTAGGCTTATGGTATCAGTAGTAAAAATGTGGTATCCCAGCCCCACCATTTGAGATATCTCCTCTTCATCTTAATGTTCATAGACCCTACAGAAGAGACTGTTACGTGGGTTTTCAAGAAGACGGTGGTGTAAAGCCAGTGAGAAGGATATGCCTTGAGAAAGATTTTGAATAATGGATCTAGGTAAATCCTATGCATCAGTGTCTTTTAGCTGTTGTGTTGAGTGTCTTCTCCTCCTTCAATAAGCAGCTGACAGACTTGTGGAAGTTCTTTTATCCCTTGTGTCTAAAGTGCCCCTTGCTGATAATTCTTCATTTTCTGTATCATTCTGCCCAAGCAATTTTCAGCCCTTCCTATTTATATAGTATGATCTACTTTTCTAATTTACAGATACTGAGGTTTAAAAGTAATCTGCCGTATGTGAGAGGAGGCATTTACTGAAGGAATTATCATCTGTCAAGGGCTGGATAAGGAGGAATTTATGTGATTAAACCATGAAAACTAGATAAAAAGAAGTGGTGCCACAAGTGTGCTATGATAAATATCCATGGTAAAGATTTCTGCTTCTGAATATCCAATACTGGATTTGGAGATCTTACTGGAATTGTATAGAAACAGTATAAAGTATGCTTGCTTACAGCTGTCATTCAATCTGTATAGAATGTATTTGGGTACACTGGCCTGTCATATCAGTAAGATAACACAGTATCTACAGCAATAAAGATGTTATCTTATAATTCAGGCCAAAACATACCATTGTCCATAGAACTGCAATTCAACTTTGATTCCAGCTAAATATATTTTCAGATTTTATTAGCTGTTCAGTACTGGAAAGACAACACCACCACACCCCCCCCCATACTGTAGCTCATACACACA
Organism: Podocnemis expansa; assembly: GCA_007922195.1. Lineage (NCBI taxonomy): Eukaryota > Metazoa > Chordata > Testudines > Podocnemididae > Podocnemis > Podocnemis expansa. The sequence goes on from ML681963.1 coordinate 124,681,491, forward strand.
TAAATAAAACAGCACATGTGTGCTGACTGGGTTTTGTTTAGAATCTGAAGTAAATGCCGAGGTTGTTTTATTTCCCATTCAATCCTGGAATTAATGTTTTAAGAGGAAAATAACCCAGCCTCTATCCTTTCTCACTTAGTTGGAATAAGGATCACATTACTCCTTGATACAGTATAGTTCATAATCATAGCTTTAGAAATAATATTTATGTACTTGTTATTGTATTATGCTTTGCTAATTCTAAGTCTATAAAGACTGACCTAATATTTCTCATTTGGAGCCTACTGAATATAGAATGAGAACAGATCTAGAAACTGGATGTTATTCCTCACCAAGTTATAATAAAACACTCTAGGTAAACCTTTGCCGAGTTTTTTTAAACAAATAAATAAATAAATAAAACAAACTGTAAAACACTACGGTATGTAAAGACTCATAAGGTACTTATATTGTTATTACAGTCCATTTTATCATCTCCCTTGTTACATATTTCATAAGTTCACCAGTACATTAGAAACCTGTTCAGCTGGCTACTGCAAGCCTGAACTAATAAGTTAGACCTACTTGCAGAAACTTGTACATTAGTCTTCAAACATTTTCCAAGTTCACATTTTCTGTATTGGCATACCTTTCCTTTGCTGGACCAGACCTGCCTGATTTTGGATGACCACAACATTAGTTTTACTTTTGATTAAAAGATATTTTTTTTTAGTGAATAAAGACTAAGTATTCAAATTCCTTATATTTTTAATTTTTATTCTAAGTAAATTTCGTGACATCTCAAATGTAAATTGTAGCTCCTTTTTGGCTTGGGCTGAAAGTGTATTTCAGTATGTGGCAAAAAATGTTTGAAGTTGCCAAGAAGGTGTAAAAGTCTGTGAATGGACAAATAAATATTAACTTCACTCCAAGCACAGGTGATCTTTTCTTTACGTAAGCTGAGGGAACAGAGCCATTTATCACTAGAGCTATCAGGAAGGGCTGATGGTGCTAGAGAGTTATGGGATACTGTGATCTGCAATCAGGAAGGGCGCCAGAGTCTCCTGCACCTGCTTGAGGAGTTATGGTTTCATTCAGTCTGTGTAATAGGAAACTAGCATCATCATGCTGGCCTAGAAGAAAGGAAAACAGAAAACTGTCCAAAGTCCTTTGCAAGTTAAAAGTTTTCTCTTGGCTATGCACAGAGGCTTCCATTTGCAGAACTCTGTGTGGAAACTTCTGAGTTTTAGTTCCAAAATCAAAACTGAGTCTCCTGTAAAGGTTGTTCCTCTTTCTGCATAAGAGATGAGCTGCTTCTTTTTTTCTACAAAAAAAGCAAGGAGTCTTGTGGCGCTTAAAGACTAACAGATTTATTTATTGCATGAGCTTTTGTGGGAGAAAATCCCACTTCATCAGACTCTTTGAAAAGGGGTAACTTACAGAATGGGATGAAAATAAATGCAGGGGAGTGTACGACATGGGATCAGGTCATACTGCAACAGCAAATCAGAGCATTTGTAAGGATTCAAACTCTAGGAAGCAGCATACAGAGGGAGGGTGAAGTCAGATTACCTGTTACAATGTGAAAAGAATCCATAGTTGCGATTAAGTCCTCCTTTAACACAGTCTAATCTGCATATTAGTTGAATTTTGGCTGTTTCTCTTTGAAGTCTTGATGTCCCATTGATTTTCTTGAGGACCATCATTAACAAATCATCAATGGAGTGATTAGGAAGATGGAAGTGCCCAGCAACTGTTGTTTTTCTTTGTGTGTATGTGTTGTGATTTCTGATGTCAGTTTTGTGCGGATTTATTCTTCTGTGTAGGGACTGTCCTGTTTGTCCAATATATATATATAAGGTGTGGGGGGTATTTCCGGCACATGATGGCATAAATCACATTACTGGATGAACAGGTGTTAGGACCCTTTGATGGAGTAGCTGGCGTGATTAGGTCCTATGATGGTGTCTTTTATGCAGATATGTGGACAAAGTTGGCAGCGTGGTTTGTTGCAGGGATATGTGCCTGATTTAATGTTTCTGTTGTTAGGTCTGTAGTTGCTGGTGAGTATCTGTTTAAGGCTCGGGAGTTGTCTGTAGGTGAGGAGAGGTCTGTTTGCTTGGTTGAGATATGCTTATGCAGGTCCTTTGTGTTGGATTTGCCACCCAAGGAGTGTCACTTAGTCTTGACCAAATGGCTTGGAACCAGCTGTTGGAGATAGCTGTTCAGGTTTCTGTTGTCATTTTCTGCCACTTGTAAAAAAGGGTCACTGCCTTTTACACAGGTGACCTGATTTCGTTTTTCAGCACACACTCACTGTACTGATGAGAAGCACCTCAGCCTTTTGTCATTCCCTAGCTGCAGACATGGAGTTTCAGGGGCCTTGGGCATTTTCCATTTCAAAACCTGCCAGTGAAACCTGGTTCTGGCCCTCTTTCCCAAGTTGTCAAGAATATACGTAACTTCTAAGGCCTGCCTGGCCCAAGTAGTAGGAGAGTTAAAGGTGGGAAGCAGATGATAGAGGACAGGCAAATGGTGATAGTTCCAGTGGTGCAGAGGGATTGTTTACTTGGGCCCTCTCACCCACAATTATCAGCAATGGAGCCGTTTTGCTATTTTTCCTTGAAAAGGTTGGGCAAGTGTGTATCAGTCTATCCCCTGAATTCTTGAGACATTTGGAAGGCTGAATGCCTGTGCCGAGTAGTTCCTTTTTAATAATATCTTCAGAGGCTGGTGGGCTTGGGCTATTTTTTCATCTTCAAGGCAAAATAGTCTTTGTTTTATTTATAAAGTGTATTATAAACAGGCACTATCCAAGTCAGACCAGCAATTACTCACTTTAACCAATGTTAAAAACTGACCAGAGGACTGAATCTGCCCATCCAGAGCCATAACACTGGTTTTTGGTGCCTGGGGCATGTTTGACTTGGAATGCACCCCTTCCCATTAGCAGCACTTAGAGCTGGCTCTGCAAAAGCTGCCTCTTTAATAGAGCAGCTCCATTGAGCCACTCGGGGCCACCTGGGGCTTTGCCCCTTCAGCCCCGGTGTAGTTATGGCTCTGTGCCCATCTACTCCCTTGAAAGGAAAAAGAGTCCAAAGAAATGGATCAGGTACAGGGTCATTCAGTGCACAGAACACTGCTTTCTTTTCTTCTAGACCTGCCGAAGCTACTCTCTGCTCTACAGGAATCAATCTCATAGCTGCAGAAAATTTAAGACTGAGAGAGACTACCGAGTACCTAGTCTGATCTCCTTTATGTCATGGGGCATTACTTTTTCACCTGCATACCCCTATGTTAAGATGAAAGACTTCAGTTAGGTTGAACATTTCAATACACGGGAGACTGAACTATGTGTGACAGGGAGAGATTAAGGTGTCACCAATGTCCAAGGCCCCCATAATGGTGGGGAATTGATTAGGTAAGATGCCCAGATGATCTCAGCAAGCAAAATATGCCTCATGCTGCACAAACCAAGGTTAAAAAGCCTGTCAGGACTGGTTTGTGGGTGGTCTATGACAGAGTGAGCTGCTCAATATCAGGATCAAAAGTCAGTCTGGGGCTGTTGTTTTCTAAATTACAGGTTCAAGTGTGTTCCAGGTTGAAAGCATGATGTGAGAATTGGGGTTAGGCTGTGTCAGTCTTTCAACAGGGCCACCGATGTTCTTAAGCTAGACCACAAACCAGAGATCAGAGTCAGGCCAAGCCTAACTAGAGAGCTGGGAGGTAAATTGCAGCAAGACGTGGTGAGGTGGTGTCCAAAGCAAAAGTACACAGGGGCTGCATTGCTTAAACAACACCCAGAAATGGCTTCTTGGTTTATATGGAGAGTGATAGCCAGTCAGGAAATCAGAGAGAGCTGTTGTTCATGCCCCTTAGAATAGGCCTTGCTGCAGGTCTTAGCCTCTCACTACCTCTTCGCAGCAACACTGCTTGGACACCTTGTTGTGAAGAGGAAGCAGCATCTGCCTTCAACATCACAGACCCCATTTTCAGGCCGGTTTGGGTAAAGGGAAAGTTAGTAGTCTATATAGTCTTAGCATGTGAGAAAGACACACCCGCTAGCCTTCTAGATAGAAGATTCTCTGTGCCACCTCAGACCATTGGACTAGATATGACCAATCTTTGCTTCAGAGGTGGGCGAAAACAAAATATCCAGAATTCACCTACCAACTGTGGATTAAGGTGGAATCCTTCCTAACCCATATAGGCAACTATCTGATGCCCTGAAACATGAGATTTGATTCTAGTTATTAACCTAACATAGAATTTCATGTATTATTAAGGACAATACAGGCAATCCCATCTAACCATAGCCCAAAAGGGAAAGGCATGAACATGAGGACTCAGATCAGAGTAAAAGGCCAGAAGAGAGCACTATGACCATCTAGTCTGATCTTCTGCACTCTGTTTAGAGAATTTCTCCCAGAAACTGGATGAAAAAATGTCTTTTAGAAAGATATTTAATGTACTCCTAAAGCCTCCAAGCAATGATGAGTCAACCATCTTCCCTTCTAATCTCTTTCTATGTTCAGTTACTCTCATGAATGGGAAATGTCTTATTTCAAGGTAGAATTTGTTCAACTTCAACTTCCAACCATTAGTCTTGTTATGCTGTTGTCAGCAAGGTTGAAAAGCCTTACCGTCAGGGATCTAGTGCATGTGCAAGCACAGTAATGAAGTCATCTCTCACCCTTCTCTTCAATAAACTCAATAAATTGAGCTCCTTAAACCCAACATAATCTGTGCTCTCAGTTTCTGAATGTATTTTCTTGCATCTGGCTGTGTTAAAAATAAAATGGATTCTGCTGAATTGCTGGTGCTAGATAATGCTGGATCACCTTTTTACCAGGCGATTCAGTCCACTGTGTAACAGTAGTCTTCCATATTTTTAACCCCACCATTTTTGTACACTCTGAAAACGTTACCCACAAAGATTTTATATCATTGTATAGATTGTTGATAAAAATATTTAGTAGTGTTGGATTAAGAATTGGTCACCTTGGGACTACATTAGAAGCAGCTCCACTCATTGATATCATCTTATTAACATTATATTAACATATAAACCAGTGCTTTTTGTGTTTAAAAAAAAAAAAAAAAAGTGCCACTACTTTCCTTTTCTCTGCTGACCCTGCCCCTCTCAGCTGGGCACAGGGGCCAGCAAAAAGGTTCCGGTACTCCGTACCCCTGCATACCATCATAAAAAAAAATGCACAACAATAACTTTTTGAGATCTGTCAGTGGAGCCAGTTTTTAGCTCATTTGATGAGTCCCTTGTTAACTCCATAATGTAAATTTTTTTAATCCAAATGTCACGTGGTAGTAATTTAAATGCATTGAAAGAATCTAGCTATGCTATATCAATACAGTTGCTTTTAGCAACCCGACTTCTAATTTTGCCCCCCCCCCCCAAACCCAATAATATTTGTTTGACGAGACCTTCCTTTCATGAGCCTCAAGCTGACTGGCTGCTCACCCCACCCCCCCACCTTTAAAGCCCTCTAATTCTTTGTTGGTAGAGTCTTAAAGTGCCACACAACTCCTTGTCATTTTTTTACTGGACTAGACTAACATGGCTATCCCTTCTGAGAATTTGATTAACCATTCCATTATTTTACCTGGACTTGACCCCATGCTATCTGATCTGTAGTCCCTGGGTCATCCCTTCTACACTTATTTTAAAATATTGGAACTATAGTAGTAGTCCTCCAATCTTTTGGGAATTTCCCAAGACATTATTATTATTATTATTTATTATTAGTGGTTTAGAGAGCTCCTCAGCTAATTCCATTAAGACTCCTAGATTTAATTTATCTAGGCCTGTTGATTCCAAAATGGTTTAGTTTTAACAAATTCCACCTCACATCTTTTTTTTGTCACAGTAAATTTAGTATTCCATCCACGACATCATACGGGATGGATACATCCTCCTGCTTTGTTCCAAGTACAGAGCAGGTATATCCACTGAATATTTTTTCCTTTTTCACATCATCATTTACAGTTCTACTATCTGCATCTAACAGTGCCTGACCTAGTATATTTCTTGTTGCTAATATGTTTTAGAAATACCTTTTTGTTATTTTTACCTCTATTAGCCATTTATATTTCATTGTTTTTGTTTTTGTTTTGTTTTGTTTTTTTGGTTTCCATTATCAATAGTATACATTAACTTGTAACTTATGTTCATTGCCATTTACTTCCTCTTTTTTCCGTCCTTTATATCGTCTCATCATGGTCTATGGCATTATGGCTTTTGGGACATCCAGTAGGATGTCTTTGAACAATTCCCAGCTTTCATTAACATTTCCTAATTTAAATTTAAACTTTGAGGAGTTTCATTTCAGGGCTCAGAACAGATGATCCTTCCTGCCCCTGATCAACTGGAGTCAAAAAAAAAAAAAAAAATCTCCTCTCACCCCTATGGGTGGTATGTGTCATCCTCAACCTCGGGTCCTCTACCAGAGGCCTGGGAGTTTGAGGGTTCTGCGCAGTATCTTAGCTGTTCCTAGCACTGCACTCTTCTGGACAGAGAGCTCCGATGTTGTTCCTGGGATCTGTTGGAGCCACTCTTCCAGCTTAGGAGTCACAGCCCTGAGTGTTCCTACCACCACTGGGACCACTCTGGCCTTCACTTTCCACATCCGCTCTAGTTCCTCTTTCAGGCCCTGGTACTTCTCCAGCTTCTCATACTCCTTCTTCCTGATGTTGCTGTCACTTGGCACTGCTACATCTATCACCACCGCCGTCTTCTGGTCTTTGTCTATTACCACGATGTCTGGTTGATTGGCCAGTACCTGCCTGTCTGTCTGGATCTGGAAGTCCCACAGGATCTTAGCCCTGTTATTCTCCACGACCTTCTGTGGGATCTCCTATCTGGTCTTGGGAGGGTCTAGCCCATACACTGTGCAGATGTTCCTGTACACAATGCCAGCTACTTGGTTGTGCCGTTCAGTGTATGCTGTTCCTGCCTGCATCTTACATCCTGCCACTATGTGTTGGACTGTCTCTGAGGCCTCTCTGCACAGTCTGCACCTTGGGTCCTGTCTAGTGTGGTAGATCCCTGCTTCAATGGATCTGGTGCTCAGTGCCTGTTCTTGTGCTGCTATGATCAGTGCCTCAGTGCTGTCTTTTCGTCCAGCCCTTTCCAGCCACTGGTAGGATTTCCCAGTGTCAGCCACCTCAGCTATCTGTCGATGGTACATTCCATGCAGGGTCTTGTCTTGCCATGGCACTTCTTCTGCTTGATCTTCCTCCCATGTCTGCTGCTGCTGCCTCAGGCATTCTCTCAGCAGCTCATCTTTGGGTGCCATCTTACTGATGTACTCCTGGATGCTCTGGGTTTCATCCAGGACAGTGGCTTTGACACTCCCCAAACCCCGCCCGCCTTCTTTCCGGCTGGCGTACAGTCTCTGGGTGTTGGATTTGGGGTGGAAACCTCCGTACGTTGTGAGGACCTTCCAGGTCTTCACATCGGCAGCCTCCATGTCCTCCTTTGGCCAGCTCACTATACCGGCAGGGTATCTGATGACTGGCAGGGCGTACCTGTTGATGGCGTGGATCTTGTTCTTCCCATTGAGCTGGCTCTTCAGGACCTGTCTTATCCTTTGGTGGTACTTGGATGTTGCTGTCTTCCTTGCCTCCTCATCGTGGGTCCCATGTGACTGTGGGATGCCAAGGTACTTGTAGCTGGTCTGTATGTCTGCTATGTGGCCTGCTGGTAGTTCCACCCCATCAGTCTTCACTACCTTTCCTCTCTTTACTACCATCCGGCCACACTTCTCCAGTCCGAATGACATCCCAATATCCTCACTGTAGATCCATGTCAGGTGGATTAGTGAGTCGATGTCTCATTCATTCTTAGCATACAGCTTGATGTCATCCATGTAGAGGAGGTGGCTGATGGTAGTTCCACTCTTGAACTTGTATCCATATCCAGTCTGTCAAGGCTTTTTCCCCACTCTGGCACTCTGAGTGCAGAAGGTGAGGGCCTGCAACAGGCCTTAAAAGCCACTGGCCTTAAAGCCTGCTCTTAAAAGTCTCCAAGGCCTCCAATTCCTGGCCTTGGAGTGGTATCGCTGCCACCACCCAAATGCAAAAAAAACCTCTTGAGACCCAGGAAGGCGCACTTGGGAATTCCTCCCTGTGAGGTACTTGCAATCCTGTTATTCCTCCTTCAGGAAAGTGACTGGACCCCAGCTGCAATGTGAGCTGGAACTGGAACAGGATTCCCTCTAGTAGCTGCCTGTGCAATCTAAGGCACGTGCACACAAACCTCTTGCCCTACCAGGAACAGAACCAGAACTTACTTCAAAGGTAAAATCTTTAATCAAAAAGAACAGATAATAAACACAGAGAGTTGCTTCTCTGGGAATTAACTTAGGTAGTTACAGGGTAGTGGGGGGGGGGTTTACATGTGCTCAGCACAGAGAAATCCAAAAAACAAGCCAAAACCAAAGAAAATACCCTGACCGCATCTAAATAAACATTCCCTGTTCTACTCACGCCTGGTCAGTAACAATTTTAACTTACCTTTGGTAAAGATGCTGCTGGATTCTTCCTCAGGCCCCTCTGGCCTCCTCCTGACCCTTCCAGGAGCTCTGCTACATCCAAACAGGCCCAGGCCAGGCTGCTGTTACAGTTCAAAACCCTGTGCTTCATTCCTATTGGCTGTCCTGGGACTCACTGACCAGAGTGTTAACCCCTTCCTCCCCAAGGGTTATTACACAGTCCTTGTGATTATCTGGCTGAGGGGGTTCAAGCCAATGCAGAACAGCAGCGGGGACAGCGCATCACCTTGGTATATGCCGCACTTGATGGCCACTTGTGCAAGCTGTCTTGAGTTGACTTCCAGTGTTGTCTTCCACAGTGCCATTGAGTTCTTGAGGAAGGTCCTTAGTGTCCTGTTGACTTTGTATAGCGCCAGACATTCAGAGATCCATGTGTGCGGCATTGAGTCGTAGGCTTTCCTGTAGTCAATCCAGGCTGTGCACAGATTGGTCTGTCTAGACCTTGAGTCTTGGGCGATCGGTCTATCTATGAGTAGCTGGTGTTTTGAGCCTCTGGTGTTGTTCTCAATGCCCTTCTGAGCTATGCTCAGGTACTGGCCCATGTGGTCCTGTAGCTTGGCGGCTAGGATGCCTGATAGGACTTTCCGTGTTGTGGGGAGGCAGGTTATTGGCCGGTAGTTGGATGGTGCTGTTCCCTTGTGGGGGTCTTTCATGATCAGCACTGTCCTTCCTTGTGTTAGCCAGTCTGGGTGGGAGCCTGCTGCTAGCAGCTGGTTCATCTGTGCTGCTAGACGTTCATGCACTGCTGTTAGTTTCTTTAGCCAGTAGATGTGGATCATGTCCGGGCCAGGTGCTGTCCAGCTCTTCATGTTCTTGACCCGCTGTTGGATGTCGGCTACTGTGATGGTGACTAGTTCCTGTTCCGGGAGATTGCTGTGGTCTCTTCTCAGGTCCTGAAGCCACTTTGCACGGGTGTTATGAGTCTTCTCTTTCTCCCAGATGTTCTTCCAGTACTGTTCAGTTTCTGCTGTTGGTGGCTCTGCTGTTATTGTGTTGTTGCACTGCAGAATGGAGTTCACCTTGGATGGTTCTTTGGAGAACAGTGCATTTATCTTTTTGGCCTCTGCTTCTCTAGTGTATCTCCTTAGCCTGGTGGCCAGTGCTATGAGCTTTTGCTTAGCAGTCTCTAGGGCTTCAGATGGAGTCAGGCCCTTGTATTTTCTCAGTAGCCGAGTCTTATTCTTAATCTCTACACCCTTCTGTAGTTCCACCAGCCGGCTAACTTCTTTCCGGGTTGCCTTGATCTTATCCTCCAACCTCATTTTCCAGGGGGGGGTAATGTACTGGTGTTCTTCTTGATTGTGTAGCCAAGCATCTCCAGGATTATAGAGGCTGTAGCATATACCAGTTCATTGGTTTCAGTGATGGTGGTAGTAGGAATTGTCATTAGGGCTCTATTGGCATCTTGTAGCGTACTATCTGATGGTACTTCTCCAATGAGCCTTGGTAATCGGTCTCGAGGGTTGACTGTAGCTAGTTTATCCATGATCTTATGCCTCATATCAGCTGCTGTGCTCTGTAATGGAGGGGGTGGCAGTGAAGTTCCAGGGTCAGGTGGTGGTGGCTGCACATCTAGTTGTTCTTCTGGGTCGTCTTCTTGAGTCCGGGAGGTAATGTGGAGTTGGTCTATCTCCAGTTGTGAGAGCAGCTGCCTCTTTACTATGTTGAAGCGTTGGGTAACTAGCTGTTTCTCAGTTAGTGTGGATGTAGGTCTTTTGTCCATCCATAGTCCCCTCATACGTTTCATATATCCCCTCTCATTAGGTCTGCTGTTGTAGTAGCATTCCATCAATTCCAGGTTCTCTTGTCTCGTCCATGCATGGTTTGTTCCAGTAGCCCACTTATCGTCAGATTGTCCTGGTTCCCCAACATCTGGCACGGACCTTGTTAATCCAGGCGACGTCCGAGCCGGCATGACTCTCCTAGTTCGTGTCACTCTCATATTCGAGGTAGGCAAGTGAGGCGTTAGGGGGTCTTTTGCCCAAGGACCCCTACTGGGAAGGTAGACAGGTACCCACTGGGATTTGAACCCCAGTTTCCCGTATCAAAGGGCGTCACTTTTAACCACTACGGCGCTCTTAACCACTACGCTATCCAGTCACCCGTGTGTGTGTGTGTGTGTGTGTGTGTGTGTGTGTGTGTGAGCATTGTTTTCTTTTCCCCCTTTCTGTGACCTCATATAGCAACATGGCTCCAGTAGGAGCACAATCCACAGACATTTTTTCTGTGTGCCATCCCAAAACATCCCAAGGGGTTTGCTTCCAAACTTGTAGAAGTTTTCTGAGCCTCAGTGAGGTTAGTGGGGAACAATGCTCAACTCTACAAAGGAGGAGCTTCCATAGATTTAGTGGGTGAAGACAAACATGACATAAAGCTAGCACTCCTTTCTTTTCTCCTCGACTCTAGCAGGATTTATGACTTTTCATTTCCATTCCACCTCTGTATTTAGATGACAACACTGGCCTCCTAGCTGCAGAAACTCTGAGTAAGAGCCTGGAGTACACTTATCCTAATAGATTTAGGAGTGTATGGTGGCAAAGTCTGTTTAATGTTTGAACAAGAAGAGTCTTTGAGGTATTTAAGCAAATGTAATGCTTCCAGACATAGACTAGTAAATAGTCAGAATTGCACAGGGTGTTGACTGTCTGGTTCCCATTAATTAAATATGAAGTAAAAAGTTCATGTGGCTTACTCTCTTAGTACTCTCTTGATGCTGTTTTGAAAATGTAGGAGTTGTCATTGTAACAGCGGTGATCAGTGTGTCTCTTCTGAAAATTTACTGGAAAGGGAAGGCATTTTGTTCCAGTAGTCTTTGGCTAGAGACAGTGAACTATAGGAGCTTTGCTATTTTTAAGATTAATGTTTCAGATTACATTCCATTTCTGCGGTGTCTACCTTTTTTAGGCAGGAAGGTGGAGGTAGGGTGTAGTGTTGAAGATAGCTTTTCTTGAAAACTGGAAATGCTCTGGTGAAATAAATAAAGCACCAAAAATGAAAGACTTTTGAGATTGAATGGACAACCATCTATTCATTTTTTTTAAAAAAGAAATAATCAGAAGTTGAAATTCCATCAGGAACACAGACATTGGATTCCTAATAGCAGAAATAATGAGCAATATAATAGTAGATTTATGAAAATACTTTCAAACTGTAATATTTCCTACTGGCTCAACTTTATAAACCCTATAGAAACTACCCACCCTCCTAAATGAATGGGAAAATAGTCTGATTAATCTTAACATATTTCATTTGTATCCTGCTTCATTCATTTGGTACTTGAAACTCTTAGGGCCAAAGCTCAACCAGGAGAAAAAATCCAGCATGCTGGTGACAGGCTAATATCAAGCATGTGACTGTTTGGAGTGTACTTTGTCAACATTCCTAGGAGATAAGGGACTGACTCAGTGTAAGATAACTAGAAACTCGGACACTTTTAGTCAGGAAGAATGACTGTGACAAAATCAAGGCGCACTTCCTTGAAATCTGAAACAAATTATTGGACGGGAATAAGGTACGTTAGTAATTTAAAATATTCTTTGCAGCAAGAGAGCTAATGTCCACCTGTTTGTGAATATTGTTATCTAAATGGTAATAAGCAGAATAATGCAGCTTTACTTGGGCATTAGTAATTGATTCCACAGCTGTTAAGCAGTGACATTTTGAATGTGTGACATTTTAAAGAAATTATGTTTGGCTTTAACTGACTAATTTTAACAGCGACAAATTATTTAAAAAAAAATCAATGAGGGAGCCAAATGGATAAGATTTGGAAAATCTGGTTCCATACAAGTAATATTGTTAATGTAGACTTGAAGCCCTAGATAAAGCTGTAACTGACTACTAGGGTTGTCCTGCATGAAAATACATTTCAGAACTGTCAGATCTTTTTACCTTGAGCTGCAACAGTTTGTAGTTCTAGGTCCTGAGCACTGTTCCCTGTAAGCTGTATGCATGCGTGTGTGTGTGTGCGCGCACAGGTCATGAAACCCACGCACACAACAAAATAAAGCGCACACAAAAAATTTAGTAGTGCTAATATTGGTGCTCATAAAGAAATTTTTTGCGCACATAGCCTACGAATAATTAGAGAGAACATTGGTCCTGAGGTCCTCAGAAAGTCAGCCAAGTTGGTGGCCATCACATATTGGCATATTTAATTTAAAATAACATAATATAGGATAGTTGTTAAGACATGTAAATATAGGGATGCTCTGCTAGATACCAAGAACTCCAGACCTATTAAGACTGGGGTCAGCAGCCCAAAAGATAAGAGCCATTTTTTTAAAAACTCCTTCAGTAACAAAGTATGTTGAGAGCTACAATGGGTGCAGTCTCCTGGTGGGAGGAGCTGGGCCAGGGTGCCTGCCATGGGGTTCCCTAGTGGGCAGGGGGAAGAGGAAACAAGGAGCAGGCCTCTCACATAGTCCCCCAGTAACAGGAGTAATGCCTAGAGCCACAAGGAGGCAGCCAAAGAGCCAGCCACATGCAGCTCTGGAGTCACAGGCTGCAAAGCCCCTGTATTAAGAGAAGCCTTTCCCATCAACAACGGACAGCTGTCAGTAAAATCTTATGAGGCAAACCTGTAATGAATATCTAAAATATCCTAAATCTTTTCAAAGAGTGGTCACAAATGGCATGGCAAGTTTGGCAGCTTCCCATTCTATTCCCTGGTCAGAAGTTTGCTTGTGTTTTAAGTCATATTAGCGCTTTCAAATATTTTTAACAGCATTCATTCTTCACAGTTCTTACACGTTTTTTAATTTTCAGCAAATGGCTTTAAGTGAGAGTTTCTACTTTTTGCCTTGGATGTTATAGACTAGTGCTTCTCTGGCCAAAATTCTGGTGGGGTGGAAGGGTTGAGCTAACATGGTACCTCCTCTCACCACTCAAATGCAGAAACTCCCACCTTTACTTGAAGTCTCTGCTTTGAGGGGTAGCTAAATAAGGCATGGCTAGACAAGAGCGTCTTTCAAGGAAACATCCCGTTCAAACTCCTGGTTATTCCTTGCACATGGTGGTGCCATTTCTGGTAATGTTACTAGGTATAGGGCCTCTTTTTCTAAGGTAGCATTTCCTTGAATGGCTGGAAAAGAATTTGGCTGGGGAACCTAGAAGCAATGGGCTTGCAAGGGCCTGATGCATCACTGTTGACTCAACTGGGGGGCGGGATGCAACACTCATAAGGCATATTTTTTTTAACAGGTTGACATGACCTGGATTGTGTCACTTAACTTCATACAATTTTTAAAATATTTTTGTCCAAAACTATTCTCTCTTAATATGGAGTTCTTTCTTGCCTAGTTTCAAGTCAGGGCATTTTCACCAAGGAAATTTAAAAAGCTAAAAACTGGAGTTCATAAAGAATAATTTAGGTACAGCCATAATACTGTGTGAAGGCACTAGGGGACACCACTGTAACAGGCAAAAATGCTGAGACTTCCCTTCTCAGCAGAACCATTGCTTTGAGTATACGTTCATCTTGGCATTGCAAGTTTGAAACAGTGCCATGCTATGTGGCTTCAGCTGCAGTAGGGAAAGACTCTGTAAAAAGTTGGGAGCATATTGTTGCTCTTTTTAAAGAGGAAACATTGCCCCTTCTGACAAAAGCTTCCGTGTTTGTGGAATACTCGATTTCTTCATAAGGGTCCTTCTTGAACCCCTAGTATTTTTTTTCAGTGTTTTCTGGCAAGTAGTTCAAAAAGCAGGGCTTATTTTTAGTCTTAACCTCAGCTTGAAATAAACTGGGAAGCTGAGGAGTGTTAACGATAAACACTGAGTAAAACAGAGACAGGAAATAAGGGGTCTTTGGGTAATGAATTCCAGCCAGTCTTGAAACAGAAAGCCAGGGAAGGCATTACTTGAAAATAGTTTCTCTGTGAGAGCTTAGCAATTTTTAGCTTGTTATTTTGCCATGAACAGGAACAGTTACTGCAAGGTTAGAATGGTATGGAAGGCTCTTTTTTAACAAGAGACCATCTGGCATGATACATCTTTTGATGCCTTTAGAATGATGATGTTGCTTGTCACTAATTGTGATCTGCACTAAAAAAAACAGATGCTCCGGGGGGAGAGTCTGAAGTTTATGCAGTTGTCTGTTGTATATACATCCGTCAGCAGAGTTTGGGATCAGCCTGAGGGACAGAGGCAGAAGATTTAAGTAAAATATGAACACGGATTCATGCTCTTAAAGGTGGGAGCAAAAAGGGGGAGAAGTAGCAGTTGCATTGTGCAGGACAAAGCCCTGTCCTCTGTCCAAAAAGTTCTATTAACCCAGGAAATGTAATTGCTGAGATGGGCCCAAAGAATGGATGGTGAGATTGATATTTACAAGCACTTCACGTGGCTAAAGAGGGTAAGTGATTTGTTGTACTCCCTTGTCTCTTTGTAAAGACCTGTTGGTAACAGACTTTGACTTTTCAGCTTTGTAAGAAAAAACATATTTAGTGCCTTAGACTTAAACAATTGCTAAGTTCTTCATGAGAAGCTAACTATAGACATATACCTCCACATGAGGAGGAAATCACTTCTTTTTGTGCTTAAAATTAAACTCTGAAATCAAGCCTTGAACGCATGGAAAATAATATTTTAATTTGGCTGTTCCTGAGCTTGCAAACCTAGAGCATGCTTCCTATATAGCAGTTTATGGTAAGCAATGAGAAAATGTTGTTGATACTTTGTGATAAAGAGGATATTTGTGTCAGTAGTTCATTTAATTAACCCTTTCTGCATAAATGGCATATAGGGATGTTGTGTTTTGTTTTTTACACACTTGCCTTTCTGTGTACTTTACATATTTTAAAAATAGATGAAATACAGTCAAAATTTTAGCTTTGTGATGAGCAATCTGAACTTAACAAAGTAACTTCTAAATGGGATTTTTTAAGTTGCCAAAAAAAATTGCTGGAAAACAGAATTTTCCTTTTCACCTCAGAACTGAGTATTTCTAGTGGATTTTTTTAAATAATTTTCTTATATCCTTTATTGACTTTATTCTTCAGTCTTCCAAGGCAACAATAAATAGATTTTACTGGAAACAAAATCTTTTCTTTTTTTAACTTTTCAGTAATTGTATAGCTTTTAAAGACTAGTTTTATGTATTTTGCAAGAATATTTTCTTGCAAATACTATTCATTCTCTCATGGAATTGAACAAGTATTCTTGCTAGTACAATCTTCACACTCTCTTTAGTGTCTTAATTTTGAAATGTCTGGTTACTGACTATAACTATATTTTATGGACATAAAGATAAATGCAAATATGTAAGTAGAAGTCTATCCTGTATGTGACTTATGAACAGGATCTGTAATTTTGATTGAATTCATGGATTCACATAAAGCTTTGGAAAATTATCTCAATCTCCAACAAAGGCGGAAGCTTGAGAAGCTTGAAGTTCAGGTAACTTGAAAAAACTTTTATAGAAAATATTTGCTTCAGTCCCAGAGGCTTTTGTATCTTTGCAGTTAGGGTATGCAGCAGGAAATGGCTGTTGGTAATATTATACTCTCAGAGGTTGCTTTGTTTTGCACAATTAAAGCAGAGATAAATAACTTTTTACTGCTGTTTTCCTCAGTCAGAAGTTAAATGTTTTTACTGAAATAAGTTTTCAAATGATGCATATTTTCTCTTCTTGATAAAATTTCATCTCTCAAATCTTAAGTGTGCCAAATAAAGGCTTGTGCAAAGTAATTAAGATGTGCAACATACACAGTAAACTGAGGACAAATATATATATCGATCGTTCTTTTAAGAAGCTTTCAGTAGGCTGGACTCCACAGTGATAAATTTTAAACTCTCTGTAAGGCTTATCTCAAACTCCATTAATCTTTTGTTCCCTGTAGTAAGGAATGCTTTACAGTGTGTGATGCTTTTATGGAAGAATTAATTCTTGAAACAGTGGGATTATTTCCAAACATAATATGCCACAAATGTATGTTCTGTTTCTAGTGCATACTCTGTACTCTTATTCTGCAGAAATGATAATATGACATTACAGTAGTTGCGTGTAATTCCTTTTATGATGATGACTTTAAAGCAGAACATCAGTACTGTCCCCTTTTCTGGTAATGACTGTTACAGGGAAAAGTGTGGAGGTAAACAGACAGGGAAAACTGCAGACCATTGTGCATTGCTCCCAGAAGAACCTGAGCCATTGTGCTCCCAGATTCCTTTAAGAGAGAAAATGTTGCCACCATCTATGTGATTTATTGAACTGTCATGCCCCAGAATCCCAGTGTTGTATCACATGTTCTGGCACCAGCTGGCATATAAAGCTTTCAGATCCTGCAATTGTAAACTGATGATCTTTGGCTAATAATAAAAACACGATTTCCCCTATGGTAGGGAACAGTGCTTAACAGAGAGCAACTGAAATGAACTTCAGTAGACCCTCAGTTACGTGTGCCAAAGCAAGCTCCAGTTGCACCATAATAAAACCCTTAAGGAAGAAGGATCAGTTTTGATACTACAATTGGTGAGGTGGCATAGCTGGATATGTATTACAATATATAGTCTGTGGGCTTAAACTGGATCATGGGAGTAGAGGGACAAATATAAAATTACAAAACCCAGGCAGGCTAAACAGATAATGCAGCTGATATTTTCAGATGCTCAGAAAATTGGAATTGGCCCCTTCACTTGTACAGCAGCGAATGTCATGTGATAGCTGTAAGGAGAAAACCCGCTTACATCACAATGAAACAAATGTTGCTACACTCCAGCTCTGCATTTGTACTTTCCTAGCTGTGAAAAGACTTGTTAAAAGAGCAGTGCCAAGAAGGGCCCTGGGCATTGGCTTGGAGGCAGGCTGCAGAATGAAGGAGCAAATCAATGGTGCCAAAAAATACAGATGCCTGTTCTTGGTCATACAGTAAGCAGAGTTAAAATGTTTTCTTTTGCCTTTTAGTGATAGGAAAGCTATTACCAGTTGTAGCAACATTCGCTATAATAAGCACAGGGAATAACTCCCAAAACCAGTAAAATAATTTTACCTAGTGGTGAAAAGGGGGAGAAAAGTGATTTAACTGTGCTCACTGCATACTGAGCAAATTGTTGATAGGGTAGAAAACTGTTTCACAACTGGCAGACATTCAGTGGCTAAGAAGCTGAGTAGGATCTGGCAGATGCATATAACACCACGATGGTGAAACGTGGGAGACATTCTAAGAGAGCCCATCAGCATGTGTAGCTGTGAAGGACACATAAGCTTATATTCATTCAAAAGTGCAAAGGATGCAGAATAATCTATGCATAGTGATACTTTTCTAGCATTACAGTTCAAGAAGCAGCAAGTTAGAAATCAAGGCCTTGCCCATGAGCTTCTCACAGGGCACTAACTTATTGGAGACTACTGCCACTTTAGATTGCTTCCACTTTCAAGCCATTTTACAAAAGACTAGCCCTGTGAGTAAACCCAACACTAATTAGGGAGGACACCACGGTCTCCCTAATTAAACCTTCCATGCCAAACTGAGGAAGCTGGAACTGAAGACAAAAAGAGGCTTCCATCTAGGATAAAGTCAAAGGATGCTTATCTCTAGTATAAATTTTGCTCAGTTCCCATGAGATGTAGAAGGAAGTTCTCGCACAGAATTTTGTACTTGCTTCCAAAATCACCTCTCTTCTGTGTTTTCTTTTAGACCTCTAGTATTCCTGCCTCTGACCTTATCTAGAAGACACATTTCTAAAATGAAAGTGTGATCCCTGTTGCATCCATGCATGTGTTTGTGTGTGTTTTCACTGACAAGTGGTCAGCTAATGATATTGCAAATAGATGTTTAGGTTTTATACTGGCTGTGAAGGAGCTGTCTGAGATCATTAGATCTTCACTGGTCTAATTAATTTAGTGATGTATTGGAGAGGTGACAGCATGGACAGCCCTCTCCCATTTGAGGACCATCCAATACCATGATGAATCTGCCCTTGCTTTGTATCTCTTGGGGAGGTGTCTGCACATGAGATGCCTGTTCTTGAATATTGAGCTGAAATGAATGTCCAGTTGAAACAATTCTATCTTATTTGTTGAACTTTAAACTATTGATAATCCACATTGGAATGAGGGGGGTGCAATTGTCCTCACCTAGTTTTACAAAATTAATATCTTTCTGTCCATGTCAAGTCTTGTGGTTTCTAAAAATGACTTTTTAAGTTAATTTGGTTTGATTTTAAGGCCTTGTGGTTGATTACAAAGACTAGGGAGGGGCAAAATCAAACATTAAAATTTTCCAAATACCAGCGAATCTGCCAGATTCAGCCATCCAGTTCAGAGCAAAGAATGTCAACAAATGTTCAAGCTGTCTCAGAACACATATATTCTCCTAGCTCTGTCTTGTTTAGTTTCAGATCATGTGCTTTTTGGGTCTCCCTTGCTGACTACCATTCTCCCCTACCCCAGGGCTTGATAAAACCTGAAAGCCAGGCTGCCATGCTGACTGGGGTTTGTAGCCTGTCTCCTAGCTCTGCTGAGGAAATGCAGCAGAAGAGTGTCCTCTGGTGAACAAAAATAGAATTGCTGGTGCCTATTTGGGATCCTGTTTTGTCGGGCCCTGCCCTTCCCACACCAAACAGGAGAAGTAGGGACTACGGTGAAACCTGTTTCTTCTTTTCTCATTGCATCCAGGTGAACAGAGAGAAGAGTTATGTATCCAGCAACTCCTCAAAAATCTGACAATCAACAAGCTCTAAAATATCAATAGATTGTATTCTGAATCCAGTCATATTTGGAGAGTCAAATAATATCCCCCAACAATATCCTATGTGCCCATTTCTGCACAATCATGTAATGAAAGTAGTGACCCTGATGAGTGCCAGAGATGGGAATTACATATTTTTCTCAATAGCACTGACACGCCTCCCCACTAGGCTGATGGTGAAAAAAAATGAGGGAATAAGGTGTTTCCTTTCTTCAATCTAAATGCAAATAACAGATCTTAGGTTCTTGGACTGTGGAAATTTGTTTGGTCACACACTGCTGCTTCTGCTCCCTCGTTTTCAGCTGCAAATTGCAATAAAAGAATGCATTAAGCCCGTTCCTAATATTAACTTTTGCATGCCTGCAGTTACCATTGTTGCCACAGAACTTATTCAGTTCCCTGTGGATCTGGACTGGAGGTGGTTCATGTGATTATGATTGGGAGGGGAGCTTTGATTAAAAACTCTCAGTTAAGGTGTGGTTGCCTTGCCAAAAAAAGGTTGAGAATGGTTTATCTAAAATGCCTGTCAGCTTTCTTATTCTTCAATATGACTTCTTTAGATTTAGTGCTGAATTACTATGCTTCAATGTTCTGACCGGCTTACCAAGCTCCTTAGAATAAGCTTGATCAAGATTCCTGAAGATGAAATTTAGCACACATGGAAACCACACACTTGCCCATATTGAGCTTTAGTATTTCATGTATATTCTTGCTCAAAGGGCCTTACTTCTGTGGGTTGTGGAGCTTTCAGCTAGGAGAGTTGGTATCAAAAATCTGAACTCTTGCTTTCCTTTTGTGTGGCACAATAAGGTGTGTTCTGAATCCAATCTCCTGTGGAGATGAAATGAGACTTGGCAGAAAACTTGAAAAATTTATGCACACCAAACCAAGAATTTCTCCCATTTCCAATCTGAGACATTGGGAGAATTAAAGTAAGTAGTAGTAGGGTGTGATTTATTTTTCCTTTTTCTTCCCCACCTGTATATTTCTCAGTGATTAATTCTGGTATCCTTTATAAAATAAACACTTAATGTCCTGAAATTTTTGTTCCAAAGGGGTAGCTGTGTTAGTCTAGTTAATCTTTAAAAATGCCACAGGACTTTGTTTGTTTTGCTGAAATTTTTGTGACACTTTCTTGCCATATATTTTGGTGGCACACTTAACCTTCCTAAAAGAGGAGTAACTAATGACTGGTCACATAAATGATATTTGGACACAGGCCGGGTCTAAACTAACCATGAAGTTTGGTGACAATCAAAAGGAGATATGCAAGCTGTGTACAGTAGCTTGACTATCTCCCATCGACTTCTAAATAACACAGCATCCCCACTATGCTGCACTGCTGAGAAATGTTTTCCTGTCAATGCAGTGTTACTCTTTTTCCGGGGGTGGATTTATTCATTTGACTGACTTCCAGATTGATAGACTGGATCTCCATTTCTTCTCAATCAGTCGAGGAGAATCAATCTGGTGCTACCGAATTTGCTATCCTGTGTGATGACATACCTATATGTATAATGTCCAATTGTTAAATATTGTTAAATTAAATGTTAAATAAGGACTCTTCAGATTTTTTTTCTCATTACAAAAGGTGACTTGAGCTCACCTTCCTCTATATGCTGTTCCTCAGTGTTTGAATCTAAACAACTGCTTTGATTTGCTGTAACAGTTTGACCTAATCTATGACTTTCCCTTCCCTGCATTTATATTTCTCCCATTCTGTAAATTTCCCATCTTCAAAGTGTCTAATGATGTGGGATTTCTCCCGTGGAAGCTTGTGTGATAAATGCATTTGTTAGTTAGTCTTTATGAGTGTCACAGGACTCCTTGCTTGTTTTGACATACCTACAGCAAGTGTTTCCCATTCACAATAGCATTTTGTCCAAGTTATAAGAGAGTATAATATGACAGAGAGTCTAAAAAATTGAAGATTTTTAAGAAGTTGAAACAGGTGCTGGGATGAAACACTGTGAAAGCTTTTACTTTAACTGGGAAAACAATAGTAGACATTACACAGAGCATGTTGGGTTAAGGGAGGTGTTTACATTTACACATACACCATTCCTAAACGAGACAGGCACTGAGTGCTGCCGCGGTTATGAAAATTGGTTTCAGGCTACATCTACACTTTTAGGTGGTATGTATCAGAGCCATAACTATGGTGGGGCCAATGGGGCAAAGTCCCATGCGGCACGGAGAGGCTCAATGGAGCCGCTCTATTAAAGGACGGTTTTTGTGGGGCCAGCTCTAAGCACTGCTAATGGCTAGGGGTACATTTCGATTGGAACGCGCTCTGGGCAGCAAAACAGAGTGTTACAGCTCTGCTGTGTATATACACTGAAAGACCCCCTGTTACTGACATAAACAGCAATGTAGATGGTGAGGTGCTGCTTAGCTGAGCAGTGGGAAGATATGCCAGACCCTTAGGGTTTGTACTCTGTGCAGCTGTCTACATGTTCAAGCAGTGCCTTCTCTGTCTGTGCTGCTATTTTTAGCTGTGTAGTATATTTCTCTGCCAGAGCCTTTCAAAGGAATGGGCTCTGGCAGCAGGGAGAGGCTCCAGCAGCTCCCGTCCCAGTAGAAAAGGCTGTGATGGGAGAGGCAGTGAAGCTATTGCTGGAGTCTGTCTCCACCAAACAAAACTGCTGGAGCCCACACCCACTGTAAGAAAAGGTTCTGGCAGTGGGGAAAGCCAACATTTCTATTTTGAGAATTTTGGGCAAAGCTGAAATTTTCCCAAAGAAAAATTATATTATGCAGAAAAAGCATTTGCCCATAAGAAAATAATTTCAACAGAATTTTCCTGATCAAGTCTATAATTAAAAAATCTGTTTCATGAACTGCAAGCCTAATTTACTGAAGCTGATTTTTGACTTTCAGACTGGGCCCTCAAATTTAATATTTGTATCTCTGTAATAAATCTTGATGCTCCTTACTTTTAGGCATGTGATTATCAGCTATTCACTGATCACTGATGGAGCTATGTCTTTTAATCAAGTACTTTAAGGTCTTGTGATTTTTAGCGTCAAGAGTTCCCACATTTAGTCTCTGCTGGTCTTGTCTGTGTTGGCTTAGAGGAAACTTAAGTACTTTACTTTTACAGCTCCAAAAAGCACTCCAGCCATCCACATGTGGCCTTGGATTGTGTTACATTGTTTTATCTTGTCTTTGTTTACCACAGAGGTTTTCCAGGTCTTAAACAACTGCTACATGTCTGTCTACCACTTCTGTTTCATCTTGTCTACACTTCTCTGACATATATAATAGTTCACTCACTAGCTGACCTGTTAGCAGAGCTCATGTTTTTCTGTTCACATCAGAGTGATTCCGTAGCTTTGTTTTATCATTGAACAATGCACTGGCAATTGGGGATGTTTCAGAAGCATGTAACAAGACAGCCAAAATTTGTCAGCTGTACATTTGATAAACATGGGTGCAGTGAAGAACCTCAGATATCTGTGATTTGATACTGATCTAATTCTTTTAGACAGCTGACTCTTCATCTATATCTTTGAACCCCGTTTCTGTTTCATGAGAAGTTTGTTATGGAAGAAGTATGATAACCTTAATTTAATTCATAGTGCCTGGAAAATCATCTTCCTTAAACATAAATGGCAACAGACCTGTTTCCTAAAATCAGTGTAGCAACATGGCAAAACCAGTGATAAAAACAGTACAAAATCCATCTTTTTGATCATGAACACAGTCTTTAAGGAGGGGAGAAAAAAAGGCAGACCTAGAAAATTCTCCTGCACAGGTCTTGAAATCTACAACCACTTCTCTGTTTCTCTCCCCCTCAATAGCAATCCTTCCTCTTTTAAATCTTGTCTGTCCTATTGACATTAAACAAAGTAGAGGTTTGAATAATTATAAGAGAACCTGCATCTCAAGAATCCTTTACAAACTCTTGAAAAAGAGCCATTATCTTTATCAAAACAAACAAGGAGACTTGTGGCACTTTTGAAGACTAATAAATTTATTCACTGTAGAAAAGGACCCTAGGGGTCATGGTGGATGGAAAGCTGGATATGAGTCAACAGTGTGCTCTTGCTGCCAAGAAAGGCCAGTGGCATACTGGACTGAATCAGAGAAGTGCTGCCAGCAGACTGAGGGATGTGATTGTTCCCCTCTATTCAGCACTGGTGAGGCTGCATCTGGAATACTGTGTCCAGTTTTGGTCTCCCCACTACAAAAAGGACATGGACAAATTAGAAAGAGTCCAGTGGAGGGCAACAAAACTGATCAAGGGGCTGGAGCACAGGACCTATGAAGAAAGACTGAAGGAGCTAGGCTTTTTTACCCTGCAGAAAAGAAGACTGAGAGGGGGATTTGATAGCAACCTTCAAGTACTTGAAGGGATGCTCCAAGGAGGGTGGAGCTGGGCTGTTCTCAGAAGTAACAGAGGACAGAACAAGGAGCAATGGTTTCAACTTGCAGCTGCAGAGATTGAGGTTGGATATTAGGAAAAGCCTTCTTACTAGGAGAGTGTTGAAGCATTGGAATGAGTTCCCTAGGGAAGTGGTGGAATCTCCATCTTTGGAGATATTTAAGGCTCAGTTAGACAAAACCCTGGATGGGATAATTTAGCGAGAGTGGTCCTGCTTTTTTGGCAGGGGGTTGGACAAGATGACCTCATGAGGTCCCTTCCAACCCCATGATTCTGTGGGCTTTCATGAGTGAAATACCACTTCGTCAGATGCTTGAAAATGGAAAACTTATAATATGGGAGGGAAAAATAAATCCAGTGAAGTGGGAGCAACAGTTTCAGGTCAGACTACTTCAGCAAATCAAACACAGTGTTTAGATTCAAATTGTGTGGTACAGCATATAAGAAAGTTGGGAGGTTGAGAGAGGTGAAAATTACTTTTTGTAATGAGAAAGCCAGGCCATATCTCTATTCAAACCCAGGTTAATGGTATCAGATTTGCATATGAATTCTAACTCTTTAATTTCTGTTTGAAGCTTTGATCTAGACTTATAGTCCAGTGTGTCCAATGTATAAGGAAGAGTTGGCACATGATGGCATACATCACATTGGTGGTTATGTAAGTGAATGAGCCTTTGCTTTATCAACACTGACTTGATGATCCTCAAAGACAAAATATTATCAGCAACTGCCACCTAAGCAGATTTTCTAACAACAACAAAGTTACATCATATTTTATTTTCCAAGGTTTGAGCCCACCAACACAGCCAAAGAAGATTAGTTCCCAAGGAGGCCTATAATGTCAGAAACATTGAAGTGGATCTTCTTGCAGGAAGAAGAGTCAGGCATTCTATGATTCTATGATTCTGTAGAGAGGAATTACGTACTCTGGGAAGCCAAGAGAGCCACAATACCTCTAGCAGAAATCCACAACATGATAAAACATCAGATCTTTCCAAAACTAGCCAGAGTATTATTCACCACTCTGAAAGCCACTCTAAAATTAAATTATAAATTCAAAGAGAAAAATTGACACATCCCCACCCACAGAAGTGAACATCAAAAAGACCATGTAATGCTTTTGGACCCTCAAAACAGGGTTTAGGTAGGGCTTCAGTGGTGCATGTGCCTTCTGCTGGCTTTCTGTGACCCAAATTTCCAGCAACATGCTCAGAATGAGACATGCATTGAAATCAAAATGAATTTTTCAAAATTAGATGTTAATTGATCCAGACCATTGTTAAGCCCTGAAGATAAATTAATTGTTTCAGGATATTAATTGTTACAGGACATACAAGAACCTGGAAAAATGTCAAGTTCCTCCCCATTCCCTCAACACTCAATGATGGCTTATTCTGCACCTTGTTGAGCAGTGTGGTAGTGATCTCAGAGCACTACGTGTACTGTATACACAGAGCAGGAGGCTTTCCCCAACATGCTGTTGTTCGTATGGGTCACAGGGACCTGTTCAGGATGGTCGTCCATTCAGAGGAGTAACCCATGATGGTGAGGCAAGGAAGTATTTCTAATGTTGTGGGCAGTCAGGTCAAAGGTCCCATGCTCTGAGTGACAGTATGATCAAAAGCAAAGTAGTTAGCAGTATGTCTGAGGTCATGCAACTTTGCTGGCAGAAGGGATGTCCCTGCAGGACATAGAGGGATATTTCTTGAAAATTCTTTATTTCCATTATGGCGCTATAAAAATCATAACTAAAATATTTTCTCTAAAAACAGCTGGATGAATCCATATACCACATGAAAGGGGTTGATTTAAGCTGGACCTCTCTTCATTTTACAACTGCTGTGTTTGTTTGTTTTTTAAAAGGAAGGGTTGAAAATAGGCCATTGATGGGGATGTGCGAGGAAGGTGATGTTCACAGCAATGTGTTCAAAGATAAATTGAACAACTAATAAATGGATGGAGCAGATGTTAAATTCCTTCCCCCTTCTGTCCATGCCGTACCATAATCTTATATACTAGCATAACTGTGTGAGGTCTGGAACAACCTCAAAAGCCATGGAATCAAGGATTCACGGCTCCATACAACTCCATTTCTAAGTGGCCAGATGTCAAAAATGTAGACCAGTATGACTTGGGTCTAGCTTAAATAGTCATCATCAGGTTTAGCTTTGTTGTTTGTATTACAATAATACCTAGCAGCCTCAACTAATATCAGGAGCCCATTGAACAAAGGGGCCACACACATATGTAGTAAAAGGCCACCACTACCCAGAAGTGTTTGCAACTGAAATAGAAAAGACAAGTGGTGGAAGACTGGAAATATTTTTACATATGAGAGCTGATACAGAGGAAGACACTAAAGGAGAGATTCTCTAATGATATAAATTGACAGAGCAATGGCAAAATCAGTTGTGCTTCACTTGTTTGCACGAACTGAAGATCTGGCCCTAGTGACTTGTCCACAATCATTCTTCCAGGCTGTAGCATAGTGCAGTATCTGCTATCATAGCAACTTATTGTGCATTCTTCAAAAATTACTCCTATGTGGGGCAGCTTTGCAGTTGACTTTCAGTGTGACATGAAAATCAGGCTCTGTTTCAGTACATTGTGCTGTTATATACAGATTGTTCATTTGCATAAATTTCACAGCTTTCGACTGTCTTCCTTTTCATATCACTGCAGACACTGTTGCACTATTGATTGTTGTTAAGGCACATAATTGTACGGTCACTGATGATAGCATTTAATACTGTGTTCTCATTTGACATTTGCCTTTTCCTATGTACTCTGCCCATTGAGTTTACTTTAGAAATCTAATTAAACAGCTGCGGGAGTTTCTGATAAAAAGTTGCTAGCTGAAGGTAACAAAAACTCATTAAAAAGGAGGTAATTTTTTTTTCTTACATTGGCTTTATAGTAATTATGTTGCTTAAAAAGACATCTACCGGTACTGAGCTGTATCAGGTAAAATACAAGGAAGTTTGCTATAGTTTGACAGAGAAAACAAAGCAAAGGCCATGAAGTAGATTCTGTGTCTTTCTGTGTTGGAAGGATATTATGTGAGGATTTATTTCTAGACAGGGTTTGAGTTTGTTTTAAGTCTGAAATTCTAGAATTCTAGTTACTAATAAGAGTCTTGGATTTATTGTTAAATGTGCATGCTGTATTGTAAACGTATGGTGTTATAAATAAATTTATCATAATAAAAAGTAACATTACTTATTTTCCTGTATCTTTGACATAGGGACTTAGTGACATAGTAAGCTATATCCTGGAATTACTTCAAAAAATTCAAAGTAGCCCCTAAATGGCTTTCCTGCATGAAATGATTAGTACGAAGTCTTATTGACAGAGAATGTCAGAGTAGCACAATTCAGTCATAGAATCATCGAATCATAGAAACTGGAAGGGGCCACGACAGGTCACAGAGGTGGCCTTAGGCAATTGGGGGCCCTAGGTGAAGGCCCATTGTGGGGCCCCCCTAAAGGGCCCACTATCGGCCCCCACTGCTACCTTCCCTGTGGCCCCAGTCCCCCCCTGCACCCTTAACTGCTCCATTTCACACACACACACACCCCGGACTCCTTGTTTATTTTGCTGAACCAGACTAACATGATTATCCTTCTGGAACTCGTAAATTATTCTTGGGTATGGTATTTTTTAAAGATCTTCCCATCATGAAGTTTGTAAGTTGATCATCTTTCACTTAACATAAATCAGCTAATACTGAACTACAAAGTTAAAATGAACATTTTACATTTTTTTTAAAAGTATGAGCATTAATTAATAAATAACAAGTAGCAACATTAATGATGGCTCAAAAATAACTAAAATACCACATTTAAAATTTTGGCAGTCAAATCTTACAAATTTTTCATATAGGCTTGGGTTTATGTGCACTAGAGACATTTAATACAAATAATTATAATAAGTAAAAATAAATGAAAAGGTTTCTAGTGTGCAGATATAAATGAAAAACACCCAATTTCAATGAAATTCCCTGAAGTACTCAAGTTTATAAGACTCTGGCCTCCTCAAAAATATTAAATAGTAAGTACAAAAGAAGCTAAAAAAATCACTTATCAAAAGAAAGACATACAGCACAGACATCACACACAGGTGTAATGATTGCCTAAGGGAAGCACTGTATTTAGATGTAGCAGCCTATATGGACCTACCTGGTAACCTGAGCTAAAAAAAGCCAAAGTAAAAATTGTCACAAAGTCAAAGGAAAAGGCAAAAAGAACAGATAAAAAAGAAAAGAAAATGGCAGTATTTCACAAAATTAAAAATGGCCACACTGAGAAATTAAAAGCTGAGACCACTGGAAAAGTTCCTGCTGTTATGCTGTCTATTGCTTGCTCCTGCTTTTTAGCATGTCAATGTGAAGGTACTGGGCAGAGAATGGTGAAATCTGCATTTCAGATGAAGAACAGATCCTAATGATAGCTTGCCTTGATGAGCCAAGAGTGAAAAGTGCTTAGGCTTCCAGCCCTACTGGCTCTGCTAGATGGAAACAATTTCTATATTTTTCTCTGTTTTCATTTCTGTCTACCAAATTGAAGACGGGGACCCTAGGCAGCCACCTGCTTTGCCTACCCCAAAAGCCACCACTGACAGGTCATCGAGTCTAGTCCCCTGCCCTCATGGCAAGACTAAGTACGCTCTTAAACCATCCCTGCCAGGTGCTTGTCTAATGCATTCTTAAAATCTTCCAGTGATGGAGATTCCACAACCTGCCTAGGCAACTTATTCCAGTGGTTTTGCTGCTATGAATAGTCATTGTGATTCTTAGTTTGTATCCTTTCCACAGATGTGCCCAAGATACAAAGTTTGGTTCTTGAAGTAAATTTTTAGCATTCTGAAGTTTGTAGGTGTCCAGATTCAGTTTAGACTCATCCCTGTTCATTTCCTATAGGATTTGCTCCTTTTCTTCAGAAAGTTGCTGCTAATCTCTCTAGGGGCTTAATTTTTTCATATTATTGGTCAAATAATAAAAATTTATTTTTCAGGGGTTCTGCTACCTGAATGTTCAATTAAAATGTGTTTTGCAAATATACAAATTTGCATACCAGCATAAATATTTGCATTTATGAATGTTTAACCTATTTGTGATTTGTTCAGAGGAATTTTGCATGACAGATAGAAATATGGCCAGCACAGAGAAATGCCTTCCATTTAACAGCTTAGACTCATTAATGTCTGATGGCATACTGATTCTAGTTCACAATCTATATTCCATTGGATTTGGAAAAATACTTGTACGCATAGAGCTCCAGAGTGAAATGAAGTTCTGCTGGAGGTCATTCTTGATATTTAGATATACAGAGATTTTGATCCCTAGAAAACAGAAGTTATCAAAAATTCAGCTGTGCTTTAAAGGAGTCTCAAAACTGCTTATGGCATACTGGATTGCTGTTTGCAGGATAAAACTCTTTAATATGTTTATTTGTTTTGCATTACTGCAACCCCTGGTTCTGTATTACTTTTCAGTAAGTTTCCTGTTGCTTGACATTTTCATTTTAATTATTTGTTTAAATTCTTATCATATTGTTATTTTCAGTCTCAGGTGAATCATCTTCCTTCTGCTAACAATGAAACCTATCAAGAACGACTGGCACGATTAGAAGGTGATAAAGAGTCCCTCATACTACAGGTATGTGTGGTAGTGTACAATTAGCCTATTTAAGTATTCAGGGGATAAAAGTTAGATGGAGGCATGGGAGAGCCAGAAAGCCAAATACATTGGTTTTGTTGGAACAATAGAATATGTTCTGCGCAAGGAACACTGGCCGTTGAAGTTAAAATTGCCATTGGATGTAAGGAAGGCTTGCAGTTAACCAGGTTGGCCACTAAAAGGGTTGATATTTGGATATTACATAAAGATAGGAGAGAAATAATGACTAATAAGTAAAAGGGAAAAATAAATCCAAAATAGTAGACAGGGAAATTGACTTTATTCATTTTCTCACTTGGAGGTTGGTAAAGCATTGGAATGGGTTACCTAGTGAGGTAGTGGAATCTCCATCTTTGGAACCCTTTAAGGCCTGGTTCCACTAAACCCTAGCTGGGATGATTTAGTGAGTGTGGTTTTGCTTTTAACAGGGGGTTGGACTAGATGACCTCATGAGGTCCTTTTCAACCCTATGATTCTGTCATTTTGTAAAACCCATGAAAAAGACATTGTAGAATGACCCTATGTAGCAGGTCAAAGTGATTGCTCTGATTTTGTGAGATTGTCCTCCTTGGTTCTGTGGAAAACATGGTTTTGTGCCAATTTCTGTCATTGGCTGAGTAACTGGACTTCTGGCTCTTGACTCTTGTGCCCAATTTTTTCCCATCTTCGTCAACTTCCACATCCACTGTAGTGATACTACCAGCCACAAACAGTCACTTTTTATCCTTCAGGACGAGACCCTCAGATGATGTAAATTCACTACACTCACGCTGATGTAAGCCAATTGAGAATTTGTCACTGACCATCAGAGTCCAGTTGCCCCACTCTTTCTCTCTCTCTCTTTTTTTTTTATTTTATTTGTTGTTCCATGCATGAGAATACAAGATATCATCTGAGAAGTCCTGTAGTTCATTCCTTAGCAGCATACTTCTACTGTTATGGGGAGAATGTGTGGAATTTGGACCAGGACAAATGAGAAAGCTAGGAAGTTGGCATCAAGGAAAGTTACAGAGGGCAGGAACCGACATTCTCCATAGCAAAATGGTTCTTCAATGCGCAGTGATACAAGACTCTCCCAGCTGTCAAATTCTTCTCCATCCCATGACTTGAACACCCAGATGTTAAAATCACTGTATTTCCATTGCCCAGTCCTCTTTAACATCCTGTTTTGTCCTCCCAGAAAAGTGTTTAACATCTGGGTTTCCCAACTCATGTTTCTCTGTCAAGAAGAAGAGAGAACAGTATGTTCTGTGATCACTTCTTGCTTTTGGATTGTATTTGAGCTGTTTCACTTCCTTAAAATTCTGACAGTGTAGGAGAATTTGGCAATAAATCCAGGAGAAAAAAAACTGAAATAGGTTCAATCTCTTCCAGGTTTCCTGCTTCCCAGTTTACAAATCTCTCTTGAAAGAAGGACCTCTATCCCTGTGAAAAAGTTTTAGTGGGAATGCAAAACTATACACAAGATAAAATTAAACTTGCTGAGCCTTTCTTAGTATTTCTCCCGTTCCCTTAGTAGGCTGCACAGTAGCTATTCTCAAAGCCAAAGCAGAAGTCTCTCTAGATACACAATCTTTATCTATTCTTTTCCATCTGTAAGTGGCTCTTAGTCCACATATCCATAATATTCATTGGTTTATATTCTCTGTTGTATCATTAATGAACTTCTGGGAACAAGTCTTCTGTTGCATGTGTTTTTGTTCACACTTGCTTTAATTAACTGAGTGGTGTTCTCATTACCAATATGAAGTAAGCAGCAAACTTCTCATGAGGCATACTCTTATGGCTTGGCTTGCATTCTTAATTCCTGTCTAATTAGAACTGCCATTGGGCAAAAGCTTTAGCAGTAAAACTTCTGTTTGAAATGGTTTAAAACAATAAATGTGTACTTCTAAGCATGGCTGAGACACTTACATGGATCTGTCTACAAAGAAATTAAATTAAATTGCTTCAGAACTTCGTGCTGAATGCTCCGAAAAGCCAGGTCCAAGTTCGTTATTCAGCATGTTAATCTCATTCTTCCCATCCCCCTTTACATTATTACCTATTTGTGTTTGTCAAAATTACAAGGTCCCGAACAAGAGTAGAGCCTTAATGTAAAAGATCATCACTGCCACAAAGAGTTTACTGTCTAAATCAGTGGTATCCAAACTCTTGTTAGCCTAAGGGTCAAACATTATTTTTTTAAAAAGTCAAAGCCACAGTCAAAACCATGGGACTGATTCTTTGGTCCCCTCCACTGTCCATATGCCACTCAGGCTGCTCAAAGGAAGTTAAAACCACCTACAAGTTCCCTGCAGGGGACTTCATTGGAAGTCCTCAGTGAACATAGAACCAACTCCTATGCCTTTGTGATGTTGAGGGCATGTCAAGGTGAGGTGAAAGAGTGAGTGGTGCATACTGCTCTTCTCCTATCCCAAGATGTTGCATGATCTTTTGGGGACCACAGTCCATTGGCACAAAGTAGAGCAGTGTCTAGACTGCTCAAATCATTACTTGTCCATGCATTGCTGCCGGAGATGAAGCAGTGGGTGGGATACTGGGAAAGGCAGTGCCCCCTACTTTTCCCCAGTAGCGAGTGAGCTCACTCAGATACCTCTACTTTAAACCTTTCAGAGTTAAATTCTGTCCCATCAGCCCTCACTGTTGAACAGTGCTTCCAACTCAGTGTTGCCCAGTGTGCAAGATGAGTTACAGATGCCATTTCAGCCATGACATCTTGCTGTAGCCCTGAGATGGTTTATGGGAGTTCATACAAGTGCTTCTTTTCCCCTGTATTGCCTAGTTTTTCAAAGTTATACACTTTAGGATCTCAAACAATAAATATGTGCAAAGCCAAGCAAGTTAGCTAAAAGAAAATTACTTTCTTTTATAGGCTTTAGTCAGTTTTGATGACTGAGGCATGTGGTATATGCAGGAACATTGCTCTGTGTTCATACGACACAGTGATCCCCAGACGGGCTGGCAGATGTGAGACCTAACAGAGGAGAAACAATGGCATTTTACGCTACTAATGTGTCTCTCAGCTTAGCTGTTGGAATACTGAGCACATAGTTCTAAAGCTGCTGGGAATTTATTAAATGCCTATACAGGTCACCTGTTCCTCTGGGATTACAGTGTTTACTCAGTTACCAGTTAGACTGTAACCCTTTCAACAGAATTTGCATTTTCTCTTACATGACAGCTGCAGAAAGTGAACTAAAAGAGAGGATTCAATATGTTGGCCATTTGGCTCCCTGTCCTCTTATCTTCACTTTCTTTCCACTTTCACTTGCCCCCTCCTGTCCATCTGTCCTTCTCCCTGTCTTCTTCACTTCAGGCAGATAATGGACAGCCCAGTTAAGTCTTTCAGCAGGAGCAGCAGCAACAACTTCCCCTACAGAACCCATGTCTCTTGCTGGATACTTTTCATGCTGCTCAAATGTGCCTGCATTTGTTGTTCCTTGAGTCAACAATTCTTCCCTTAAAATCCTGCCTCCCCATTTATATCTGTGTTCATCTGGACTGTCCTCTGGAGCCAAAACTATAAAGGAAGAAATAGAAAACACCCCTTTTCCTTTCTCTTTCCTCCCTCCCCCCAGATCCCTTCACAGTTAGGAAATGTGGACTGTCAAACCGCTCCTTGTACAGCAAATTCAATTTATCATCCTTTCCTTTGGGTTAGCAGGTAGGCTCAAAAGGCCTATAAGTATCTAGTGCCTCATCTTAACAGCTCTCTCCCAAGGAGATTGTTTCTGAAGTAAATGGCTCCTGCAGGCCCATTTGAAGGTTTTGGTGCACCTCCTCAAGAAGAGGCTGCTTATCTAGTTTTTGTTATGCTGGAGCTGGGTGTGACAGTATAGGTAAGGTTGTGTTTAACAGGAGTTGAGAAGCCTGAGGTTACATCCTGTCTGAAGTAGTAACCAGGGCCAAATAAACACTGAGAGTGAAGGGCCAGGGTGCTTGTAGCAAACTAAGACTCCAAGCTGAAGGGTTTATTAAAAGAGAGTCAAACTCTTGCTTCTGGTAGCTAATCCATATTGAATTGCTTGAGTCTATGGCATGAAATCAGTTTGAGACATGGACTGAAATGAGACGGGGTGAAGCTACATAAACAGGGATAAAAATTCCAGAATCCTAACATTAGAATGTGTTTTAGCATAAAAGTATTTCAGAAGATTTTGAACCATATTACTGGCATGACACTCAAGTATTTGGCAGCTTGGCAACACATTCCCGCAACCCAGCAAAGATGTCATTTAGCAAGTCTGGCTGCAGATGCTCCTCTTATTTGTCAGGGGCCACCATGCAGCCAGCTCCACAGCAGTCAAGCAGCCTCTCCACATGTTGATCTAAAAGGGAAGGAGCATCCGGCAGTGGTGACTATATGGGGACAGAACCAGGGGTGTGCTGTACTGGTCCCCAGCTGCACCATGTTTATTGTAGCTCCTTGTCCTGTCTCTGCATCTTTACAATAAGTGGTTATATGCATATTATTTGAAAATGTGGATATTCACTTGTAAAATGATTTGTTTTAAACACCATGTTTCAAATTGCACAAAACCTAGCTTTGTAGTTACTTTTAAAAGAAAAGAAAAAACAACAGAAATGAACGCTTCACAAAAAAAGAACATTTCAGTCTTGTTCTAGTTATATTGCAAAGAAATTGGAAGTAGAGTTTGCAATTTTATCCTATCTATTTGCTTGGGGGGGGGGTTGTTATGCATAAAGTGTAAACTCTAAGAACTGTCTTTTTTGTTGCATGTTGTACAGTGCATAGCACAATGGGGTACTTATCTATGTCTGGGTCTTGTAAAAGTTACTCAAATACAAATTAATAATAATAATGAGCTAACATATAAGCATATATATTTAACATATAAACATTATAACATAAAAAGCCCTGCAAATAGTGTAGTGGCTAGCACCTCTGCTTAACATGCAGAAGGTCCTGGGTTCAATTCCCAGGGGGTTGGACTCGATGATCTCACGAGGTCCCTTCCAGCCCTGTGATTTGGTTTGATTTGAAAAATCCTGCATGGGCTGCATCACCTAGTTCTAAAAGGTAGGTTTTTAGCTCTCTGTAACATTAGGCTGAATACATTTATTTCCCCAAGTTTTAATAAGTTTCTCAGTTAAGCTACTAGGCTTTTCTTATTAGAATTTATGCTCTTGTACACCAGTTTTACCAACATTCTTACAGTTCCTTAAGAGGAATACTAATTGTTTTCTTCACAGCAATTCATCCCTAGTTCTTCTGCATTCATGTTTTGGCATGTAAAGCTGGGAATTTTTGTGTAGTAGAGAGCTTTATCAAGGCTAAAACATGCCTTTTACGTACTACATTCTTTTATAGCTTCAGAAAGCTCTATTGATACATATGCTGTTCGCAGGTTCTTGTAAGAAGTACGATGGTTGGTTTCCTGAAGATCAGTTTTATTGTTTATCTCCTTTAAGGAGGGCAGCGCTAACAAGCTGAAATAACAATGCATGTTCTGATACCACTTTAAATATTAAGAGTATGCTATGCTACTGTTTTTTTAAAGAGAGTGTTTACTGTACACATTGGTATATGATTTACTCAGGTTGCTTATATGTAGTCTTCTAGAGATGTTGTCTGTATTTATTTTAATTTTAAAACAAGTTCAAGAAAGGTGACTGTGTTTTCAAAGTAAACATATTATGAGACAGGTAAGAATCAAAATTTATATTTATCTTACTAGAAGAAGATATGAAGTGATATTCAGGAATGTGGAACTTTTAAAGACTTTCTGTGACTGACTGGATATAAAAATACATTGTGTGCTGAACTGTTTGGTTAATAAGGTTAGCTGACATTTATTTGCAGCCAGTTCAAAAGTGTTCTCCTTGCCTTATTCTCAAATTACAGGTGAGTGTCCTCACAGATCAGGTGGAAGCACAAGGAGAGAAAATCAGGGACCTAGAAGTCTGTCTTGAGGGGCATCAACTGAAACTTAATGCTACTGAAGAAATGCTTCAACAGGTAAAATCTGGTGTGGGAGGTTTCTTATGCAATCTCTTTTAGGACAGAGAAACATGAATGCATGCTTCTGACTCGTAATGCCCTGAGAAAATGAATATAGAGGAGTTTTAGCTCCTTTTATCTGCTCTGTTGCCTTGAGCAATATTTTCATAATAAATGTTTGTTTGCTTTCCTTGCATACATGAATTTTACCGGTCTGTTGTGTAACTCTGTAAGCAGTAAGCATGTAAAATGAAACCATAGTATATATTCATAATACTCTAGTAAACTAAGGCTGGAGGAAGACTGGAGATGGTTGAATAACTTGTTAGACTGGTTAAATAACAAAATACTAGTTTCCATAGGGGTTAATTCTATAAGGCATACTGCTTTAAAACTGTTTCCTGCTTTCATGTGGTTTAGTTTGAAGTTGAATTTTAAACTCATTTGAGGTTTAAATGTATTAAACTAGCATTCCCTCTGTTCATTTTTACGAGCTTTCTTCTTTTCCAGAACTACTATATAAAGCTGTTTCCTCCTTACCTCTAACATTTGCTTACAAAACCACACTTCACTTTCAGTCTGCTGTTTGACTTAACCCACCCATACCATTTCACAGCAGGGCATGAGGGAGTAGAATACACAATAAAGTAAATATGGTTAGGCATTTCATAGTTTTGAAGAGACAGAGAGCTGTGAAGAAGTTACTTTCTGCCATTTTCCATGCCTACTGGCAAGAGATACTGAAAATGCTGCGTCTACAGGTAATTTAGATGATAGATATTTAGAAAATGATCAGAGAGTTTTGATAATTCTTTAAATTAAGGCTGTAGATCTGTATGGCAAAATTAATTGTTGGTGAGCTTATATGATTTAATCTCATCAAAGAGTTATAAACTTAAAATATTAGATAATACAATATATGACTGACTAAATTATTACTGTGTTGTCTTCATGGTTGTAGACTTTCTTCACATTTATGATACTAGTAAAGTTAAGATTTTTCTCATGGTAGTTTTTAGTAAAAGTCATAGACAGGTCACAGGCAATACAGAAAAATTCAGGGAGCTGTCTAACTTTACTAAAAGTAACTGAAGGGGACAAAACTGGAAGGCAGGACAGCTGGAGCCCCATTTGGGGGAGCCCCACTGCCACAGAGGAGGGACACAGAGCCAGAGCTCCAGCCTGCAGCACTGGGACAGAGGCACACAATCCCAACCCCAGCTGCAGGTGGACAGCACAGCCCCGGCTGCGGCAAGGAGGGTGAGGTGGTGCACACAGCTGTGTCTAGCCCCAGTCACAGCTCTGAGGAGGGGAATATGGGATTATATGTGCACAGCTCCAATGGTAACCACAAGGCAGGGGTACATAGCACCAGCTCAAGCTGCAGGGGGAGGGGGGATGAACTTAATATTGCCCTAACTCTAGCCACAGGGCTGGGGGGGGGGGTACAGCCCCAGCTCAAGGTGTAGGGGTGTGAAGGAGAGGGGGAGGATACAGCACTAGATTCAACCCTGGTCCTGGGGCAGGGGCACACAACACTGGTTCTGACCCTAGCTTTAGCCTTTAACAGAAATCACGGAGGTCCAGTTAAGTCACGAAATCTGTGCTGGCTGTGACTAAATCATATTCTTAAGGTAGTGTTTCTGGTGCACAAATATTAGTAAACAGTGGCAGTTTATATCAAGTATAATTAGATTGTGTGTCTGCTTACAATCGCAATTTTCATACACAACTTTTAACTAACAGGATTTCTTGGTACTGTTAGTGGTCCCAAAAATGTCAAGCTGGAGAAAGTTGGATTCACCCATATAAACTGTGCTAGATTTTGAAAAGCACCAACTTTTAAATCCCATGGTTTTCTGGTCTGGAGGTGAACCTCTAGAAAAGAAAGGTGGCTATTTAGAATGTGAAACATCAGAAGTAGTGTAGAAAAGCAATTCTAACCAGATTTGAGAGGATTTTTTTCTGTTTCAGAACAAATATAGATCCTATCAATAAATCCAATCTCTCCAAAAACAGATTTCAAGATACAAGATTTGGATTAAAATTGCTGACCATTCGTCTAGAAAATTATCTGCTCACAATGTCTTAGGAAGAAGTTGTATATTACAGCCCTGATTCAGCAAAACTCTGAAACAAGTGTATAAATCCACTGGAAGTCAGTAAATATGTTCTTAAGATAAAGCATGTGCTTCACTGAATGAGATGGATTTAAGCACATGATTAAGTAGGTCGTTATGTGATTTGCTTATTGGACATGACTGGAAAAGGTCTAGAGTAAATCAACAAAGGTTAGAAAATGCCAAAAGCAAGGCCTATCTTAAAATAAAGTACAAAGTACCTAAAATATAATCCTTGGCTGCATTACAGGTGCTTACATTTTATAAAAATAATTTGTACCAGAATGAGCTTTTTTTCTGATCATCTTAAACTCCTTTATAAGCGTTTTTGACTGATCTGAGCACTGCATGAGATGTTTAATGCTATAACTATTTAAATCTTGAGCAAGAGGAAGCACAGAGACTTTTAAAACCTGATTCTGAGATGAGTTACATGTCAGCGGATTCTGTCTTCACTGCTCTCACTACAGGATCAGGACCTAAGGGATTTTCCCAGGATCGTACCACCTGAGAATGACAAAACTTGGAATGGATCACAGGAGATTTGACTACAAGTCTGTTATTAAACTACTGCATGCCAGATTTGCCCTATTTAAATTAAACCTATGCTTTTCTATACAGGGTCTATGTTTTTGTTACCACTACTATTTCTGGGTAGGAATGCGCAGTAAGGGTAGGCATCAACTGGTTATTTATTTATTTTATATTTATATTTTTTTAAACAGCATGGAGGAAAGGAATCTCTATGTCGGGGGTCTTAAACATGTGGCCCCTAAAGCTATTGCCTGTGGCCCACAACAACTTCATTGTTACCAATATTTGCAAATCATTGTCTGAAAAGGTTTCAGTGGTGTGGCCCTTGGGCTAACAGACTAGTCCTCATGGCCCTGTACTAGTCCTCATGCAGCCCTCGTGGTGATTCGAGTTTGAGACTCCTGCTCTATGTATTAGATATTAAGAAATTTTATGTTCAGTTTAATTTTCCAGACATTGGTTTGTAATCTAGGCCCCAACTGTGCAAAGATGGATGCATGCGCTAAATTTTAACTATGCAAGTTAAACTAAATTATGAACTAAAGTTTTAGATTTTCAAAAGCCTCTGAAAGAGTTAATGCCTTTAAGTGATACTTGTATTATCTCAGGAGTATTTGAAAATACCAGCCTGAATTCATAGTTAGATTGCTCACCTACAGTATGTTGAACTGCATTGACTCTATCTTAGGGAATGTCAGTTTGCTTTCTCTTTCTTTGTAGTGTTAAACTGTAAATGAAAACGAAAAGGTCACTCCCCATGCTTGGAAAAACTTAGCATATATTTATTGAATCAGCCTAAGCCACAATGCACTGTGGATCAACATATTTACCATTGTGAAAATAACAGTATTGTGTGCTGGTCCAGAATGCTCTCTGACCATTTGATTTTACTTTTCTAAACATAATGCAATTTGAGTTTTCTCCCAAAGTTATTTGTGTTCCAAAAGGGCTACACTTCAATGTTATCTATTTTCATATTGAGCTTGCTTAAGTATGGTTTAATAAAGTTCCTTTAGTAAAATATCAGATTATATCATAGCAGCGCCAGTATGTAATGCTACCTTGCAAAATACATTCCAGCTGAACCCAGACTAGCACAAACTCGCCCACAATGTAAGGGTGGGGCCACTGGCTAGGATGCTTTTGGCTTATGATTTACAAATGGTTATTTTGAACTCTGCTTTAAAGCTACAGTGCAAATACTTTACAACCACTAGTTTAAAAATAAGCTGCTCTTTTTGTATTTGTGTTATCCACAATTTCCTTCCTTTTCTTGAAAAGTTCCAAAGGGGTAGCTGTCTTAGTCTAGTTCAGCAAAACAAACAAGGAACCTGGTGGCACTTTTAAAAACTAACAAATTTATTTATCGCATAAGCTTTCATAGAAGAAAACCCCACTTCATCAGATACTTGAAGATGGAGAAGAAGTGGGATTTTCTCCCATGGAAGGTCAAGTGATAGATAAATTCGTTAGTCTTTAAAAGTGCCACTAGCCTTCCTGTTTGTCTTCCTTTTCTTGTAAAGGTTGACTGGAGTACAGAGTCTCTAGTGGAACAGCTCAGCTGCTGGAGAGCAGTCTGGTATGG
This sequence comes from Podocnemis expansa, assembly GCA_007922195.1. Classification (NCBI taxonomy): domain Eukaryota; kingdom Metazoa; phylum Chordata; order Testudines; family Podocnemididae; genus Podocnemis; species Podocnemis expansa. The sequence continues at coordinate 124,720,996 of ML681963.1, forward strand.
ACTTGTCAAGATAAACTTCTCATGTTTTCTTGATGAAACTTGTAATGGTGATTCTGCTTTTACTAGAACTTCATTCTTAGCCTAACAGCTGTTTCAGGGGTCTGTTTCAAAATCCAGTGTAAACGACTGGAGTCTTTGAATTGATTTTGAGGTTCAGAAAACATGTATGTAGTCTTGTAAGGAATGAAGAAGAGAATCATGGGTGATTGAGGTATTTTTCTTTGTTTATTTTATTTTTTTTCTTTTACGCTACTTAACACAGAGAACTTTTCAAAAATCCATTTAAATCAGTAGAAAAATTTCTGTTGACTTTAGTACTTTATCTAAGCCCATAAATATATGTTCCAGTCTCACTGAGAAAAAAAATCATCCTGAAAGGCTGCAAGTTGTTTAAAATTTGTTTTGATGTGACTTTAAGACAGAAGATTTGTACATCCTTCCTCATTTTAGAGAGCGAGAGAGAGAGATTTGGTAGTTCCATTGCTGGTGTTTGGTTTAGACGAGTCTCTAATCCATAGATAAATAGACAGATATAAAAATTTGGTAGCAATATTGTCTATCTGTGGGTAAACAGTGAAGGGTGAGGCAAGGTGCAAAGTCCCTACTCTGTTTCACTCACTTGTCTACTGTCCCAATTAGCTTTGGAAGTGACTATCCAAGATTGACCAAAAAAGTGAATACAAACAGGACTGTCACAGACTTTAGCTTCTAGAAACATGACAGCTTGATTCCTCAGGGCTAGTCTTGGTTTTTTTCCATTCTCATATAAACCCTATAAAATGGTTTTATTTAAACCACTGGTATCTGTTGATTTCATGGATAAGAATTGGAATAGTAAAAATATAGCTGATTCTCAATGGTTGTTCATTTGTAGCATATTTGGTTTGCTCCAGAGAAATATGAAGTGGTTTCTGTTTGACATTCCAACTCACAGCCTATTTTAGAGATGAGTCTTGTGTATCTGTGCCATGCTGCCGGCAATTCATGAATCTGTGGCGTTCTAGGGTGTCTTGTTTCAGGAAGGTGTGCAAAGGCACTAATGTCTTTTGAGGAGGAGAGATGACCTTCACTGTATTAACTGTGGGGGAGCTTGCTATCCACATTATGTAAATATACAACAGATGTGTCAGGGTTTGAAAACAGAAACAGAACATCACCCATATAGCTTAAATTCTCATTGCTCACTTGAAAAATTTGAACTAAGTGACACTTTATGAATAAGTTCTGTAAATCTTCATATCTACTTGTGTCTGTTTGGAAAAAGAAAACATTTTGTTTGCACATTGATAAGGAAATTAACCTTTGAAGGTCTCTCTCTATATATGTGCATTTCTGTGGTAGCCATTGCTGGCAAAAGCATTCTAAAACTACTGAACAGCTGCTCCTTTACCACCCTATCTTGATTTAGGAGATGACAATCTCCCCTCATGCCCTGCATGTTGCAGAGCCATATCCTCAGGCTGTAGATAATTTTTTTAAATTTGATTTACGGCATCAATTTAAGCATGGTACTCTTCTTCCTCACCTCAGTCCCAACTTCTAGCCACACTTGGACCAGCTAATTCTGCCTGCCATTCATAGCCATCCTGCGTTTGGTATATGATCAGCAATAGTCAGTCCAGAGGATCCTGTGTAATTTGTCCAGCTGGTAACATTATGACAAAATGTGTTTCCCACAAAGTCTATTGCCAGAGGGTCAAGGGTCAGCCATACAGTCTTCATGACACCGTTGCTTAAGAATATAAATAGAAAATAAAGTCTGGGTCTGAATTTATGCCTTTTTTCCCTCTTGGAGCAGGGTTCTGGCCACCACTGCATAGGTTTAAGAGGCAGGAGTAGGGTGCGTGGAACACTATCCTCCTCATATCTTTGAAGGGGCTGGTCAGGATTCTATTGGTGAACATACAGTGCTCCCCATTTCCCAGGAACCTAGGGACTCAAAAATGCAAGGAGAAATGGCACAACAGGCATCTGATGCACCAACACCGTTAATTATTTCATTCTAGCTAATATCTTTCCTGTGTGAGAGTGGGCCAGATTCCAGTCTCAGGTATTATGCTGTAAATCTAAAAATAACTATTTACTTCATGGGAGTATTGCTGCCCAGAAAGGGTCATACTGTCAATTTACAATTCCCCAAGATACCTGAATGCAGACAAGTTTCATCACTTGTTTAGAATTTCAAGCAAGTACTCATCAGCAACTGGCTTTGTGCGAGAGTTTTAAATTATGGTAGTCTGTGTCTTTTTGGTTGTTAGTGAATTTAGTAGCATACTAGCTGATAATGTGGCTATCTGCATAGGTGAGCTTTACATACCTTTTGCTAGTTTTCATTCAATATGGGTGGTACTATTTTCTTCACACATACGCAAAGATTATTCAAATAGTTGGAGTATTGGCGAGTTAAATGCTTTCTGTTTGCTTGGCTGTACAATATGCAAATGTGAATTGGAGAGCTTAGTTTGCTGCTATCTTGCACCATTTCATGGAGATTACACGTGTACATTGCTCTCAGCTGTGTTTTCAGTTAAGCAAATATCTTATTTCTACCACAGCTGACACACAGCACTTGAAAAGTGCAGTCCTCATTAGAGGTGGTTCTTGCTGAATTTTCCTAATCAGGTAGGTCTCTAAAAATTTCTAGTAGTTTTGTTTGAAAACTACTTTATTTTAGAATGAAAAGTACTAAATCTTGTCTCTTCTAACCATTTTGTTTCAAAACTGCTTTAAGAAAGAATGAAAAGTACAAACTGTCACTTCAGTAGGGTATTTGACATACTGTAGGATAGTGCAGAATAGCTGGTATTACCTAGCTATGACTCTTCTCTGTGATTTTTCTGTTAATCTATAGCATGCTTTTCCTCTTGGTCTTTTGGGCTCTGAATATCCTGGAACATACTGTGCTCATTTTATTTTGCACTGAACAGTCTGCAGAGGCCTCTTTTCTAAATTTTCCTCTTTCGTTTGAAACCGTCTTTTAACTGCTTTACAAGATCTGTGCCTTTTCAAGTCATCTTAATCTGCTGTGTGAATTTGAAAGAGAGCAATATAGCACATGCCCAGATTTCACTAGAATTATTAACAGGCATGTTTTAATGTAAAAATAAAAAAATACTCACATGTACCCAGAGCATTTCAAAAGCAAATATCTATTTAGAATAGGATGTATGCTTGAGGTTTGCTGTGCATTGATTGGTATGGTGTACATAATGTCAGACTTTGTGCATGGTTTGTCTTTATAGTCATTCTGCTCTGAAATAACACTTTCCTTAGCTTTTAAGAAACATAAGTCACTTTTTAAAGAGATTACTTTGTTGATCAATAAGAAGAAATACTACCAGTACTTTTTAAAAAGAGAAATCAATATACTGGTTATTTGTCATAAAAATTAAATTTAAAAAACACAATGTCCATGTAGAATATGTTCTATTTTTACATTGCTCTTTGGTTCTTCAAAGATCCTCCTAAAACCTCTGCACCCAAATTATCCTTCTGCATCTCATGTATTATATTTTTACTTGAAAACCAACAACAAACATTTGTATTTTCTTTTCTTAGAACTGCATATTTATTCAAACTGGTTTCAAATTGCTTTTATACCACTGAAATACTCTCTAATTTCTCTGTAAATAAAATAGGTTATATTCTGCTGCTGAGCTGCTCACTGGAATCATCTGCTAGAAGATGAACGTAATTGTTTCCAGATGTTACCCATTTCAAAGAGGAACATTTACAGTGCTTTAAACTTTGCTTCCTATCAAACCAAAAGTCCTAGACTTTCTAACTCTAGGAAAGAGCCTCGATAATTACTTGTCACATTGAGTAGCACCTTGTTGCTCAAGTAGAACCATTCCAATCAACATGGGGCCATTCAATGAATAAGGAATATACTGCTCTACATTTGTAACTATGGCAAAATCCATTGTAAGGGAATACCATATAGTTTACTCTAAGAAGAGATCTTGTATCGTACTGATACACAGGATTTTGATAAATTATTTTTGAAAGTTGCATTTCCAGTGTATAATGGTCTGTAACAGCAATAAAGGAATGTCTAAGTGATGTCAAAAAAAATCCTAAATTTTTCAGTTAAACCATAAGTGGAGTCTGTCAAACATAGATTTACATTTGAAAGCCAAAGTGCAACAACTGCAGCAGGCCTACTGTTCCAGCCTCTTTAAAATGTAGTTCATTACTTCATACCAATTTCATAATAAGATAGTAGAGTGACATAAGAACAGCCGTTTGGGTCAAACCAATGGTTCATCTCATCAAATGTCCAGTCTTCAGACATTTGCCGGTGCCAGATGCTTCAGAGAGAACGATCAGAAACAGGGCAGTTATTCAGTGATACATTCCATTGTCTAGTCCCAACTTATGACAATTAGAGGTTTAGGGACATGCAGAGCATGGAGTTACATCTCTGACAGTCTTTGCTAATAGCCATTGTTGAACCTATCTTCCATAAACTTACCTAATCCTTTTTGAACCCTCTTATATTTTTGGCCTTCACTACATGCCAGCAAGTTCAGCAGGTTGACTGTGCCCAAGAAGTACTTCTTTATGTTTTGTTTTATAACTGTTGACTATTAATTTCATTGGGTGACCCCCTACTTCTTGTTTTATGTGAAGAGGTAAATAACACTTTCTTATTCAGTTTCTCTGCACCCTTCATGATTTGGTTGACCTCTCTCATAACTCCTCCCTCCATCATATCTTTTCTAAATTGAACAGTCCCAGAGATTGTCTGCACATATAGCTTTGTGGCCCAGCTGCATGAAGACAGCTACCCTGCTGTACTGCTTAGTGAAGACACCACATATGCTAACAGAAGAGCTTCTCTCCTGATGTCATAGATACTCCAGCTCTCTAAGAGGCACTAGCTATGTCTATAAGAGAAGCTGTGTCAAGAGATGTGTTGGTATAACTGCATTGTTCTGGGGTGTGAAAAGCCACAGTCTTTTTAATCTTTCCTTTTATAGAAGCTGTTCCATATTCCTAATAATTTTTATTGCCCTATCTGTACTTTTTCTAATTCTAGTATATCTTTTTGAGATAGGGTGACCAGTACTGTGTGCAGTATTCAAGGTGTGGGCATACCATAGGTTTACATAGCAGTGTTACGATATTTCTGCTGTATTGTCTCTCCCTTTCCTGTTAGTTCCTAATCTGTAGATTTTTGGACTGCTGCTGCACATAGAGCTGATATTTTTCGAGAATTAGCCACAATGATTCAAAAATGTCTTTCCTGAATGGTAACAGCTAATACAGATCACGTGGTTTTGTATGTATAACTAGAACTGCATTTTCCAACATACGTTCCCTTGCGCTTCAATATTGAATTTTATCTTCTGTTTTGTCACTCAGTCTTCTGAGATCCATTTGAACTTATTAGCAATCTTTGCCACTTCACTGTTCACCCATTTTCCCTGATCATTCACAAATGTGTTGAACAGCACAGCTCCCAGGGCAGGTCCTTGGGAGACCCTGCTATTTCTTTCATTCCATTATTTAAAATCACCTTTTATTCCTGCCCTTTGTTTCTTGTCTTTAAAGCAGTTACTGATCCATGAGAGGTTATTAAATCTTAACCTATGACTGCTTAATTCACTTAAGAGCTTTTCATATCAGTCCTTATCTAAGATCTTTGAAAGCCCTCAGCTGGACCACCCTTCTCTACATGTTTTATGAATCATAGAATCATAGGGTTGGAAGAGACCTCATGAGGTCATCTAGTCCAACCCCGTGCCAAAAAAAGCAGGACCACTTCCACTAAATTATTCCAGCTAGAGTTTTATCCAGCCAGACCTTAAACATCTCAGAAGACAGAGATTCCACCATCTCCCTAGGTAGCCCATTCCAATGCTTTACCACCCTCCTAGTAAGAAAATTTTTCCTAGTATCCAGCCTCGACCTCCCCAGCTGCAACTTGAAACCATTGTTCCTTGTTCTATCCTCTGTTACTACCGTGAACAGCCGAGCTCCATCCTCCTTGGAGCATCCCTTCAAGTAGTTGAAGGTTGCTATCAAATCCCCCCTCAGTCTTCTCTTCTGCAGGCTAAATAAGCCTTGTGCCCCAGCCCCTTGATCATTTTTGTTGCCCCCCGCTGGACTCTTTCTAATTTGTCCATGTCCTTTTTGTAGTGGGAAGCCCAAAGCTGGACACAGTATTCCAGATGCGGCCTCACCAGTGCTGAATAGAGAGGAATGATCACATCCCTTGATCTGCTGGCAGCGCTTCTTCTGATGCAGCCCAGTATGCCATTGGCTTTTTTGGCAACAAGAGCACACTGCTGACTCATATCCAGTTTCCCATCCACCATGACCCCCAGGTCCTTTTCTATGGTGCTGCTACTTAGCGGATTGCGCCCCAGCCTGTAGCAGTGCATGGGGTTTTTCCATCCCAAGTGCAGGACTTTGCACTTGTCGTTGTTGAACCTCATGAGATTTCTATTGGTCCACTGCTCCAATTTGTCAAGATCTTCTTGAATCTTCTCCCTGCCCTCCAGCATGTCTACCGTTCCCCCCAGCCTGGCGTCATCCGCAAACTTACTGAGTGTGCAATAAATCCCATCATCCAGATCATTAATGAAAATATTGAACAGAACTGGCCCCAAGACCAACCCTGGGGCACACCACTCATTACTGGTTGCCAACTAGACACGGAGCCATTGATTCCTACACGCTGAAATCGTTGATCTAGCCAGTTCGCTATCCACCTTACAGTCCACACATCCAACCCATACTTCCTTAACTTGCTGATGAGAATGCTGTGGGAAACCATATCAAAAGCCTTGCTAAGGTTGAGGTATATCACATCAATGGCTTTTCACGCATCCACCAATCCAGTCATCTCATCATAGAAGGTGATGGGGTTGGTCAGGCATGATTTATCCTTGGTGAATCCATGCTGACTGTTCCTGATCACTCTGTTTTCCTCCAAATGTTTCAGGATGGATTCTTTGAGAATCTGTTCCATGATTTTTCCAGGGATTGAGGTGAGGCTGACAGGTCTGTAATTCCCTGGATCCTCCTTTTTGCCTTTCTTGGAGATAGGCACTATATTGGCTTTTTTCTAGTCCTCCGGCACCTCCCCCATTCGCCACGAGTTTTCAAAGATAATGGCCAGCGGTACTGCTACCTCATCGGCCAACTCCCTCAGCACCCTTGGGTGCAGGTCGTCCAGCCCCATGGACTTGTGCACATCCAGCTTCTTTAGGTAGTCCCTAACCTGACTTTCTGTCACTAAGGGCCTCTCTTCTTCTCTCCAATCTGCCATGCCCAGTGTAGTGGGCTGGGAGCTGGCCCTTGCTGTGAAAACTGAAATAAAAAAAGCATTGAGAACTTCAGCCTTTTCCTCACCCTTCATTGTGAGGATACCTACGCTATTCAGTAAGGGACCTACACCAGCCCTGCTCCTCTTCTTGTTCTTGACATACTTGTAGAACCCCTTCCTGCTATCCTTCACATCCCTTGATAGCCGCAACTTAAATTGTCCTTTTTTGGCCTTTCTGATTTTATCCCTGCAGTCCCAAGCAGTATCTTTATATGCGTCCTTAGTCATCTGTCCAAGCTTCCACTTCCCGTAAGCTTCCTTTTTATGCTTTAGCTCAGTGTAGAGTTCTCTGTTAAGCCACACTGGGTGCCTTCCACATTTGCTGTTCTTCCTGCTCATTGGAATGGTATCTTCCTGTGCCCTGAGCAGGCTTTCTTTAAAATGCAACCAGCTCTTTTGGACACCTTTCCCCCTCAGATCAGCCTCCCAAGGGATCCTGCCCATCAGTTCCCTGAGGGAGCCAAAATCTGCTTTTCTGAAATCCAAGGTCTGCATTTTGCTTCTTTCCTTTTTTCCATTAATCAGTATCTTGAACTCTATCATCTCATGGTCACTGCTGCTCAGGCTGCCATTAACTTCTATGTCCCCAATCAATCCTTCTTTGTTTGTGAGCAGCAGGTCAAGAGGCGCAAGGCCCCTAGTTGGTTCCTCCAGCATTTGTACCAGGAAGCTCTCCACAACACTCTCCAAAAACTTCCTGGATTGCCCATGCACTGCTGTATTGGCCTCCCAGTAGATGTCAGGATAATTGAAGTTCCCCATGAGAACCAGGGCCTGTGATCTGGAAACTTCTGCCAGTTGTCCATAGAACACCTCATCCACCTCCTTCTTCTGGTCTGGAGGTCTATAGGAGACACCCACCACAACATCCCCCTTGTTGCTCTCGCCTCTAAGCTTAACCCACAGATTTTCAGCTGGCTCAGTTCCACTTCCATAGTGGAGCTCTGAGCAGTCATAGAGCTCTTTTACATATAGTGCTACTCCTCCCCCTCTTCTTCCCTGCCTTTCCTTCCTGAACAACTTATACCCATCCATGGCAGAGCTCCAGTCATGCAAACTATCCCACCACATCTGTGTTATTCCAATTATATCATAGTTCCTTGTCTGCGCCAGTACTACCAATTCTTCCTGCTTGTTTCCCAGGCTCCTTGCATTCATGTAGAGGCACTTAAGATACCAGGCTGATTGCCCTACTTTCCCAAGTCGATTTCCAGTTCTATTACATCTGCCTCCTTGTATTTTCTCCTGGGATTGTTCTCCCGCACCTGCCTCAGGTATTAAAGCTTCATTAGAACATGTAACATAATTATTTGTCCATCCCCCCCATGTTCTAACCACCTTCTCTTTTATCCCTGGTGTTACAGTCCCTGTTCCCCCCAAGTTCCATCCCTTCCCCCAGCTCTCCCATATTGTCACTTACCTGTGGGCTTTGGTCTCCTTCCCCCTTCAAACCTAGTTTAAAGCCCTCCTCACTAGGTCAGCCAGTCGACGTCCGAATATGCTCTTTCCCTTCCTCGACAGAAGGAGTCCATCTCTGCCTAGCAGTCCTTCCTCCAGGAACAGCATTCCATGGTCAAGGAAGCCTAAACCCTCCTGATGACACCATCTTTGCTGCCAGACATTCACCTCCAGGATGCATCTGTCTCTACTCAGGCCCCTACAATTGACTGGAAGGATCGAGGAGAACACCACCTGTGCTCTGAACTCTTTCATCCATGCTCCCAGAGCCCTGTAGTCACCTTTGATCTGCCGAGGATCACCTCTCGCAGTATCATTGGTTCCCATATGGATGAGAAGCATGGGGTAGTAGTCAGAGAGGTGGATAATTCTCGACAATCCCTCTGTAATGTCTCCGATGCGGGTACCTGGCAGGCAGCATACCTCCCGCAAGGTCTTGTCAGGGTGACAGATGGGTGCCTCCGTCCCCCTCAGAAGTGAGTCCCCAACCACCACAACACTATGTTTCTTCCTAGCTGTGGTGGTTGTGATCCTCCCAGACTTGGGGGTGCATAACATTTCCTGTTCCACCTCATCCATCATCTCTAGCACTGCGTAATGGTTCTTCATGACAATGGAGAGCAGGATGGGAGCAGGGGTGGAGCACTGTCTGCTGCCAGAGGTAACCAGATGCCATTGTGCTCCCTCTGCCATAGGCATTCCATCCTTCTCCAGTGGTGCGGCAGTAGTCTTCGGCACCTGGACAGTGTCCTCCTCCTTGCATCTCTCCTCATGGATGCTATCGAGGAACTTCTCCAGGGCATGGATACTCCTTAGCTGAGACGCCTCCTCCTGTAACTCTCCCACCTGCCTCCTGAGAGATTCCACCAGAAGACACCTGTCACATTGATTCATCTCCCCAGCCTGATCGTCGGAGACAGGGAACTGCAGGCTTCAGTCCCTGCAAGTCCACACCAGGATCTGGGTAGAGATATCCATGCTCAGGATGTCTGTCTGGCTACAGGCACAGGTGGAGGAGACAGAAGGGGTGCTGGCACAAGCAGTGCGGCTCCTCTTCACCATTATGGCCTCACCAAACTCCTCCCCAAATACCCTCTCAAACTCCCCTTTTTTCAGTCCCCCTGGTTGCTCAGCCACTGGCTTTTAAAGCCTTCTCTGCCTAGATCAGCCCTTGCCCCTCGTTAAACACACAGGGAAAGAGTGATCACAAAGCTGATGGAAGCTGGTGATCAAAGGTGAGCAGGGAACAATGATCCAAACAGCCCCCAATCACACAGACGCACACATTCAGTCCTAATTCCCACAACAGCTAACAACTAACAGAAACCACCTGTAGGGAAAGACACAAACACACAGTTAGTAATTCACTCACCCAAGCTTTGCTCTCTCCCTTGCTTCTTCAGCTAGGGGATTGCCTTCGCCTCCTTCTCAGGGCTTCCTTCCCTCTCAAACTCCCCTGTTAGCAGTCCCCCTGTTCGCAAGCTGCCTCAAAGAATTCTAATGGATTGGTAAAACATGATCTGTCTTCTCAAAAGGCATATTAACACTTCCCTAACATAATGTATTCATTTAGGTGTCGGATAATTGTATTCTTGACTATAGTTTCAACTAATGTACCTGTTACTGAAGTTTGGTTTACCATCCTGTGATAGCCTGTGAAGGCTTTTTTAAAAATGTTGATTACATCAGATGCACTCGAGTCTTCTGTTGCAGAGGCCAATTTATGTGATAGGTGCACACCGTACTTTATAATTCTGTAATTTCATGTTTGAGTTCGTTCGGAACTCTTTGGTTAATACCATCTGGTCTTGGTGATTTATTACTATTTAATTTATCTGTGTGAGGTGTCAATAAAGGAGGTTTTACACAATCTGGGACAGTCCCCAGATTAGTCACTTGAAAAGAATGACTTAGATGAAAGATCCCTAATATCTTGTGCAGTGAGGATTGATAGGAAAAATTCATTTTGATTCTCTGCATTGACTTCATCTTCCATGAGCACCTTGGTTGTCCTATGACCCTACTGATTATTTTGCAGGCTGCCTGCTTGTGATGTACTTAAAAGTTAATAGCAATTTTTTGTGTGTCTTTTGTTAGTTGCTCTTCACATTTTTTTTGAATTGGTCTGTCCAATTACACTTTTACACTTGACTTGTCATTGTTATGCCCCTTTCGGTTTACTTCAGTAGGATTTAACTTCCAGTTTTTAAAGGATGACTGCTTCTAACCACCTTTTTTTATTTTTCTGTTTAGCCATGCTGATGTGCTTTTGGTTCTCTCACTTTTTTTTTGTTTTTGGCAAACATTTACTTGAGCTTCTATTATGATGTTTTTAAATGGTTTCCCTGCAGCTTGCTGGCATTTCATTTTTGCAACTATTCCTTTCAATTTCTGTTTGAGTTTCCTCATTTTTGTATAGTTCCCCTTTTCTAAGTTAAAATTGTCATTTAAAGTTGCAATAATAAAGCCTCTTCCAGTTTGGGGTAGCATACATCTCTGATCAGTAATCCTTGACAAGATGATGTACTTGTGATCCTTGCTTTTCAGGAAGTCTGAAAAGCTAAGGTTTTATGCCTCTACAGCCCTCAGATTGTCGCATCTGTTTGCTTTTGAACTATTTCACTATGTCTGATTATCTTTTATTTGTTTCAATATTTATAATTTAGTATTTTATTAATGTATACTGTTCAGAAAACTTGTTCCAAGAATCGTCCATTATCATATTTCAATAGTGAATGCTTTTTCTAATACACATTTCGTTTTCAAAGCTGTGAGACAAAAAGTTTATAAGATATAAAAGCTATCACACAATTCCTGCTCTGTTTATTTTCTTGTCTGTGCCCAAATACTGTTGGTGATGTCAGCAGGAATGGGCACAACTGTGGAAATAGAGAGTGGTTTAGATCATTGCTGCTGCAGTAGAGATGACAATTTGTTTTAATCCAAGCAATATTCTCTGTCAGATTAAAAAAGTAGTGTGGTGGATCAAATTTGGGTTATAAATAAACAGTAACTGTATAACTTTAAAATTTTTGCTTTGCTTTTTCAAAGTCCTTCCTTGTTTCTAAACCATATTATACCATGTGTAATATTTTTGGACCAGATTCTGATCTCAAAAACATCAGATCCAGAATAGCTATACTGACTTCACAGAAATTCCTCTGGATTTATCCAATGTAAGTGACATCAAAATTTAGCTCACTTTTTCTCATTTCAGATTTTGGATAAAATTTTCAAAATATGCCTAGATCCAAGGGGGTAGCTGTGTTAGTCTAGTTCAGCAAAACAAACGTGTAGTCCTGTGGCACTTTTAAAGACTAACAGATTTATTTGTCGCATGAGCTTTCATGGTGTGCTTTAGGAGCCTACATTCTATTTTTTAAAAGAAACTTAGGTATTTAAGTCCCATTGACTTTCCAAGAGGCTTAGCTTCTTAAAAGCATACATCACTCTGTACAGTGGGACAGAGGTGTTCTTAAGTACTTTAGGTACTTTTGAAAATTACGTCCTTTGTTGTCTTATTCTCTTGACTTTGACTGCTGTAGACAGGAAAAGTGTGAGGAGACAAATTTTGAGAGATGTATTTTTTCCAGATATGGCACCAGACTGGTAGGAGAGAGACTTTTGCTATCTATGTTCAAAGCATGCTGTGCTCTTCCATAGATTTCTAGTAGTTTGAAAAATAAATGCAGCTCACTTGCTTAAGCAAAAGCGTTGGCCAAATGCTTCTAGTGTTAGTATGTGGCTCAGTTTTGACATTGTCTTCTGTGCTGGATTCCAGGTAGATCACATCACTTTCCATTCAGTATTGATCACTTTGTAGCGTGCATACTCTTCCAAAATTAACAATTGCTACACTGTGAAAAGAAAACTTTCAAGGTACTTTTCGCATGATAGGAAAGAATTTGCCTGCCTCTGTTAGCACAGCAATGAAAGATTTCTTAGTACTTTCATAGGATTCCATATGTTGTGGAACATGTTTTCCTCAATAATGCATTATAAAAAGCTGTGTAAATCTAAATCATTATATTGTAATGTTAAAATCAATCTCTGAGTGAGTGATCTGGAGTTCAGATTCTCAGCCATGGGACAGCAGAAAAATGTATGAAAAGATTTTGGCTGATACACTGCTTTCTCCTGTTGTCATCTGAAGATTTGTGTAGGATTGTGTGTTTATGCTTATTCAACTTCCACATATTCCTCCAGCTTGATGTCTTGCCTATGAAAAAGTTCAGATACAAACATTCTCCTAAAGAAAAAAAAGGTTCCCTAGTGGCTTATAAAAAAGAGCATTTAAGAAAAATAAGTGTAAAATTCATTGACATCCTTGGAAGGATACATGCAATTGAACAGGTAGAAAAGGTTGCTTTCTGTTAGACTTGCAGTCAAGTTCCTTGATTTTTCTGTGGTAGCAAAACAATCTCTTTTCAGTTGTTTACTTCTGCACAGAGCATTTTGGTGAATTTGAAAATGTTTTCTGTCTAATATTTTATATATCTGTCACTATTCCAGTAAAATATATTTCCAACAGTAATAAATGTTCATTTCAAACTTATTTACAATGCCTCATGTTTTTCTAATTATAAACAGAGAGTGCATAAGAATGGCCATACTGAGTCAGATCAGTGGTTTGTCTAGCCCAGAATCCTGTTTCTTTCAGCGTCCAGTGCCAGAAGCTTTAGAGGGAATGGCCAGTTTAGGGCAGTTATTGAGTGATCGATCCTTTGTCATCTAGTTTCATCTTCTGGCACTTGGAGATTTAGGGGCACCTGGGGCATGAGGTTGTGTTGTGTCCCTGGCCATTTCAGCTGATGGCTATTGAGGCAGTTATCCTCCATGAACTTAACTAATTCATTCTTCTTCTTTTTTTTTTTTAACTCACACTGTCAGATTTCTGCACACATCATAACAAATTCCACAAGTTGACCGTGCATGGTGGGAAGAAGTGTATCCTTGTTTGTTTTAAACTTGCTACCTATTAATTTAATCAGTTGTGTTATGTGAAGGGTTTAATAACATTTCCCTATTCAGTTTCTGCACATCATTCATGCTTTTGTGGGCCTTTCTCATATTCTCACTTAATTGTCTTTTTTTCCTAAATTGAGCAGTCTTAGTCTTATTAATTAATGCTTTTTTGGCCTGTCTTCACAGATAAGGTCAGCTCCCAGACTCCTGCACTAGGCAGCATTAAATGGGGAAGAGAGGAGCAGCCCTCAGTGCTGAAAGTACAAGTTCAGACTGTGTAGGAAGGCTGGACATGCACAAGTCCATGGGGCTAGATGCAATGCATCTGAGGGTGCTGAGGGAATTGGCTGACATGATTGCAGAACCATTGGTCATTGTCTTTGAAAACTCATAGGTACTGGGGGAGGTTCTAAATGGTTGGAAAAAGGGAACTATAGTGCTCATCTTCAAAAAAGGAAAAGAGGAGGAACTGGGGAATTACAGACTAGTCAGCCTCAGTCCCCAGAAAATTACTGGAGTAGGTCCACAAGGAATCTATTTTGAGGCACTTGGAAGACACTGAAGTGAGCAGGAATAGTCAGCATGGATTCACCAAGAGCAAGTCATGCCTAATTAACCTGGTTGCCTTTTATGATGAGATGACTAACTCTGTGGATGTGGGGAAAGCGATGGACGTGATATACCTTAACTTCAGTGCAAAGCTTTTGGCACAGTTTCCTACAGTATTCTTATTAGTACATTAAAGAAACATGGGATCGATGAATGGACTGTGAGATAGTGGATAGAAAGCTGGCTAGATGTCATTGGAGTTAAAGGGTAGTGATCAACTGCTTGATGTCCGGCTGGCAACTGGTAACAAGTGAAGTTTCCCAGGGGTCACTGCCAGGACAGGTTTTGTTAAGAACTTCATTAATGATCTGGAAGATGGCATGGATTGCGCCCTGGGCATATTCAGGTGACACTAAGCTGGGGCTAGGAGATGGAGGTATGTTGGAGGGTAAGGCCAGGATACAGAGTGACCTAGACAAATTGGAGGACTGGGCCAAAAAAAATATGATGAGGTTCAACAAAGAAAAGTGCAGAGTCCAACACATAGGATGGAAAAAGTCCATGCACTACTACTGACTGACTAGGCAGCAGTTCTGCAGAAGACAGTCTGGGACTTACAGTGGATAAGAAGGTCAATTCAAGAGTGTACCCTTATTGGCAAGAAGTCTATAGGCATACTGGGGTACATTAGTAGGAGCACTGACAACAGTTTTAGGGAGTGATTATTCTCTCTAGTTGGCACTGGTGAGACCACATTTGGAGTATTATGCCCAGTTTTGGGCCCCCGCTACAGGAAGGATATGAACATATGAGAGAGAGTCCAGAGGAGGGCAACAGAAATGATTATAGGGCTAGAGCACATGACTTATGAGGAGACCCTGAGAAACCTAGGTTTATTTAGTCTTGAGTGGTAACAGCTAATTTAGATTCCATTGTATGTACAGTTAGGATTATGCTTTTCTATATGTATACTTTGCACTTATCAGTATAGAACAGGGGTCTCAAACTCAAATCACCATGAGGGCCACATGAAGACTAGTACATTAGCCTGAGGGCTGTACCACTGAAACCTTTCCATACAATGATATTGCAAATATTGGTAAAAATAGTGTCTATGTGGGCCTCAGGAAATAGCTTTAGCGGCCGCATGTGGTACATGGGCTGCATGTTTCAAACCCCTGGTATAGAATGTCATCTGCCATTTTGTTGCCCAGTCACTCAGGTTTATGAGATCCCTGTATAATGATTCATGTTCAGCTTTAGGTTTAACTATCTGGAGTAATTTAGTACAGTGCTTGACAAAACCTGGGCTCCAAGTCACCTTGGCACCTGAGAATTGTACCCTGGTATCTAGCTGTGCCAGGGTACTAAAGGTGGTGGAACACCTCCTGATCCCCCCCGACACCACCCCAGAAAACTCCTTCAGCAGTTGTGCAGCTTTTTTTTTGGTGGTGGTGGGGCTTCTTTGTCCTGTACAACTCTCAAAAGTGGTAGTGGCAATGGGGCTTCTGCACTCTGGACCATTGCTGCCATTTCTGCACTTGTGGTGGTGGGTTTTTGGTGGTTGAAGGGTGGAATGTGGGTCTTAGGTTCTTCGCCCCACACTGCCACCAAAAGCGGCAGCAGCATTTCAGTGGCAGGGGGCCCATTTAACATGCTGGACGCCTAGGTGCCTCACTTTCAGGGCAAGGCCTAGATGTGCAGCACATTTGTTGAGGCTTGATTTAGTATTATCTGCAAACTTCGATACCTCAGTATTCATCCTGATTTGTTTCCAGATCATTTATGAATATGCTGTATAGGGCTGAACCCAATACAACTCTTCTGAGATTCCTTCTATTTACTTCTCTCCAGCTGTGAGAACTGACCATTCGTTTCCCTCTTTTAATCTGTCACCAATCCATGAGAGGACCTTTACTATATCACATGACTTCCTACTTTATTTGTGAGGGACCTTATCAAAGATTTTCTGAAAGTTCTAAGAACATTTTATCAACTGGATCACCTCCTGCGTGTTGACCCTCCCATGCACCCCCAGAGAATTCATATAGTTTGGTGAGGCATGATTTCCCTTTACAAAAGCCACATTGACTCTTCTCCAACATACAGTGTTTGTTTATGTCTGATATTTCTGTTGTTTACGATATCTTCAACCTGTTTGTCCTGTATTGAAGTTAGACTTACCAGCTTCTAATTCCCATGGTCACCTTTGGAGTCTTTTTAAATCTCTTATTTAGCCACCCTCTGGTCATCTGGTGTATAGTCAGATTTAAATGATAGGTTATATACCACACTTGTTACTCCTGCAATTTCATATTTGAGTTTCTTGTGAACTCTTAGGTCCTGATGACTTTTTACTGTTTAATTTTTAAAAATTCTTAAAGCCTTATTACTGTTTCATTTTAAATTACTGCATGTTTTTGAATGCATGTACTTCCTAAATAAGATACTAAGTCATCTTACATATGCATTGGGGAAAGTACTTTTGTCAACATAAGTGTTAGTAATGCATTGGCTCACTGCTAGAGTTTTATACAATTATGGTTAGGGGGAAACCTCTTGTTGTTTCAGGAGCTGCTAAGTCGGACATCACTAGAGACTCAGAAACTAGACCTAATGACAGAAGTTTCAGACCTGAAGATCAAGTTGGTTGGCATGGAAAAGGAACAGAATGAATATGAAGAAAAGCAGAACAAAGCTGAGGTGAGTCTTTCTTAGCTCCTTGTTCACTTTCTGGTGCTCAGTCTCCTGGCTGTACACTATACTGTAGTTCTTAAGAGCGTTTGAGTTGCAATGAGTGTGCAAGAGCAGCCTCCCATTCATAGAACATTGTTGGTATCTATGGTAATCGGCCTTAGATGTTACATGAATCAGTGTGGAATATGGCTCTGTTGCTGTGCGCGTGTTTGTGTGTTTTCCTTTTTATACTTTGAAAGGTTACTGTGCCACTTTAGTCAGATAGAGGCATTAAACTTGTTAGTCACTTAACCATTCTTCTTCCACAGGAGCTGTGGGAGGAGGGGCAGGAATCCTCTCCCAGTTTTGCAGCTCCTACTGCAGTTTTTGGTCTACCACAGCTGATGTGCTCCCCATTTACCTGGGGGGAATGGCCCATGACTCAGCACAATCCACTGGCCCAGTCCCCTTCATTTTCTACACAGTAGATTAGTGCTGGTTTCTGATGTGTTCACAAACACCAGACCTCGAGTGAGAGAGCAGGATTTTTGCTTATGTGGAGGGGGGTCTTGCAGTTACCCAATAAAAGTCAAATGAAGAGAAATCTTGGTGAAAAGAAATCTATGTTGGGGCAAATACTAAATGACACTATAGTGTGGTGGGCTGTAGTCACAGCAAGACCTTCGTTTCTGTTACATGGGTGAGGACATTGAGATCCTTGCAAGAGATACAGGATATCCACAATCCATGCACATCACAGAACACAGCACCACAGAACTTCCCTGCAACTCAGCAGAGAGTAGGAGCTATGACCTTAACACAATGGAGCTCTGTGGGAGCCTGTAGAGCACGATTACGAGTTCTGTATTCTATAACCAAGGCTGGCACTTTACTGTAGCAACTAAAAGTTCCTCAGCGAGCAGTGTTCTCGACTGCTCCACTGTAGGTGTCTGCGCTGTCAGCACGTCGGATTGGGTCAATTTCTTTAGCAGTGATCCCCAGGCGGGGGAGGAGGCACTCGGAGCCCCTGGCAATTTCACGCCAGAGTGACACATGCGCGCTCACTCCCCCGCCCTCCCTCCTCAGTTCTCTTCAACCGCCCAACCGTCAGGACGGGTCTCTCCAGTGTTCCTTCGTCCCTCAATGGACCCAAAAAAAAAAAAAAGAGAGAGAGAGAGACAAGATAAAAAGAAATAAACAGCAACATCTAAAGAGGAAGACAAGGAGAACAAATAATCAAGAACAACTTTATTCAATAATCTGACAGCAGAGAACCAGCGCTTTGCCCAGCCCTTCGGGTTTCAAGCACTGTATTACCTGTGAAGAACCTATGCCTGCTTCTGACGGCCACCAGTCATGTATCAAATGTCTGGGTGAAGGCCATCTCACACACGAATGTCAGGATTGTAAAAACCTGTCCAAAAGAACACTTAAGGATCGCCAAAGGAAGTTGAAATTGCTCCTCCTGGAGGGTTTCCTGTGTCCCTTGTCAGATCCTGCTGCCTCTCCTCTTGCTGAGAGAGTGCACAAGAGGAAATCAGCATCTTCATCCCCTGTGCCATACAAAAAGACCAGGGAGAGGCAAAACAATGAGGACAGCGAGGAGAGCGGCTCTGCGCTGAGAGCTGTGTGCACCGAAGCCGCACTGACAAGCTCTCTGGCAGCAGGACCGCTGCCGCTGTTGGCGCTGACACTGTTCCCCGCACCGCTGATTGAGCCTTCACCGGTACCTTTCGTAGCTTGCCAGGCACCCACCATGACACCGGGGGTGGCACCGCTCCTCCCCTCCGGCACCTACCCCAGTGCAGGGGTCATCACAATGTACCAACCCCCCCCTCCATGGTGAGGGCGGGAAAGCACAAAAAGAAATCAAAAAACCTTGAGACAACAGCAGAGATACAAATACACACTCTGCCAGCCTCCCTGCTGTTTCAGACAGACTCTTCTGACAGTGAGCTGTCTCAATTATCTCACCTGTCAGATCACTCTGACTCTACCGGCTCAACAACTTCAAATCCCTCTGAGCCATGCAACTTGCAAAATACACAGATCCTTACAAACGATGTGGCTGTTACATACCCTTGGCCATATCCGTGGCTCTGCTAGCCACCACCTCTAATGATGCCACAAAATTTTTCGGCTTGGCCAGGTTTCTATCCTTTTCCAGCCATGCCTACGACAAATCCCCTACAGCCAGTGCCAAGTACCATACAGCAAAATATACTTATCTCTAAAGACAACCTCAGAGAGACACAAAAGGATGTAGAGATGTCATCCGAAGCATGTCCCAAGAATGACGACATTAAACGCTTTAGGGACCTTTTTATTCGGGCTGCAGACAACTTGGAAATTCCTCTGCACGACAGCCCTACAAATAAACACAAATTATATAGAATTCTTCAAACAACAGGGTCAAATAAATTAGCCCTACCAATGGACGAGGGAATCATGGAGCCAGCAAACACCCTATGGGCAACTCCAGCATCAATTCCCCCGTCAAATAAAAAAGTAGACAAAAAGTATTTCATTACCTCTAAGGGAAACGAATTCTTATTTTCACACCCACAGCCAAATTCACTAGTAGTCGAGGCTGCTAATCAAAGAAATAAAGTGTCATACAGCAGGAACAGCCCTGGAGCCAAAGATGACAAGAAGCTCAATACCTTGGGAAAAAAGGTATACACACTGGCTGCTTTACAACTTCACATTTCCAACTATACAGCATTACTATCTAGTTCTGACCACGAAATTTATAATAAAATGGCAGAATTCATACAGCGTCTCCCTCAGGACCAACAGGACCAATTCAATAACCTCATATCTGAGGGACAATTAACTACCAGGACAGCATTGCAGGCAGCCTTAGACTACGCTGATGTTGCAGCTAGATCCATGGCCACTGCTATAGTCATGAGACGTACCTCATGGCTCCACGCTGCAGACTTACCAAAAGCAATGCAGGTGACTATCGAGGACCTCCCCTTTGACAAAAACAATCTATTTTGGGAACACACTAACGAAGTCATGCATAATCTGAAAGACTGAAGGGCAGCACTAAAGACCCTTGGCATATATAATCCATACCACAATAAGAAGCCATACAACCAGCATAATAGCAGTAACAGATATCTGCAAACCCAATACAGTAGGAGGAGTGATATACCTTGAAATAGTTCCCGTCAACAAGGTCGCAGGAGGTAGAACACCCAGCCAACCCAGAATCTACAGGTCCCTAACCTGAAACAAATTTTTTGAGGGCCAGGTCGAGGGACCGCCAATCCACATCCCTGCAGCGAAACATGAACTTCCATCACCACATCCGGTTTTCACCCACAAACTTCTCCCCTTTTTCCATCAATGGGCAGTGATAACATCCGACAACTGGGTCTTAGAGATCATCCAGAAGGGTTATACCATACCTTTTACGACATACCCTTCTTCCAAACACCCTTCCCTGTCCCTTTTCAGGGACCCCCATCACGTGCAGCTCCTACTGGAGGAGGTAAAAAACCTACTACACATAGGGGCCATAGAACCGGTCCTGCATGCTCATCGGGGAAGGGGTTTCTACTCCAGGTACTTCATCAACAAGAAAAAGACCGGAGAATGGAGACTAATCTTAGATCTACGTCATCAAAACAGACACGTGCAAACCAAGTGCTTCAAGATGGTAACCATCAATACCATAATTTCCTCGCTGCGCCTCAGGGAATGGATGGCTTCCCTCGACCTTACAGACGCATATTTTCACATCCCCATACATCCTGCCCATCGAAGATTTCTGAGATTTTCAGTCCACAATAATCATTACCAATACACCGTCCTTCCATTTGGACTTTGTATGGCTCCGCGGGTATTTTCCAAATTTATGGCACCCGTAATGGCTTTTCTTCGCAGGAAAGGAATATCGATATTTCCCTATTTAGACGATTTTCCAATAACCACCCCCACGAAACTGGAGGCGCTAGACGCAACAAACACAACTGTCAAATTATTTCTCGATCTAGGTCTCAACATAAACTACAAAAAATCCTCCCTACAACCACAACAGGAGATACATTTTATAGGGGCCAGAATCCACTCACTATTAGCAAGGGCGTATCTGCCAAAGGACAGATTTACCACCATAAAACGTTTGATCTTCTCCAATCATGCAGCGATGCTAACTTCTATACATTCCTGTATGCAGATTCTTAGCCACATGACAGCTACTACACACCTAGTCAAGCATGCCAGACTCCACATGAGGCCCTTTCAATTATGGTTTCTCAAGCACGCCAGACGCAGTTTAGCAATGTCAAACCGAACACTATCCATACCTGCATTGATCAAGGACTCCCTCCTATGGTGGACACAGGAGGTCAGCCTCTTAAAAGGTGTACCGTTCATTTCAAAAGACCCAGATATAACAATCACAACGGATGCATCACTCACAAGGTGGGGCGCTCACCTGATGAACAACACGGCACGGGGCAACTGGTCCTTCCAGGAGAGGTCCCTTCATATAAATCTTCTAGAACTCAGAGCGGTTCATCATGCATGTCATCATTTTCTCCCCCTCCTTTCTGGAAAACGTGTCAGGGTCCAAACAGACAACATGAATGCCATGTATTACATAAATCAACAGGGTGGAACCAAGTCACACCCACTTTGTGTGGAGGCCATGATGCTGTGGCAATGGTGCATACCCCACGACATTCACCTCTCTGCGATATATCTACCGGGCAAAGACAACACGATTGCAGACGCCCTCAGCAGAATCACGTCTCAAAACCATGAATGGGAAATGCACAAAGGTGTACTAGCGATAATATTCAGACTTTGGGGATGACCCACAATGGATCTATTCACCACACAGATAAGCAAGAGGTGCAAGAATTATTGCTCCCGTGTGGGTATATGACTGAATTCCTGCAGAGACGCTTTCTCCCTCAAATGGGACAAGGGCCTTCTTTATACGTTCCCTCCAATCCCATTAATTCCCAGAGCCATACACAAGATACAGCGGGACAAAGCAACTGTCATTATGATAGCTCCCGCTTGGC
The DNA here is from genome assembly GCA_007922195.1 of Podocnemis expansa. Classification (NCBI taxonomy): domain Eukaryota; kingdom Metazoa; phylum Chordata; order Testudines; family Podocnemididae; genus Podocnemis; species Podocnemis expansa. The sequence goes on from ML681963.1 coordinate 124,743,025, forward strand.
CACGACAACCCTGGTACTCCCTACTCACCAGACTGTCCAGAACCCCACCGATCACATTACTGCTAGTACCAGCACTCCTTTCGCAGAGCAAGGATCTCATCCTCAACTCCTATCTAGACAGACTCCACCTTACAGCATGGAACCTAGATGGTTCACTGAGCTAGATCAAAAATGTTCCCAGGAAGTGCAGTCGATACTGCTCAATAGCAGGAAGGAGACAACAAGAAGAACTTACCTGTACAAATGGAATCGCTTTGTAGCATGTTGTGCCTAGCGTAATCTCGTTCCATACTTGGCCGACATCCCCTGCATCCTGGAGTATCTTTTCGAGCTGAAAAAGTCAAAAGTGTCAGTCAATACAATCAGAGTCCACTTAGCTCCAATCTCCACCTTCCATGAACCCATAGGAGATTCCTCTATTTTCTCTCACCAGCCTGTTAAAAGATTCATTACAGGTTTAAGAAACCTATATCCTCAAATCACAATATCTCCACCTCAGTGGGACCTCAATATTGTATTCCGTGCAATAATGAAACCACCATTTGAGCCCTTGGCATCATGTTCACTGCTATACCTTTCAATGAAGGTCACCTTTCTCATCGCTATCACATCCATCAGACAAGTAGGTGAACTGGCAGCCCTCATGGCAGGACCCCCATATACAATATTTTACAAGGACAAAGTCTCGCTCAGACCACATCCCAAATTCCTCCCAAAAGTTAACTCTAATTTTCACAGTAATCAACCAATACATCTTCCAGTTTTCTACCCAGAGCCACATACTTCATTGCAACAAGTGGCCCTTCACTCATTGGATGTCAGATGAGCCCTGTCCTCCTATCTTGAAAGAACTAGGGACTTTAGGAAAACACCTAGACTTTTTGTTTCCACAACTGAACATTCCCAGGGACAACCAATATCCAAACAAAGACTTTCACGTTGGATCTCTTCTTGCATCAGATTGGCATATGCTTCATCTACGAGGGAGCCACCTGATCATATACGTTCCCATGCTACTAAAGCAATAGGGTCCTCAATAGCATTTCTCATGAAAGTTCCACTAATGGATATCTGCAGGGCAGCCACATGGTCCTTGACAGATACTATTGCAAAACATTATGCACTTGAGCAGTTATCCAGCATGGACACAGCAGTAGGACAAGCAATCCTTAGCACTGCATCTACTTCACATCTCGAAGTTCCCACCTCCTAGCCACATAACTGCTAAATACTCACCTACAGTGGAGCAGTCGAGGACACTGCTTGCTGAGGAAATGGAGGTTACTCACCTTCATGCAGTAGCTGAAGTTCCTCTAGATGCATGTCCTTGACATGCTCCACTACCCACCCTCCTCCCCTCTACTTTGCAGACTTACCATATTTATTTTGCAGTCTCTGCGGTAGAAGAGAACTGAGGAGGGAGAGAGGGTGTGGGGGAGTGAGAGCGCGTACGTCACTCTGGCACGAAAACGCCAGGGGCTCCGAGCACCTCCTCCCCCACCTGCTAAAGAAATTGACCTGATTCCACATGCTGACGGCGACGACACCTACAGTGGAGCATGTCGAGGACACGCATCTCAAGGAACTTCGGCTACTGCACGAAGGTGAGTAACCTCCCTTTCTGTTCCCAGTTTACTTAAGACAGATTTGAAATTCAGGTGGGACACACAGTGAGTGTATAAATGTAGGTGAGTTATGAGGAGCTATAATCTACTCTTCACTTCCAAGTTTGGGATTTGGTTTATTTTAGCTTTCCAAGATTTCTAAAACTTCAGTAGACTTGAGAATAAATTCTGGCAGTGGCTGAAGGCCAAAAATATACAGTAGTACCAACTTTTTGTCATCTGTGGCCTCTCCATGCTTTTTCACTCAGAACTATCAATGTTTAACTGTAGATTGTTAATGCTAAGTTCTAACTAACCTGCGTAATTTGCTTCACAAGGAAATCATGAGATAATTCACTTCTTGGAAGTAGGTGCTCCCAAGAATCCAAACCCTTGATCAGCATGGGATAATCCCTTTTCCTTTGGATTGTGTTGGGGTTTTCAGCATGGGAGACAACCCTGCTTTTCCTGTCTTGCTTAAGTGAGAGAGAAGGTTCAAGCTTGATGGGAATGATGAGAAACATCGGTTTAAAGTATGTGACAAACTACCAACTGCTCTAGAGTTGGCAGATCAACCCCCACAGAAACCTCAGTGTGAGGGTCAGTCTGATCCCAGGTGCTAAGAGACCACCACCCGAATGGATCCTCTGTGTCCAAAGTAAGAAGAACTGGCTGTGATCTGTGCTGATGTTTGAAGTGTCACACTGTAACCCACCAAGGCTCTGCAAACCAAATCTGACTGAACAAAAAAGTGTACATGATGCACCCAGAAGTAACTGTGTCTGGCAAATGAAATCAAAGCTACAATAAACATTTGGAATAGGATAGGTGGATGGGCATGTGGTTGAAGCTGCAACAGGCAGAGCAGAAAGACACTGCCTTCATAAGGCACTGCCTTTTGGAGCACCACCATATTACCCATCCGCCAATCATTGTGCTCTAAATTGGAGCTGGGTGTGATGTTGGTGGGTGTGACATTGATTGATGGGGCACTGTGTTAGCTCCACCCAGAGGGAGTATTGCCCTACCCCAGCACCAATGCTCTTTTACCCTAGGGGTATTCTCTAACTAAGCCATTTTACATTGCTAGCAAATTATATTGCATATTCAAACAAGCTTCCTGCAACTGGATTTTTTTAACTTTATTTTTAAATGAGGATCAAAAACACAGGATAATTCAACTAAAACATGTTTGTAGTCTTTAATTCTATGTTTTTATATATCAGACCAGCTGTTTCCCATTAGCTAAATAGAATTTACTAAATTATATCTCTGGTATTAGGGGAAAATTAGGTAAATTAAGATACACTTCTGGGAGTGACTCGAGTTTTAACTCTCAAATCCATTTCACTTTCTCATGCAGCTGTGGTTGGCTTTGGTTTTAGTTAGTAACAAAGAGTCTGGGCATCTGTAAGCTCCTTTCAGAGGTATTAATTTCAGACCAAATGCCATTTGTCGCTGGCTCTTCAAAAGTACATGCTACATTTAAAGTGCTATTTTTATCCGTGTAACAGGACAGCCAAGAGGATAGAAATTGGTGAATGAATAGTCTCCATGTCTGAGTTTTGCAACATTAATGTCTACCACATAGAATAACTCTCTTCTGTCACAGTGCAGTACTGCCAAAGTTTATGAGCTAGTTTATCAAGTCCTGCCTAAAGAGGTCTCTGTAGCTTTTCCCTTTCTTTAAAAGCTCTGGACCCATTGGAACAAACAAATTTTTTGTTTGTTTTGTTTTGTGTATTTAAAAACAGAATGAGGTGACGTGACCTGCTGTGTTAGAGAGGTCTGTGCTATTTATACATACAGGAATAACAAGATCTTCTAGGGGATGGCAGGCATAATCATGGTACTCTCCCCCACTCCCCACACCTGGCATGTGTGCTCTGACTGTAGTACTGGATCATTTGTATGGTAAGGCATAAATGGTGTAGCTCAGTGGTTCTCAACCAGGGGTACACAGAGGTCTTCCAGGGTGTACATCGACTCATCTAGATAGTTGCCTAGTTTTGCAACGGATTACATGAAAAGAACTCGTGAAGTCAATTACAAGTTAAAATTTGCACAAGCAATAGTTTGTTTATACTGTTCTAAATACTGTACTTGTGTTTCTCAACCCAGAGGGGTCATAATCTATCTTATAGTTATATGGTAACAATGAGAAATTTAACTGTTTTTCAGTAACTGTGCGCTGTGACACTTTTCTATTTGTAAGTCTGATTTTGTAAGCAAGTAGATTTTAAGTAAGGTGTAACTTGAGGGGTACTCAAGACAAATCAACCTTCTGCAAAGGGTAGCATAAGCTGGTCAGGTTGAGAAGTACTGATTTACTGATCTTCACTGAAGGCAGTGCACAGCCACATTCCTCAAGCTCCCTGGTGCACAGGGGGTGCTCATGTGTTGCACTGGCCCTCCTGGCCTGTTGGGTTGATGCACTTTGGTGCAGGGTAGGGACACAAACGCATCACTATCGTGACCTTCCTGGGAGGTCCTGTTTGGAAGGATTGTGCCTTGGCCCCTTGAACTGCCTCCTTGCACTCTGCCTCCAGGACTCCAACATAAATTTGCCCTGCATGTTTCTTCAGATTGGGGTATTTTATAGTTTCATTTTCTGGTGCGATAAAGCAACAGCACTCTTTCCTAAACTTATCATACAGGCAAAACTGCTTCAATGGGAGCGTCTGTATGCAGGGACATTGCTGGTACCAGGCTTCTGGGGCTTGAGCCCCGAGTCCTAGTGCCTGAGCCCCAGGTCCACTGCTGGGCCACGCGTGGCAGTGGCTGCAGCAATGGCACACAAGCCCCAAGTGCCAGCACACTGAGCCCCAGGTTTCTCCCGGGCCAGCAGCACTCGTGTGTGTATGTAAAGACAATGTCCTTTGTGCCTGGTTCTGGAGTTCCTTACTCAGATGAGGACAGGTGGCCGAATTGAATAGAATAGAACCATAGGGTTGAAAGGGACCTTGTGAGATCATTGAGTCCAACCCCCTTGGGGCATGAACCCAGGATCCTCTGCATATTAAGCAGAGGTACTAGCCACTGGACTCATAGATTTTAGCCATGGGAGAACAAACCTTGGATCACTTCTTATTTTTTCAGCAATTGTTTTTGCACCAAGTTTACTGTGATAGAAGAAAGCCTCATACAAACAGTAGCAACTGTCTGGTTTGCCACCATTTTAGTGCCGAGTAGGGAAAGTTATGTGCCATGTTCACTGATTCTCCATCTCTTGTGGCTAGAGTTAATGAAAGAGGCACTTTTTGTTTGGATCTAGAAATTAAACCCAAGAGAGAAAAAAAATTATCTCAGATATGTCTGTATCTCTAATCCTATGACTATGTGGGTTAGGGCCTTGCAGTCCTGGTGCTACTAACTGCCAAAGTTGACACACAGCTTTTTGCATGACTTGGGGTATGTCTACACTGACAGTGGCAAATTCGCCACCGTCATGTTGAGTTTTCCAGATCAACTGAGTGGTCAGTAAAGAAACACTTATTCAATCTAGAAGTCAATCTAATAAAACCACCCCCTCAAGTGGCATAGGGCTGCTTTGATGGAAACACGTTTTTTCTCGGCACAGCACTGTGAAGGTGGTGTGGTAAAGGGAAGTTAAAGTCAACAGGAGTTACTCAAGTTACTCTGCATATCTTGCCCAACTCCCATTGACTGCCACTGAATTTTGCTAGCAGTGTGGACCAGGCCTTGTTCTCAACTCACATTTTATTTGCATCATCTTCTGGGCCCAGTTTGAGAGCTGTGGGGAGCAGCTGGTGGAAGAGAGAGTTGCACTGACTGTTTCTGTCTGTGACTGTATTCGGAGGAAGGCTAGAGCCACAAAGTTTGTTCCTAGATCTGGCTCCAAACTTTCCCAAATCTGAGGGAAGTTTAGATCCACTCAAATCAAACCGCAGATATAACCAACTATTGTTAAGAGCCTTGAATGTTGAATGAAGAGAAGACCTGGCATAGGAAAATATCCAGAAACAGATTCATCGAAGATGAGAAACAAGAAGGGAAAGATAAAAGAATGTACTCTCAGCCTTCCCCTTGTAAAAGAACAAGCAACCACAAAGGCAGGGACTGCAGCTAGAGCTTCTCATTTTTCCCTCTATATACTGATCTTACTGTTGGGAGTGGGGATGGCAGGGAATTTTACCACCTTCAACTTATCAGGGGTGGCCCAAGACAATTCCAGTGTGTGTAGACACACGGGGCCCCACATTCCAGGACTCTGTCACTGGAGTGCAATGAAAAAGAGTTAAAAAGCATAAGAGATCACCCTCTCCCCAGCTGCCAAACTCCTACATTGCCAGGGCTGAAATCTACAACTAGAGTGGCTGTCAACCCTCTTACCTATTCCAATCCATACTACAGAAGTGTGCCTAGGCCCTGTACATCTAAGCTATTCAAGGGTTCTGCAAAACATAGGCTTGGATCTGCCTCATAATGGTTAACGGTGTTTCTTGTTTCCTGCCACAAAGAAATACAGACTAAAGCTGGGATTTTCAAAAGAAACTGCAGGAGATAGGCAGGCACCCAACTCCCCTTGATATTCAGTGGAAGGTGGGTGCGTATCTCCTTTAGTCTCCTTTGAAAATCACAGTCCGTAGTAGAAGTACTTAATAGGAATTTACCAGTACTGTGTTGTTAATAATTTAAAAAGGTTCCTTGTTGTGGCAATGACTGAGAATGATACAAAACCCAGACATGGAAAGTCAAGGTCTCTGGATAGTATCTTGATTTTACGTTAAGTCTGTGCTTTCCAGGAGTTTCACTTGCAGTGCTGTGACAGGATCATGGGCTTGGCTAGAGAAACACTTCCCTCCCCATTTCTCTGCTGTTACTGTGAAGTTACTAGTGGATGTGGTGATTCGACATTTCACTGCATAAAAGGTACAGTCCCACCTGCAGAGTTGGTGCTCACACAGCTGGGCTGTGTTCCCTACAGTGTAGCAATATGTAAATGAGCTAATACCCAGAAAGTATGATATATAACTTCTCCTAAATGTTGAAGGAACTTCTTTACCATTTTATCTACAATATAAAACTGCTGCTGGCTGGAGGAAGGGTTCTGAAAACAGCATATTTAGGCCCTGGTTCAGCAGAGGACTTCAGTATATGCTAAAAAGTTACCCTATGTTTTAAGAATCAGGGTCTTATCATGAAAATACTCATGTGCCATATAGCTTCTCTTAACTTGTTGATGTGGATACCTTTGCAGATTAAAAGGGAGTGGGGAGTATTTAAAACCTTTGATCTTCCTTCCAAAATTTTGCACAGTTAGTGGGACTCTCTTGGTTCTGTAGCCTTATTTGCTTGTTTTGGAAAAGTGTATGCCCAACCCTTGTAAGCTGCTCACCTGCACAAAGAAGTTCGCAGTGTTCCCTGCTACAAGTTTGTCTAGCTTTGCATTTACTGCACTGCAGGAGAATTTCAGGTAAGTGTAAATAGTAAGAGTATTTCCATGTTTTGTAATAGAAAAAAATGAAACTCTCCCCTCTGCCCCTTTCCAGGCCCTGGCTCTCTCTGGATATGCTGCTGCCTGTTAACTTTCACACTCACTGAGAAGATGGATTAATGTCATCAGATTTACTTTACCTAGGAAAAATGAAAAGCTGTAAAGTACATGATAGTAAAATACATAAATGTTAAGAAGTAATTCCAAATTCTTGTAATCTCTGAGGAAGCATAGAAAATAATGAGCTACTGAATTAAGGAGGGGGAATAAAACATCACATGGCTTTTACTGCACACTTGCAATTGGTTTCCTTTCCTTAACTAGAAATGTCCTGTTTATTGACTGTTACAGGGAACCTATTCGCCACATGAATGCTTTTGCCTGGGTTATTTTAAAATTGTGTTATTGTTCTTGTGCCTTTTCTTTCAGGATATCTCTTTGATTTCTCCAATTTATGTTGTTTACCCATCTGAGTCAGGAACTTGTCCTGATCGGTGGGGCTAAATGGCAGAACATATAGTTTAGAAGAACTATTGTTTTCATTTTTGCTAGTCCTGAGTACAAAGTGACCTGCTAGTAGAATGGAGGTTAACTAATTTATTTTCAGGAACTGGATTTCTTCTTACATGGATGTTTGTAATTATAAATTATATGGCAGAGTAGATTATGGCCCAGAATGATCACATGGCAACTTTCTACTAGTAACTTGTACCATTTCAGTAAAGTGTCTGCCTGTGTTCCCATAGTCAGCAAGTTGCCCCAAAACAGCCTTCAGGACTCACCACATTACAATATGGATTCCAGTTGTCTTATCTGACTGTATTGCTGCTGGACAGATTGGTAAAGAATTGGGGTGAAATTCTAATCTTCTTCACACTGGTATAAATCACAACTAAAATCATTAGTTTTTGTCTTAGGTATTTATGGAACATCCATCCCTAAGCACTAACTAAATGGTGCTACTACAGATTTACACCTATCTCATGTAGGGAGAAATCTGATTTGTTTCTTTGTAGTTAGTCTCTTCCCAGCTGCATGTATTCTATAGTCCTCTGACTGTGAAATAATCCTCTGTGCTTCCTGCCCTCATTTCTTCCTTAATCCCTCTCATTTTCTTTTTCACCTGTCTCTGTTTCCTCTTGCAGTCAGTAGTGAACCTGATCAGTGAGCTACAGGAGCAGATGTGTAGACTACAGCTGGAAATTAATAGTAAAATCCAGGAAAGAAAGTCTCAAGATAGGAAACCTGAACTGACAGCTAATGGTCCTCAGTCCAGCACAAGATCAGTGGTAGAGAGCCTAACGCAGAAGAATTGTTATTGGTGTGATGTATGAAAAGTACACTTTAGTATGATTCTGTTCATTGCCCCCTTTCTCACCAAAACTGACTTCCACTAATGAGAATTATGTTGTAAACAATATGCATTAATCCATGTGACTTTTTTTTTGAGTGCTGTGTTAATAATAAATCTAGGGCCAAATTCTGCTCTTATTTGATGCCTGCTTTACCAATGCACAAATGTCAATGAGAGAAAAAATCTTCTTATTTTCAGTTACCATTTTGCTTTTAACTCTGAAAAGCCTTTTGTCATCGATGTTCTGTTTTAGAACAGAAACAATAGAGCTATGTTTGTTTGCATAGCAGCAAAGTTTCTGAGGTAATCTGCAACCATATGTGTCAGCATACAATGTGTGCACTGACACACTGAGTGCAGTGGGTTTTTAATTCCTGAGCAAGTTCAGAAGTGCCTTCACACACTGGCAGAAATAATTTGCCTTTCCTTTCATTCCGTTCATTGTGGATATTCTAATAGGATGAAATTAATGAAAAGAGCCTCAGTAAAAGAATGCATTTTATACTTCTAAAAAAACTGAATTTTTTGAAGCAATTTATTTTTTGGCTATTCTCTGAAACAAGCACTTTGAGGGGGGAAAAGAACCTGTTTTGGTGTGTACAACATAGCCAACACTTTAGTTGATCAAAATCACGTTACATGTCAGGGTAGAAGGAACTTTGCTTTAGTTCAAGCATCTTAAGCCTATTTTAAGATGACTTTTTAGTTCCAAAGGGGCAGCTGTGTTAGTCCAGTTCAGCAAAATGAACGAGGAGTCCTGTGTCACTTTTAAAGACTAACAAATTTATTTATTGCATGAGATTTTGTGGGTGTAATTACACTTCATCAGGTGCATGAAATGGATGCTGTGGCATGTCAAATGTATAAACATAGAGAAGGGTAAGTCACAAGGTCAGTTCAGTCTTTTCCAGCAAAGTCAACAGGTTGTTTGGATTCAAACAGTGTGCAACAGATAAGAAGGTGAGAGTCTTAAAAGAGGGGGAAATTGCCTTTGGTAATGGGTGAGCCAGCCCAAATCTCTATTCAAACCTAATGTAATGGTGTCAGATTGGCATATGAATTCCAACTCCGCAGTTTCATGTTAGAGTCTTGTTTTAAAGTGCACCCCTCTGGAACTTGTAACTGTCTTGTCTTTCACAGAAAGTACAGGGAGGCTGAAATGTCCCCTTACTGGGTTTTGACTGTTACCGTTCTTGATATCTGATTTGTCATCCTCCCACCAGCTGTTAAAGCTTTCCTTCTTGTCTTCACAAATACTGTGTACAATATGCTGGTGTGCAATGGTCAGCACATTTTTTTCTGCTGCTTCCAGTTTGTTCTGGGCACAGCACCATCTCCCTTTCAGATGGCCAAATGCACACTCAGTTACCATTCTGTGACTGCTGAGTGGATAGTTAAAAAGTTCTGTCCTTCTGTCCAGATATCATGTGAATGGCTTGAGTAACCAAGGAAGGATGGCTTCAGATAAGTTTCCAAAATAATCAGGGAAACATCCATGGTGTTACTGTCCATAGTGTTCCTGTGAACAAATAGTCCAGGAGTAGGCAACCCCAACAGTGGCACAAGATCCTGTTCAGAGCAGCATGCAGCGCTCTCTGCAATGCCACAGAAATTGTGGCTCCTGCCACTGAAAGCCACTCTGGGCTGTTTCTTTCAGGCACAGCTGGGTTGTGGAGAGTCCGTATCATGCCCATGTTCCAGGCATAGTATAGAAAGAAGATGTCTACAACAGCTTCTCTCCGTGGTGTGCAGCCACCAAGGAGCCACTCTGGGTAGCTTCTTTCTGTGAGTGGCTCCTTTCAGTGGCATGCCAGGGAACTGCCCCCTTCTCTGGGCCCCAGCCTCCAGCAATGGCTGCCACCAAATTTTCAGACAGCCGCAGCTTTTAGTTCTGCAGAGGGAGTCACTGGCTGACAGTTGAGGAGGAAGGGCTGGCACAGGAGTCGGCAAAGGTTGCTGACCCCTGAAATAGTCCTTTTTCTGTAAATTTGAATAAATCTGAGTTCTGATCATGGACCCTTCCAGATTACTCTATGTTTATATCTGTAAATCTACTGTGGTTGTCAATCAGCCCTTGGGGCACCATGGAAAACTACTCCTCTTGTTTATAAATTCTGTGCCCTAGTGGAGAGTGTTACTGAGGGGCTGAGAGAGGCAAATGTTAAGCACACGGGTTCCGTCAGTTGCCCCATACAGTTTGGGAACCACATGCATGCAAAGCCATCAATGATCTCCTGGGCATTACCCAGCTTTGTGACCCAACGCAATTTCCATGGCATGACACACTTGCATGAGAATGTATCCAACAGTTGATCTCCCCAGGTTGAATTGTTTTGCCACTGACTGGCAGCATTCTTGGGTTGCCAGCTTCCAGATTAAGAGTGCTGCTTTTCCTTCGCCCTGGAACACAGCATATTCATACCGTCAGTGCAGTGCCAGAATCAGTGCAGCACTTTTTTTTTTTAAAGTAGTCCTTCCCACATGGAAATTTTCTTGATATTGCTGGTCATCCCAGTTTTTCAGAACAATGCATTCCTGCAAGGCCATGCTGGTTTCCCAAGGCCAGAGATTGCATTGTGAACCCAGCAATGCTCCGTTGCACTTGGTAGCAGCCACAAATATGTAGAGACTACTTAAGCTGCATTTCAGACTTAAATAGCAGGCAAATTAAGTTTTGGAGACTACACATTGTCCTGCTGAGTGTAGGATGTGGCAGCTGCACCTTGTCCAGCAGCAGGAAGAAATTCAGCAATGGTGGAAGCAGGACAAGGGTGAGGAAGCAGAGGAGGACAGTTCTAGTTGAGTATCCAATTCTAGTGGATGAGTATGAGGAGGAACTTCAAACCAAGTGTATGTTATTGATGTGGCTTGTGTACAGCGTGTTACCAGTTGCGCAGCGAAAAGCTTTGCATTACAACCCGCCCATGTAGATATATCCTAGTAAAGCTGATAAGAATCTTTTTGTTATTATAAATGTATCTCTGGGCAGCACCAATTAAGACAGAACCTTCCATTCACTGACTTGTCTGTTTGTCATCAGCTCCTCATGGTAGGACCGTAGTTGTATTTGCCCATAAAGCATTGTTTGTATATGGTGCGTGTCTGCTGAATATTGCCTCAATTGTTGTTGATTTTAAGGGTCTTAAGTAACTGCTAGCAGGGGGCTTTTTCCCTGCCATGAACTTTAGAAGACTCAAGGTAGCATTTCAGTCTTCTGGTTGTTTGTTTCAAGAATCTTTGAAAGCAACCTTGTGGTACAATGTAACATTGATATTAGTGGGCTCAGATACTTTCATTGCTATTCACCTGCATACAACAGAGTTAGCTGTCTTCCTTACATAACCGAGCAGAGTTGGTTATAAGTTTGTCTAGAGAGTTTCAGAAAGGATTCTGCTTAATAACGTAGCAAATCAAAATAGCTTTCACTTGTATAACCTAAGTTGCACCAATAACATGGAAAAGGTTGTTCTGCATGGATGGTTCCACCTTTACTGCAGTGTGTCAAGTATGAACCTTAATTCATGTCTCTAGAAAACAAACACCTGGTTGAGTCCTTTCATTAGCTGTTCTTTATCTTTTTTCTTTGTAGGGCTTGCTTCAGGAACTCAAACATCTCAAAATTAAAGTGGAAGAGCTGGAAAATGAAAGAAGCCAATATGAATGGAAATTAAAAGCAACTAAAGTAAGTAGTAAATCTTGCACTTACAGAAAACAGTTTTATTCCAACTTGAAAGCATATATTCATTATGTCTCTCCATGTTTACTTTTGTAACATTTAATACATTTCATTAATAACTATAAAATAAGGTTTTGTTTACGTCGTCTGTTGAGTGCAGATTTTGCATTTATAGTTCTTCTGTCCTTTTACTTAGACTAATTCACTCTTCCTGCCACCCCATTCTCTCCTTTTCTTTTCTTAAAAACTAGTATATTGGCTAACAGTAGGATTGTTCACAAGGAGGTCTTCCTTTCAGGCTGTTTTAATCTCTGTATATCAAGTTACTAGCCGCTGGTGCAAATTCTCTAGTCTGAAAGTCTGAGACTCACAGATTCAGAGAGAGACTGCAGTGGGAGGAAAAATGCAAACCTGTTTAGTGTACCCCCTGAGTAACTTCCACAGAGTTTAAGACAAGAATTATTCATTGGATCATCTTGAATTGTGCACAGTTATTCAAATATTGAGGCCAATAAGTTGTATTTGACTAAAGCATATCATCCAGAAAGGCATCTGATCGTAGATTTGAGGACATCAAGAGATGGAGAATCTATGACTTCCCTTGGAAGTTTGTCCAGTAGCTAATTACTTTCATTGTTAAACATTTGTTCCTTATTTCTAGTTTGAATGTGTATCACTTCAGCTTCCAGTTATTGGTTCTTGTTATAGTGTTCTCCTCTAGATTAAAAAGCCATTTAGTACATAGTATTTTCTCTGTGTAAAGTACTTATACTCCATAGTCAAGTTACCTCTTATGTGAATAGTCACAATTCAGCTCTAAAGGACTATTCACATATGTAAATTTCATCTTCTATGACCCGATCCTAAAAGATTATTTCAGTTAAGGAATGAGTGTTCGTGATATTTCAGGTGACCAGATTCTTAATTCAATTAGTATCAATAATAAGAATGAAGGAATGCAAGCCAAAATAAGGGAAGAACAAATTAAGGAATATTCACGTAAATTAGATGTATTCAAGTCAGCAGGGCTTGATTAAATTCTTCATAGAGTATTTAATGAGCTAGCTGAGGCAATCTTGGAATTATTGGTAATTATCTTAGAGAATTCACTGAGAATAGGTAAGATCCCAGAGGTATAGAGAAGGGCAAGCATAGTACCTGTCTTTAAGAACATGCACAAAGAGGATCCAGGCACTTATAGACTAGTCAATTTAATTTTGATACTTGGAAAGATACTGGAACAAATTGTTAAACAATCTGTTTGTAAGCACTTAGCGGTAATATGTTAACAAGTAGTATCTGAAGTGGATTTGCCAAGAACAAATCATGCCAGACCAACCTCATTTCCTTCTTTGATAGGGTTACTGGCCCAATGGATGGTGAGGAGGGAAACAGTAAATGTGATATATCTTGATTTTAGTGAAGTTTTTCACACAGTAATACATGACATTCTCATAAGCAACCTAAGAAATTGTGGCTAGATAAAGGGATGGAGGGTATGCATAAGTGGTTGAAAAACCCTACTCAGAGTACTTATCAACTGTTTGACATCACAGTTGGAGGAGGTATCTACAGCAGTTCTGCAGGGATCTGTCTTGGGTCAACTGTTATTCAACATTTACATTACTGATGTGAACAATGGAGTGGAAAGTATGCTCATAAAATTGTAGCTGACATAAGGCTGGAAGGTGTTGCAAGCAATTTGGAAGACAGGATTAGAACTCAGAATGACCTTGATATATTTCGAACCCTCCTGCCAGGCCAAGATGGCAGCAGCAAAGGGCTGGGTTTTATATCTACGGGTTCCTAACAATGTTGCAACACCAACTGGCTCAAGTCCCCACCCAGTCTTCTGAGAAATCACACACCATTCCCTGAGTGTCCTAGAGGGCAATGTTTCTCCTCTTGCATGCAAGAGTCTGACTCTGGTACATATAACATTTAATGGTAACATAAAGAAAATATGTATAAAGGCAGTATCAAAACCAGCACTGATATGGGAAGACAGTACAGAATTCACACACAAATGAATAAGCAAAGATCAGCCCACCCTAGTATATGTAGAGCGTGTCCTTCATTTCTCCATTACCATCATATTGACCATCATAGTTTGAGCATCCACTTCTCCAGGGAGAGGGTTCTTCAGCCAGTCCCCTGCAGTTGTCTTCTGCCAATTCTGGGTCTTGCCAAATCCTGTCTGCTGGCTCTCTCCATCAATAGATGGTGACCACATGGAGCTTCTGCCTCTACTGGCGCCATTTGCACCGGCCATTGCACTGACTGCTGATGCTGGCCACTCACAATGTCCACTGACCACTTACACCTCTGCTCCTGACAGCTGTCCACTTGCAAACTGCTCTCCCGGCCAGAGGCACCAACCTCTGTTGGAGCTCACTCAGCTTTTTTTAGTTATGTCAATTCATAATAATTTCAGCTTTTAGGACACCAGAGACATGTCCGTGATCAAAATAACAAAAAACTTCACAAGGAATCATTAGGTGTCTCTCTTTCTTTTTTTTTTTTTTTTTTAAATGGAAGAGGGATTATGCTAGGGGTCTGCAACCTGCAGCTCCAGAGCTACATTCAGTTCTTTGGCTGCCCCCTTGTGGCTCTGGGCTCCAGGCCTCCCACCAGCCATTGGGGGACCCTGTGAGTGACCTGCTCCAGGCTCCCCTCTGCCACCAGGGGCTCACTCCTGGTTCTGGGCTCTCACTGCACCAAGCAACCTTCTGGCAGATGCCCTAGCCCAGCTTCCCCCACCAGGAGGCTACACCCATTGTGGATCTCAAAACACTTGGTTATTGAAGGAATTTTTAAAAATGGCTCTTCTTATCTTTTGGGTTGCCGATCCCATTGCCTGTGGCATAGCTCAGGCTATCTAGGACCCATCGCCCTCACCCCTCCTTCCTGTTTTTCAGTATTATAAAACAGGCTCTGTCACTCTTCTGAATTCTGTGTTCCTGATGGTGACTTTTCCATCAGAGCAGGCTAACTACACTTTATACAGTCAAAGGACAGTATACAATGAAAAAAACATTTCATTTCCCCAATTTAGTTAAAACACAGGTGGTTGTAACCCAAATCAGCCACATATACCATTTCCCATCATGCCCAGTGAAATTATGCTAAGCACTTATGCAAATACAAAACTCATGCAAATAAGGTGCCCCCTTTTTACTGGCTGAACAGAAGTGGCCAATCACTCAGCTCTTGCTTATATATTGAAGAATTATCGAAACAATGAAATTTAGTTAAGTCCCAAGCAGTACATGTAGGAAGGAAAAATCAAGTGTACAAATATAAAATAGGGAATAACTGGCTAGGCAAGAGTACCACTACAAAGAACCTGGGAATTATGTGCATCACAAATTTAAAATGAGTCAACAATGAGATGCAGTTACAAAAAAGTCTAATATCATTTTGTAACTGACAGTACCCTTACAAAATCATGATAAATCTTGTACAATATATACCTTGTGAGGTATCATTTGAAAAGTCATAATTTGCTGATCGCTATTGTCTTTGTAAAATACGTGTGGCAAAGTTGCGTAAAGTTATAAGATTCTATTTTGTATTGTTACTAAGGAAGGAGAAAGGTAGGAGAGAGGTGATTTGTGTCCTCTGTTCTCCCTTCTTATACCGTTTCTATTCTTTAAATCATCTTTAGCTGGGTTTCATGTGACAGCAAGCATGTTTGCCAAGATGTAAATTTCTCACTCACACCCTTCTTCCTGCCAGAGAAGCATAGTACATGCAGAGGTACAATAAGTGAATTCTTACGTTCCATGAGGATTTGCAGGCAGATATGGTGAGCCTTTGCTGCCACCCAGCTGCCTATTCCTTCACATCAAAATGTGTTTTCATCTACTAAACTAAATCTCTTTTTCTTCCCTGTCATGTATGGATCACAGTAAATTTTTACTGAGGCAAATGGACACAGATAGCTTTAAATGCTTCTGAAGATGCACAAAAATTTGGAAATGTTGCTGCTTTCTCAAATACCCAGTGTTTTAGTCAGCTACTTTCAGACAGACTAACATAATAGTGTAATTATATTGTCAGGTAGGCAAGTCCATCTTTCTGTCCCCTGCTTTGTTTTTGAGAAATCTCAAGACTCTAAGATTTTAGCCAGTCATAAGGGCAGCCTGAATTTTAATAGGTGTAAATTAACTATTTGTGTTTTGATCCATATATGTGGTTGGTTTTCAGGCGATGAATTATTTCTGTCAAAAATCCTATCTAAAATATCTGATGCAGGGAAGAGGGAGCAAAGTTTTACCAAATGTTTCAGAGCAATAGAGGAGCTTAGCAGAAGTCAACAGTTTTCTTGTGTTTGATTATTTATCTTTTTTAATATGATGAAAACAGAAATATTATGTGAAAGTAATAGAAGTTACCTCTAATCCAAACTGTAATTAACATCAAAATAGTGATCTAGGGCTATGGTGAAAAATGCAGGGTTCTCTTCCAAAAAAAAAAAAAAAGTCTGGGGAAAATATTCTGTTCTCTTGGAGTAGGTGTTGCAAATGACCTTCAGAGTTCCCTTTTTACATTATACCTCTGGCCCAAGAAGAGTCTTTTGTGCATATTGTTGGGAAAACACTTCATGCTTTTTTTGGTTATTCCTGGTGTGTCAAACATGCAACCCATGAGCTGAATGTGACATGCAAACCTCTTCCATCAAGCCCCTGACTGTGCTTGGCAGGACCACACTCCCCTCCCCCCGCCCCAGCCACCCCCCCACCCACCCACCCACACACGAAAGAGAGAGAGAGAGAGAGAGAGGTCTCGCATCCCCAATATATTCTGTCCCTGCCAGAGAGAGAGCGTGGTATTATGAAACATAGTTTTGCATACACAGCGCTCTGTGATGCTGCAAGACTGCCATCGGTCAGAGCTGAGACTAGAAAACCTGATATCTGGGGCAAGCAGCCCCAGATGCACTCTCCCCCTCCCTGGGCCCAATCCAGCCCCAGCTGCTGCCAGGAGTCCCCTGGCTGGCTAGCTTCCCCCAGTGGGCCACCTTCCCCACCAGACAGCAGCATCCCCTTGTGGGGCACTTTCCCTGCTAGCCCACTGGCCACCTTCCCCACCAGTTGAGTTCCCTGGTGCAGCGCCTTCCCCTCCAGCCAGCAGGGTCCCCCAGTGGGATGATTTCCCCGCTGGTTGGCCAAGTCCTCCAGCGCAGCACCTTGCCAGCCGGGTGCTTTACCCATTCACCAGCAGGGTTCCCTGGCAGGGCGTCTGCCCTACCAGCTGGCTTGCCCAGCTGGGCATCATCTGCGGCACCCTCTAAAATGCAGATCCCAGGGTTTAGCCCTGGTCGTAGCACTGTAATTATAGCCCTAGCCATTGTATTTGGATTTTATGGTATGTGCAGCCCACATGAAGTACATTTAAGTTGAATCTGGCCTGCTGTAGCAAATGAGTTTGACATCCCTGGTGATTTCCCATATTACTCACCAAGGAAACAGCCTGATTGTATTTGATCAGGATGTACAGTCTTGAATCCTTAAAATCCCACCATTCCTGCAAGGAGTTTCCTATTCTGCAGGGCTAATACTATTGAAAAACTGAGATCTTGTAAAAGGACTTCTTCCTGCAGGTTCAGTGCTGTTTTTAAGTATCAAAGCATGTCATCATCAGGAGTTATAGATCTAGCCATGGAGTCAAGTGAAGTAACTTTTTGTTTAGGTGTTGAGAATGAGTGGGAATCCAGTGATGGTGACATTCTGAATTTCTATTCTGTTCTTTCAGGCTGAGATAGCTCAGCTTCAGGAGCAGTTAGCTCTCAAAGATGCAGAAATTGAACGTTTACAGAGTCAGCTCTCCAGGACCTCAGCACACAATGAAATTACAGAAAGAGGTAAGAATGGATGGAGAAGAAATGAAAACATTTGCCGTCAGTTCTGTCAAGCGGCAACTGCTCAACATTTAAGCAATGTAAGAAGACATGACAACTCCATCTTCTAAGTTTTTTTTTTTGTGGGGGAGGGGTTGCTCTGCTGACTGGACAAATAAGAGAATATGATATCCACAGAACCCTAAAACTTCCACTGCAGAGGACTTTGCTCTAATTTGAAAGACCATTTAATGTTCTTTGTAGCCATATATTTGCAGAGTATTCATCTCAGTTATAGGACAGGATATTTCCAGATACCTTTTTTTAAATTGCCAAACGGCTCTTTATGACTTCCCAGTAACAGCCGTGTGCGGCCCCTATGTATTCAAACATTCCAAAACATAATTTGCTAGGAATACATCATCCACTCATCGGAACTGAATACCCTTCAGATTCCTTCTTGTAAGTCTGCACTGTCAACTGGAAACAGTGCTACACAGAAGAACTGGGCCCCCTCCATTTTCAGCCAGCCTAAGAGCTGTGACGCAGCGTTTTGCTGCCCGGGGTGCGTTCTGATCGGAATGCACCCCTTCCCATTAGCAGAGCTTGGAGCCGGCGCCGCAAAGCCACCCCTTTAATATTGCAGCTCTATTGAGCTGTCTTGGGCCGGCCAGGGTTTTGCTCCATTGGCCTGCCATAGTTATGACCCTGGCCCAGCCTCACCAGTGTTCCCTAGAGTGTTGACCTCACTCAACCTCCAGTCAGTGGGGGGAGATGATGCTATAGGCCCATGATTCCTTTCTCCACCATTGCTGCCCCTTCCAAGGACAACTGCTAAGTCTGAGTTCCAAAGGGGTAGCCATGTTAGTCTAGTTCTGCAAAATAAGCGAGGAGTCCTTAAACACTAACAAATTTCTTTATCACATTGAGCTTTCGTGAGAGAAAATCCCATTTCATCAGACGCATTGAAGATGGGGAAACTTACAGCATCTGACAAAGGGGGATTTTCTCCCACAAAAGCTCATGTGATAATAAAATTTTAGTCTTTAAGTGCCACAGGAGTCCTTGCTTGTTTTGCTGAATCTAAGTCTCCACTTCCAAAAGTAAAGGAGACAATCTAGCCCTTTACTGTTGTATTGTCCATCAGAGGTGAATGCCTCTTCAGGCAGTGCTCTTTAACACCGTATTAGAAGTACTTGATGCTAGGTATCTGCAGAGCTTGTGCATGTGGAATGTTATGAGATTTGCATGTGGCAGTAGAAAATGCAGTTTCCCTAACAGTGTTTGAAACTATAACAATTAAGTGAAAAAAAAATTTTCCATTAGGAAAATAGTTCGGTATTTTTACAGGATGCTCAAAGAATTGTTAACCAAAAAAAAAAAAAAAAAAAAAAAGACTATAAATTAAAAAGAAGTCACGAGTTCCACACCTTTCAGTCTTCCAACTGGGACCATTCCTACTCCCACTGATGTCATGGTAAAACTCTCCATGTTCCAATAGGAGCAGCAGTAAGGCCTAAATTGATGAATGCCCCAATGAATGTAATATGTTGATATATATTTAAATGAAATGTCATGTGGTAATAGCAAATCTCCTCTGAGAAAGTGCCTATTTTTCTGGTCAGGCTTTTTGGTTTTCCTCTGACACATACAAGAATAGTAATGTCAAGATGTACCTATTACGCATGAATGCATATTCTGACTTAAGTTGCCATACAGTATCTAATCTGTGCTTTTTCTGCATACTTCATTTGACTTTCACCATTTACCATCATAGAGGAAGTATATAGGAGAAGGCTAAAAGAAAAACGTAAGCCTTGAGATTTACTTTTGGCATTATCTTATTGTTCGTTTTCACACAAGTTATAGCTCAAATGCACTTCTTCAGCAATAATCTGTCTGCTTACATTCAGCTGCTTTATCATAATGTAAATGAGATAAATACTTCATTGTTTGCAGCAAGCAGACAGCTATTAGCCCTGCTTAAAGCTTGAGTCTGATTTATCATTATAAGTAAATATGAATGAAATCTCAATAGCTGGACTTTAAAGGGACACTGTCAAGGTTAATAGGCCCTAGATTTGATCTTCATTTTTTCATTTACATATGAAGTCCACATGACAGCTGTTTTGTGCATGTGTGTTCCTTTTTATTGTTCTTTGTGGGTTTTGAAGGTTATGTTGTTTGAAAGCATGCTTCTTCTTTTAACCATTGAGGTAAATAAGGAAAACATTGTGGCAAGGAAAAAGATTTTCATTCAAACTTGTTTGGTGTTATTACAAACAGAGAGAATGACATTTATTTTAAAAGGGGAAAATACCTTGACACTGTTCTTTTTAAAGTCTAATCATGAGGAATGAAAATTAGTTCCAGGTTGATTTTTTTTCCAGCTTTTTTCAGCCCCTTTCCCCCTCCTAAAAAAACATAGCTTTCTTTTAAAATCTGTCTGATTGCTTGCTGACTGCTGGTTATTGTACTTGTTTTGATTTGGTTGTGTTAGTGCATGTCATGTGTTGTCTAAATGCTGTTTTCTGCCAGAGAAACATGTTTGCTGTACATTAATTTAAATGTTTGTTAGTATATTAATCATAGACAACCACTGTAAGATGTATGAGACTGGCAATAACTAACTGAAATTAATACTTTAAGTATTTACAAATAATTTGAATGTGAAGCTGAATGTTCAACCTTAAGCTATTTGTTGTTAAAAAAAAAAAAAAAAGTTTACTAATAATGCCCTTGCCAACACTATTTCTTTCTGATTTCCTTATCCACTGCCTCACTGTCTTTGAGAACTGGTAGCACAGGTCTTTGGGAACCCAATACATCAATTTAAAATATGTTCAGAAGCTTTCCTTCCATGGGAGCTACAATAGATAAAATATTTTTAGGCCCTGCTTGGTAATCTAAATTTGTTCAGTACCAGTGATGGTGTGAGAGAGTCTAAAGAAGCAGTATGTGGAGAAAGGATGGTAGATTTTGGACTCCGATTATGTAAGAAAACCAATTTTAAAAGTTTTATAAATTCAGAAATAAATAGTTGTGAAGACATACAATTTTTGCCTGTGCTCTCTCATAAAGAACCTGCAAGTCTTGTTTTGTAAAGAGTGTGATATGCATGGTACAGCTCTGTATTCACTGTTGGCATTTTGGCCACAGACTGTGCTCAATTATTCAGATTAAGAACGCTTTTTAATAGATTTTGGAATCCATGGAAACCTTTTTCCTTGTGTAGTGAAAACTACAAGAAGACGTTAAGAATTACAGCACAGTGTCAGGCTTTTGGATTTATTGTTTGTTGCTGATCTTGAGACTTCACAAATATTCTTTAACCACAAATCATGTAAACTATAGATTATTCTCCCCAGCTGGGTAGATAATTTCTTTTAAAATTATTTCCAAAAATGTGAAATGGAGGGGTGTCTCAAATTTCTAGGGAAACAGGTGTCAAATCTTTTCCACTTGAATTTTTAGAAAATAAAATGTTTAAAACAAAACCCATTGAATTGTATTCATTATACACAGCACCTTTAATATCACAGCAATTGGCAAGGCTAAGCAGGTTATAATTGAAGAGATTTCCAAAAAGTGAGATTGTCACAGTTTAACTTTACATATGCTAGGTACTGGGCACACAAACGTCCCAGTGGTGGGCCCTGTTTAAGAACCTAAGTAGAACAGACCACAAATGAGTTAATCTAGATGTATTATGTTATTGATTTTCTGTTAATATTTTGAAAACTGTTGTAGATCAAGAAGTTCAGCGACTGAAGATAGGAATGGAATCTTTGCTAGCTGCAAATGAAGAAAAGGTGAGAAAATGGTTAGGACTAACTTGCCTGCATGTAGTAGTAATGTGAGTAAATAATTATGTGCACCTCTGCAATGATCTAAAATGCAGCTTTCACAAAACCAGTATCACCATGAGCTGCTGCATGGGGTTATGGGATCTATGGGATTAACCTAGAAAGGGGACACTGCCTTCCCCCAGTCCAGTTACAGCACCTTTAAAGTGCCTGAGACTCTCATCTGTGAACTGTTTTGTCTTGAAAACAGAGATTCGGGGTTATAGGCATCCCTCCTCCTCTGTCCTACAAGGTTCACTGACCTTTCAGAAGCACTTTGTGACCCTTCAACCACTATATTACATGGCTATTCATTACAGAATCAGAATCAGCAATGTTTTGACACTGTCAGTTTAGATTCTGCAGCCAAAAGAATGCTCAGAGAAAAGCCCAGAGAATGCCCAAAAGAAAGCCCAGAGAAAAGTTAGAAAAAATAATTTTATCATAAGCATCTTTAAATAAGCAGTGTTTCTTTTATTCTTCTGCTATGTGTAGGGTGACCAGATAGCAAATGTGAAAAATAATGATGAGCGTGAATGGTAATAGGTGCCTGTATAAGAAAAAACCACAAATATTGGGTCTGTCCTTATAAAATCAGGACAGCTAGTCACTCTAGCTATATGCTAATTCCTTTGAACCTTCTTTGAGAGTGGAAGGTTTCAAGGCACAGGCCTGCAAGATTCCAAGCAGCGTCAAATCCCAGGTATTTATTGTGTAAATGATTTCTCACTCTTGCAAAAATTGCAAGAATAAAAATTAAAGTTTGGGGGTTTATAATTGAGCTTATCTGAAAATTACAGTTAGGACACCATAACAGCAAAAAGACAGGCTCGGGTGTGCATTAATAAGTTGTTAATACATATCAGCAGATGTGAGGTGCAGGCAAGTGAGGATCTATGGAAGATCTGTGGCACTCCCCTCACATGAAGGCAGGGAATACTGAAAGGATAAATAATCATTCTAGAAAATTAAGAACCTCATAAACGAATGTTACTCATAACAGGCCATGCTGCGTGAATGGTCAAAAAGCCAGCAATGACATCTGGACAATGAAAGACATGGCATTATCTTTTGGGAGAGCTGTTGCAAGTCTGTGTAAACTTTTGCATTCTAAGAGAGACATCAAATATCTCTGCTGACTCTCTAAGTTCAGGGGTGTATCCCTAGGGACGGGGACCCCTTCTATTAGTACCTATGAAGTATTTAAGTAGCTGAGTAGTGGCCAGTATCAGGAGTACATGGGTGTTGGGTGTAGAGCAGCCATCTTGAATAATGTGGCTGCATGTGCCATTTAGGACCACAAATAGAGTATTCAGATGCACAATTTATTTGGAAGTTGCTGAATGTCTCGGTTTGGGCTTAAGATGTATACTTACTTTTTCTCAGGTGATATTCTGGTGTATGATCTGTATTGCAGAAAGCACCCTGCTGTCTCTGTAGTTAGGGCAAAAACTAGATTCCTTTTGTAAGCCCAATTCTGTTTTGTGTAGAACTCTTAGGACATATAGCCCCTACTCTTTTCCTACCTGCAAACTCCTACTTTCCATGTACAAATGTACTGTTTTGCCTTGTATTGTGGGTAGAAGAGATAAATGAATGTGGCTGCAAGTCGTTGCTGCTTTGAGATGCTGCAAATTCCAGCAGACAGCAATGAAGTCTGACCTTACTTAGAAATGAAAGGGCACTTGCTGCAAAATTTCTGAAACTGTTCAGTTAGTTAGCAGACCTTGGCTTCATGCTGGGCAGGGTGCTAATAGGTGATATGTACATGTCTGTTTCCTGCTGCACTGAGTGAGGCTTCCTTGGTTGTCTTGCTTTCTTGTGAATGAGCGGCTAAGGCAGCATTACCCCTACTACTGCTGTGTCTGCAGGTTTGCCTTTCATTCTAGTGATGGAGGCCTGTCCACTGTATGGTGGAAAGTCGTCATTACCTATATCCTAGGTCCTGTGTGTAAGGGGTGGGGGAAGGGTTTAGGCAGAAGCAGTGGAGTCTGCCTACTTTGGCAGCTCAAACTCTTTACACAGTTTGTCAGTTCATTTTTTGGGGGTAGGAAGGGAACATTTTTAGAACAAATAAGTTAGTGGCGTCTTTCATCTTTCACTCCTAAAGCCCCAACTACATCTACATTTTGGGGGAGAAACTAAAGGGCGAGGTCAAGACGTCAGATTTCTATTTAAAAATGTTGCTTTTTCTTCTGCTCTTCCAGTCCAATGGCTGCAACTTCAGGAAGACGAAAAGGAGATATTAAGCCAGATGCTATTACAGCAACATAAATGGGAGTTAAAACTACCCTAAGGACCAGATTTTCAAAAACTTAGCATGCATAGTTGAAGCCAGATTGTGAAATTGAGCTTTGTATACCCACTCAGACACCTCATTACAATGGTCAGGTTTTAAAACAAAATTTTGTGAAGAGGTGTTGGGTTGGGTGTTGAAACATTTTGAAATTGTGGCCTGAAGTGGGTAAACTGGCGACTTTCATATGTGCAGAAATCCTCAATCAGAGGGAAGCTTTCATATCTGACTCTATGCTATCCCCTACTGGCTCACCCTGTAGGAGCATGATCAGTGTGGGAAGGGGGTATGGCCATATCACGTGGTTCTTCAGTGATCCCTGTCAGTCAAGCCAGTGCAATTTACCATAGTGTTAGAGCTACTCTTAAGCCATGACCCTGGGAATAGAACTTTGGAGGATTTAACTCTTCGACTTATGGGAATTAAACCAAATTTCTTTATTGCTATGCCTCTGTAGATAACTGATCTGTGATTGATATCAAATTAATCTGCTGCAAATAGTGTGAGCAATGCTAGCTATAAATTGAAGAGTAAATGTTTTGACAAGGCACATGAAATTCTGTGTACAACTCCTATTAAGAATAGGCACAAATCCCAAGGCATCACTGTGAAGATACAGCTAGTAATAATGTGTAACTTACTATATCTATTATTGTAATTAAAATATTATTTTTTTTAATGTTTTTGGCTGTTTTTTGCAGGACCGTCGAATAGAGGAGTTAACAATGTTGCTAAGCCAGTACAGAAGAGTGAAAGAGATCATGATAGCAGCTCATGGTAAAATAAGTGTTGTGGGTAATGTTTTGATGTCTGGTCTTCCTGGATACTGTAATGAATATTCCTTAATAAGGCATAAAAAGTAGGCCATGTAATAAGGCATTAAAAAGGAATCTGCTAAAGCCAAATTATAATTTTCATCTTTGATATTCTAGACATTAAATTCTAGCTAACATGCTGTACTACATGTCGGAAAACTAGAGTCAAAACTAATTATGAGATTTAGCCAGATCACTCCAATTTTGTGTGGCTAAATCCCTTAGTCAGCTTTGCAAGTCTTAACCTAAATGTTTGTGTTAGATCACTTAATAGAAAGTTGGAATATAATTCTAAATTACTCCAAATGGTGTTATTAAGATTTGTTAACACCAAGAAAATTTCTCTATCAGTCAGATTATTTGTTGTTTTTTCTAGTAGCACGTAGGGGTCTCAGAATTGGGGCCTCATTTTGTTCAAATGCAGAGTACAAAATCTTTGCCCTCAGAAATCTCAGAATCTAAGGACTAGACCAGCAATAGTTATAACAAAAGTGGGAAGCAGAGGGAGGAAAAGCAATAAGTGCTTGTATTAACATAGCCTTTCAATTTGCATGGCCAGATTCCTTAATTCCTTAAATCATATAGCTGCATCAAATAAATTTCCACTTCACATCACAAGCACTCAGTCAACAATAGCAGCTTTGCTGGTTCTCTTCTGAACTTACCGTCCTAATCCAAATGAGTCAGGAAATATTTTATCCTTGAGACAGCAACTAGGCTTAATATAGTTGGCAGTAGTTCTCCATAGATAATTGTAACCATAACACCTGAGTCGGATAAATGAGGAATAACAGATATTTTAGAAATCAGGTTTTTATTTTATCCACCATGAAATATTGGCCCATCTAATTAGCTAAGGCAAGTTAGTGCCATCTATCCTGTCTGCATCTAGAATAGCAGAGCCATAAAGGTAAGACTGAGAATAAGCAAAGCAATAACTCTGGTTTTCTTTAAACAACAACAAAAAAAAATATTGCAAGATGTGCGTTTTAAGAACCTGATCCAAAGCCCATTGAAATTAATGGGAGACTTCAATTGAGTTTTGTAAGCTGTGGTTCAGACACTACTTTAGTACCATTATCGCCCATTGGAAATCTCATTAAACATCAAACTAGCATTTTTACTGAATTAAGTTGGATTTGGAGAGTCCCATATGATCTGTAATATGGTTGCTAATGAGTTTGCCTATACAGGGGTGGCCAAAGTTATGGAACTCAAGAGCCACGCAAGTTGATTATTAAACCTTCAAGAGCCGCACTGAGGCATATAGCCATATACTTTTACCTAATAAACTGATTTGCTGACACTCTTCTGCGAGCCACACTTTTTCATTCAAGAGTCACATGTGGCTCCTGAGCCACAGTTTGGCCATGCCTGGCCTATACTGTTGTTCCTTTACTTTTTGTTACACACTATTGTGGGTCAGAGCAGGCACATAGTAGCCAAGGTAGTCATCTTTTTCAGCTGCTTGAAAGACAGAAGAAAAGCTGAAAGAAATTTTCATGTTTTCTGACCTGTCATGTATTTTCATTATCTGAATAGGATCTGCTTTCATTAGGCAGTATTTTGTTTTACGTAAGTGTAACACTCTCCAGAGACAAAATGAAACTCTTCTGAATTCTGTTGAAATAGAATGCCACAGTGATCCAATTTTCTATAATTAAATACAGAACGTTTGAAGAAAGTCTTTAAAACCATTAATATAAAGAAAAATGTGAAAAGTAAATTGATCAGAGATCCCTATTTTAGTTTTCATAGCTCCTATTTATTTTCAGAAAAGTCTTGTATATTATATTTTACTACATTTGGTTGTTCATTCTAGAGAAGACTTTATTAGCTGAAGAGATACTACCAAAGAACTGAAAAGACATTTCAGAGGAAGATCCTATCATCTTAGCTGTCCTGGGGGGTTTGTGTTGGTTTTTAGACTTTGTATTTGTTATGTTGGGGAAGGTTTGGTGCTGAGGTTTTTTTTTTTTTTTTTTTTTTAACCCTAGAAAATATGGGCTGTTTGTATAGGGAAGAACTTGAAAACAGCATACAGAGAGATCTTCTTGCAAAATACATAAGTAGCTCATGGTGAAAGAAAAGCTAAAAGAAAAACATTACAAAGAGTTACATCAAGCTCTGTTACTACTACTTTATGTTCATAGATGGCTTACATCCAGTAATAAATATAAATACTTTACTTTGAACAGCATCGTTGAAGACAGGTTTTCTTTTACCAAGTGATAGACGTATTAATCTAGTTCAGCAAAACAAACGAGCATCTGGTGCTACGTTCCCTCTAAGGTGCGTGACCACACACATAAAAAGACCATGCCGCGCAGGATTTTGTCATTCCTGCGCATGCAACAGATGGGCCAGGTCAGCAGTACAGAGGACACATGGCCCAGGGTAGGGCTGGCCTGGAGTGAGTCAGGGGTGCAGCCGAGAATCGGCTGCTGGAGGCGGGGGAGTGGGAAGGCCCAGGGTCTGGGCGGGCGGCACAGCTGGAGACCCGGAAGAGGTGGCAGGCCCTGGGTCCAGCCGGAACAGCCCGACAGCGCAGCCGAGGATCGACTACGTGGGGAGGCCCAGGGTAGGGCTGGCCTAGAGTAGGCCAGGGGTGCAGCTGAGAATCGGCTGTGGGGGGGGGAGCCCCAGGGTTGGGCTGGGTGAGCGGTGCAACAGGAGCCCAGGAGGAGGAGGCAGGTCCCGGGTAGGGTTATCAGAGGCCTGGCAGAAGGAGCCATGTCCTTTCTGTCTTCATGTCCTCCGTGCTCCAGGTATTTTAAAAATAGGAGCTTTTGTCACTCTCTTTACTGCTTAGGAACAGAATGTTACAAACTCCTCCAACCAGCAAGTTATGGAGCGGGGGATGTTCCCCCAGCTGCTGGGGATTGGAGGTGGTCACATGGACACCCTGCCCAATCACAGATGTAAGCTTTTTTCCTAAGTGCTCAGGTATCCCCTAATGCTGGAACCTGCATTCATCAGGCTTGCCTGGATACCTCAGTGGCTAAAGCAGTTATCTTTTAAACTTGTGGTTGTGGGTTCAAGACCTCTGAAAGGCACTTTTATTTTTGGCCCTTGGTCCCTGCAGAACAGCTAAAATGGGGGGGGGAAATAGGGGTATTAATAAAATGAAGGAGAATAAAGTCTACCATAAATAAAATTACTAACAAGGACCAATTAAATTAAACCACTGAAGGGACAGGTTTGAACTGGGCAGAAACAGTTTAGGACCTTTTTTTTAAACTGTAAAAATGGGCTGCTGTGGAAAATGAGAAGTGAGTTAACTGGTTTTTTTTCTTTTTAACTTTTTTAGGTACTTTTCAAGTTTACATTTGAAAATTTAGTTTTTTAAGTTTAGTCTCATAAACGTTAATGAAAGGCTTATGAAAAATTTTCATTTAATGAAAAATCCAGTTTTCAGTAAAAGAAAACATTTTGGTAATTTTCTTTATTTTAAAATAATTTAGAAAACACGTGACTGTGCAGTTTTTATGCTGCATTCATTAATCATTACCTGTTTTCCATGACGTAATATGGTAATAAGAGTTATATTAATATTCAGTAATTCACCACGTGTCCTCCGATGTCATGCTTTTCATATTTCCCTATCCTTTCCACGCTTTGGTATCTGGTAACCCTACCCAGACACCATGTGTTGTGGACAAACCTTACTATGTTATGTGTCTTCCTCTGTGCCTGATCTCCGGAAGAGAAGCATTTGTTCATTCTGAAGCTACAGAGCATGGCTCTTAAGTTCAAGCTGTGGAGCCTTGTGCTCAGAGCTTTGGATGTCCCTGATTCAATCCTTGGTACTTTGGACAAGATACCAGCTTTCAGTTGGTTCTGTGGAACTTTCCCAGCTTTGTCTCAAATAAGCTAGTCAGATTTCATCTACTGTAGCATTTCCTCAGGTCAGTGTCTCCCAGAATGTCTTTCTTTTAAGTGCAGAGCAGTCCAGAACTTGCTGGTTTTCCTGGCAGAACCTTTTTCTTGTTTTTGGCCCAAGTAGCTTTATATGGCCTGGACTGTAGGTTCAAAGAAGTCCTAACATTTTAAGAGGAACTATGAGACTTAAAAAGCACCCTACTTATTTCAAGTTGGAGATAAAATAATGATAATAAAACAATCTATTCACCTCACCTTTTATTAATTTTTCATTGTTCTGTATTTTTCAATCACTTCTGTCATGTGAGTTTCCACAAAAATTTTATTCAGAAAAAGTTTTGCACAAGGGTTGAAAATTTTGCACACAAGCCACCAAACCTTACAGGGAACATTGATCTGGTGGCACTTAAATGACTGACAGATTTATTTATTGCATGAGCTTTTGTGGGAGAAAATTCCACTTCATTAGACAAAGTGGGATTTTTTCTCCCACACAAGCTCATGAAGTAAATAAATTTTTTAGTCTTTTAAGAGACTCCTTGTCCAATTTCTTTTGTATCTGTTAATGATCATAGGCTGCATGGATCAGTTAATAAAGGACAGTGAAATGAAGAAGCAGGTGTCTTACACATCACATAAGCTGGGTGCAGTTCACATTATTTACCATTATCCTCAAACTTGCATGCTTGTGGTAGAGAAAGCTAAAAGTGAACTATGTGTACTTACATGCTGTAAGTTACTGAGCTGACATCTGATATTACACTGTTACAAACAATAATAATGCCTTCTGAGTACTTCATTTTTTTCACAGAATGACTTCGAGAGAACAGCTTCATTGTGGAGACATTTTAAAGTATTGCTCATTCTGCTTCAATATTATTCCATTTCTCTGTCTCTGGAGCCACACACATGCACAAGATCTGTTCAGGCATTCTTTGAACAGCTTCCAAGTCAAGCCTTGGCTGTAATTTGATCCTTTTATGTTTCTGCACCAGTGGTTATTGCAATTAGCTCTTGTAACAGGTTAAATATGAAAGGAAACCTTTCCCTACTCAAATGCCTAAGAAAGAACATAATTCAGAAAGAAAAGTGATTTGTCCACCCCTCTAGCACTGAGGACAGTCTCTCTTCTTCCACTTTAGCTTCTGTGTCAGATTTACTTTCCAGTTTACACATCTACCTGCAGGCTTTTGCATCAGAGTTAAAGGCTGCTTTGACATGACATGTGAGTTAGCTTATGTGCTCTGTCACTGAAGTCAAAGGAAAGATGGAAATATTTGACAATTCTGTGCAGTATCTTCAGATTATGGTGGAGCAACTGATCTCATGGGACTCAGTGTTCTGGTAATTGCAGTGGTTTCAAACAAAAAAGTAAATTGATGAGCTGGAAAATAGATACTCTAAGGAGAGATGTTCTTTTGATATATGAATCACTGCTGATCATCATTATGAATATTCTGTGTCAGGATACAATGAGACTGGATTGTGACTACCAGAAATTTGAGGTTTATTTCTGTATGTAAATAAATACCAGTTTGTGACTTCACTTTGGAATGAAGTTTGAGAAACTGGAGTGTGATAGAGAATACTTATTGTAACACATAAGCGTTTTAGCAAGAGAAATGCAGCATGTGCCATGACAAAAAACCAAACATGATGTCTGTATAATATTCAGTTTGTTTTATTTATATGTATAATATTTCATTTTAGCAAAACAAACAAACAAGGAGACCTGGGTCACTTAAAGACTAACAAATATATTTATTGCATGAGCTGTCGTGGGAGAAAATCCCACTTTGTCATGAAAGCTCATGCAATAAATACATTAATTAGTCTTTAAGTGCCACAGGACTCCTTGTTTGTTTGTTTGTTTTGCTGAACTAGACTAAGACAGCTGCCCCTTCGAACCTTATTTCATTTTAAAAATTTCATTTTAATATATTGCATGGGATGGTTCCTTTTCTGAAACAGAAAAAATATATAGGAGCTCATCAAATGTGCATTTAGTCTGCTAGCTTATTTAATCACTTCTATCCTTTAATTCTTTTAGGCTCTTCAGAGAGAGTTCTGTCTGGTAGCAATGAAGAGGAGCTTGAGACGAGCTTGAGGAAGTGGAATCTCATGAATAAGCCCCAAGCAGAATTACTTAAACCAGAGGTATTTAAGAAATATATTGTTGAAAAGGAAATTCTTCCTCCAGCTCTGCTATATCAGAGATTGTCTACACAACTGATCTCAATATCATAGAAGATTAGGGTTAGAAGGGACTTCAGGAAGTCATCTAGTCCAATCACCTGTTCAAAGCAGGACCAATCCCAACAAAACTGTCTCAGCCAGGCCTTTGTGTAGCCGCACCTTAAAAACATCTAAGGCTTGGAGACTCCATCACCTCCCTAGGTAATCCATTCCCAGCACTTCACCACCCTCCTAGTGAAAAAGTTTTTTTCCCTACTATCCAGCCTAGCCCTTCCACATTGCAACTTGAGACCATTGCTTTTAGTTCTCTTGGTTGCAAGAGAATAACTCAGGGCAGAATTTGGCCATAGGTTAATTTAATTATGCATATGTATGTGTTTGGTGGGTTATTTTTCAAATTCAAACACACAGGAACTAGAATTACAAATGGATTCATATTTTACACAGGTACCTCCAGAAGAATTGTCACCAACTACAGTGTCTCTGCTGCCACAAAAAACTCTGGAAATCAGGTAAGACCCTTGTTCCATGTTGTTCTTGTAAATTGCCCTAGTTCTAAATAACTTATTCATAACATTTCATCTTGGGTGTTCCTATAAAGCTAAGAATATGTGGTCAGATGAGGCCACATTCCTTGTTTTGTTTGCTTCTTATGCTGATTTAGCAAAGTTGTTAAGAGGTATACATATCACATAATGCTTAAAATAAGCTATATTATTCTGATTAACAGTGGAAGCATTCCAGTTTCTTCAAATAGCCTCATTTCTCCACCTGAGGAATCCTTGGCAACCAGAAGTAGGTAAGAACAATATTACTTGAAACAGTTATCACCAGATTAACTGACATCTATAGAACATTTAATCAGTTATCTACTAGTGACTCTGCCAGTTTTTGCGATTTTGACGGTTTTAAAGATTCCTGCCAATTGCAGGTTATTCCCAGACTGGTATCATACCATTTCTGTGTCATCTGGATAACGTATATGATTCTGCAAATGACATTTTGCATTAATAATTGTTGTGTTTTAATCTTCCATTTTTGTTGTTTTGTACTTCTAAGGATTCCACAGAAAAAAATGTCAAGTAGCCTAGAGGACTTGCAAAGTGAATCCCTAGAAAAGGTTGGTTTGAAAGCATTTAGAACTTTTAGCATTT
The DNA here is from genome assembly GCA_007922195.1 of Podocnemis expansa. Classification (NCBI taxonomy): domain Eukaryota; kingdom Metazoa; phylum Chordata; order Testudines; family Podocnemididae; genus Podocnemis; species Podocnemis expansa. The sequence goes on from ML681963.1 coordinate 124,775,147, forward strand.
CATAAGAAATAAATGTCAATTATGTATATATATTTGTCTGTCAACATTTGCTAAACCGAATCAACACCCAGACTACACATAGAAAAGGCTTATGATGCTGTAGTTCAAGCTCTGTCCAGGTCTGAGCTTAGAATGAAAAAAGTGTTTGTGTTGTCCACACAAACACATCCAAATACTCAGCTTTTCAGCTAAATAAGGAGAAAAGGGACATGAAATATATCCAGTGTACGGTCATTGGAATTAATAGCCTTTTGAGCTGCACACCCAGTATGCCTTTAGTTTTAGGACACATGATCACAGGAGTTGTACACTGGACTACCCTACAAATAAACGGTGTAAATTTTTACACATTTTTCTTTTAAAAAAGTGAATGGTTTTGTTTAGTGGGACCTTTTCAGGCCTCACGGTTACACTGAACTCATAATAATTTTCTATTTTCATACTCTCAGATTTAGCATCTGATACCATGAGTTATTGACTCTTTTTTCCTGTTAAGTGCACAATAGGAAGTTTTTAATGGGCCCTGATTGACCACTATTAGCCAGTTCTGTTTTATGGCATTGTACAGTATTTCTTCACTGTCCAGTTTCACCTTATCAGCCACTTATGCTGCTTTGCTTAGGCTAAAATGGAGATAACTAGAAACACAATTAACACTGACTTGTCTTACGTGTTTTAAAGTAACTATAAATAGTCCTATGAGTTGCAAGAACTTTAATTGTAACAAACCTTTTAAACTATGAATTAGATCATAATTCAAAAAAGGAATTAAATATTGAAGCTACATTACTTTCTGCCTGGGACTGTGGTTTGATTATTTGCTTGTAAAGATATTTATTTGTCATGGTAGGTTTCTGATGTAAATAGCATTGAAGCTGACATTGCTGTTAAATTATGCAAACAAGGACAATAGTGTTGTTAATGATGAGGCTAAGTGCCTTTCAGGTTGGCTTTCTGTTTCACTTAGCTTACGTCTTATTTCATGTGACCAAATGAATCATCATTTTACAAGCTAAATTTAGTTTTTTTCCTCCAATCTTACTTAAATTTTGCCAGAGTTTCATTCATTTATTTTATGCCAGATATAATTACTGGGTTTGTATAATATGCACACACATTAATATCAGTTTAAAATGATATCTCAGAGTAACCATATTCAGTAAATATATGGTTAATTCCAAAACTACTACTAGATTTTCCTAAAATCTTTTCTGTGCTATTTTGATTTGTTAATATAACTGTAACCTAATGAAATGTGGTTAAAACTTAGTTTGCACTCATTTTATGTAGTGATGCATACATTAAATGAATCAAGGACTAACATTTTTAGTTCCTTGCAGAATTTAAAGGTCTATTTTCTCCTTGATATGCTCCTGTATATGCTGTTAATTTTAAGACTATGCAGAATGCATGTGCAAAGATAGTTGTGCAAGTATACCAGACCTGACAAGCACTTGCTTGGTACTTAGAGGAGAGACCGACAGGATGACAGAAAATAACATTTCTGGATTTAGGCTCCACTAGATCAACAGACCACTTAAGTATATGCTCAAATTTAGGCACATAACTGGTTAAGATGAAATCAATGGGACCTATATGCTTAAGTGCTTTGCTGACTCTGGATGTGATTATTCATGAATTCAGTACATTTGTGGAGTCAAAGTATTCTTTCACTGAGGCTGTAATGGACCAACACTAGGGGCAATGAGTTGTTGTTGAAGGTCTATTTTACATGGGATCTAAGATGTAGTTCCTTTTTATTTGCAATAATTAAAGATCCCAACCATTTCTTTTTTAAAACTGAAGTTAGACTTGTTGACCCAGCCAAAGTGTTGTTTACATGATCAAATTCCTAACTATATTCTTCATACAGCTTCAATTAGATATTCTTCACTTCCTACCCAATATCATTATGTAATATTATATTGTGGTCTGTTAAACAGCTGACTTATCCAACCCCACAGCAGGCAATAAATTATTGCTGGATGAAGTCATTCGTAATCTTTAGCACTAATCCTACTCCATGTGGAAGTTGAAGGCAAAAATCCCACTGACCTCCACTGAATCTAAATTGGAGTCATTTTTGTGAAGTGGGTGGGGAAAGACATGCGATCTATATATTATTTAATGAGGAGAGAATAGACCTCTTAATATTTTCAGATAGAATCACTACCTAGAAATCAGACTAAAACTGTTGTTTTGTGTTGTATGTATGTTTATACTAACATTTGTCTGTTACTTTTTTCCATCAAACTTTGAAATTACTCTCCCTGCAACTTCGTAGTATGTAGACGGGAAACCAGTAGAACCTGTTGTAGAACAAGAGGTATATTGATTGTATCTTAACTCCTTAACATTTACCTACTGTGATTGTGCATTGATGGTGTGGCTACTTTTTCACTTTTCATTCAGTTTCTCTTGAATGGGTCTTGTAATGTTGACGTACTGACATATTTTAAAAAAATGGGCAGAAGACTCAGTGGAAAAGCTCTGTAGTCTAATAAGGAAAATAAAATCAGTTCTTTTATCACTTTTTCAGTCCAGCAGAAAAGGCATAATGAGATTTCGTGGTTGGAAGCTGAAGGTAGACATGGTCAGAAAGGAATTGCAGTGCAATTTTAGAACATTGAGAATAATTTCTCATTGAAACAACTTACCTACACATGTGATGGATTCTCCATTGCTTGCTGTCTTTTAAGTTAAGACCGGATGTCTATCTAAAAGAGATGCAATAGCCAGCTCAAACAGGAATTTTCACTTTCATCCAGAAATTGTTAGATGAAGTTCTTTGGCCTGTGTTATGACAGAAGTCAGCTTAGATCATTGGTTCTCAAACTGGAGATTGTGATCCATCAAGAAGTTATGTGGGAGGTCATGAGATGTGAGCCCCATGTGTGGCGTTGTGAAACCCAAGGGTAGCCTGGCATGGGCTGTGAGCATCCCTGCTTCCTCTTGCTAGAAGAATGTGGTGGGGAGGGGTACAAGAGGGGCGAGTGAGGAGGAACATCAGAGCTCCCAGCATCCAGATCACTTTCCCCACCTGGGCAGTGCTGTGAGGCCGGCACCAGGAGTTGCTTCTTTCCTGGTTTCCTCTTACGCAGCCAGCAAGGCAAGTGATGTAGATGCCAGAAGCCATGGAGTTGCTCCTCAGTCCACCTGCATGCAGGTCAGTTTCCCTGGGGTTGGGGAGAGATGGGGGCCTAGTGCAAGAGTCAGGGGCAAAGGAAGAATGGGGAGATCAAGAGGGAGTCAGGGGTGAAGGGGCAGTTGCACTCAAGCCTTACAGTGCAAAAGCAGTCACCAGTACAAAGTTTACAGTCAACTAATCCAGTGGTTCTCAATGTTTCCTTCTGATTTTAATCTATGCAATTAGACAAATTAAGACTTCATAATATAGTTTATGTGTAACCCTCTTGCTGTGAGAGCCTGATCCAACTCTCATTGCAATCCATGGTAAAACCTGCATTGACCTGAATGAGTGCTGAATAAGACAATCTGTAGAAAATATGACCCACAGCAGTAGTTTATATCTTCCCTTTTATCCTTTTATTCTCAGGAGTTTGAGGTATGGGGAAGGATTTTTTTTTTAAAGTAGCATCAAAAACACTGAAAATGATACTTATATACAAAGTTACATAAAGGCATTACATATGAAACATAATAGCTGTATAAAGTAAATTACGTATTATTCTTGTGGTACAATTATACGTTTCCCATATATATTTTAGTAGCCTGGTTTCTATTGTAACTGTTTTCTCCTGCAGCGTGCATAGTAAAGATAAAGCTAGTACACGAAGGGTACGTGGTGTATTTCTGTGAGCTAAATATGTTTTGCATTCTTTCCCCTCATGCATTCTTTTCCTTTCATATACTCTTAGATAATGCCAAAAGAAACACTTAGCAATATGGCCCTGATCCAAAGAACACCTACAGCTCCCACTGTCTTCACTAAAAGTCAGAGGGTACTCAGCACTTCTCCAGAGAAATTTCTCACACTTCTGCAATGTGTACCAAGTCCTTAGCAATGGCAACATCAAGTACACTGGTGAAACCCACACTTCAGCTTAAAAATAGTCTCACTAGACTCATCACAACAAGAGCTGCATGCACAAATGCAAGTTTTTGCAGGAGTATGTGCAGTTTTTTTTTTAATGCATCCATTATGCCTGTTTAAAGAACTTGGCCCACCAAAGTAGGTGATACAAAGGTTTATTATAGCAAAATTCAGTGTTTTCCCGTTCTTTGGCTTCAGCCAGTGGTTTTCAAACCACAGGTTGGGACCCTGTACTGGGTTGCAAACCCTAGGGTGCTGGATTGTGGTGCGCCCTGTTGCTGCCCCCAAAAGACGGGATGCATTATTCAAGGTATAACTGTTGGGTCACAGGCATAAAGGATTTCTTTTTTCAACTGGGTCCCAAGGAAAAAAGTTTGAAAACCACTGCCTTAGCCTATCTAACAAAGTTAAGTGGTTCCTTTGTACCACTCACTTTCAGTGCAGTTTGTTGAATATTGATGTTTTGAGGGCCTCATGCTGTGAACCCTTACTGCCAGGCATGGTACCAATAACTTCAATGACATCATGCACAGTACTAAGCAGTATAGACGGGAGTGAGTGTAGATGGGGTCCTGCTTTAGCGTGAGAGAGGCAAAAACCCTATGGAATAGTTAGTGGAGTTGATGTAGGCTTTTTAAAGAGAGATTACACTAGATTATAAATTAATCCATGCTTTTCCCTCTAAAAATTGTGTTAAAACTATCTGTAATTAAAAAAAAAATAAAACAAGCACACATAGGTTAGTGCAAGGTATATTAAATATATAATGAAAATCATTTTAACTGTGTAATTATTTAGCATACTTTTATTAAATAAGTATTTTATGATAGCATCCAAACCAAGACACTTTTCTTACAAAAATGACCCTTTAGTTTTTGTAAAAATGTGTCTTCTATTTAACATTCTTTGTTTTACATCTGTGTTTACACATGCTACTAGAGATAGGTGTTTACATTTGGCCTAAGTTTGATTCAAACTCCTGTGTTTCAGGGTCAACACTTCACTAAGAAATGTTTCACCTCTTGTGGGGTGGAAGGAGCATTTAGAGAAGACAGGAGGGTGGAACAATGTGAAATGTGGACAGAGCATGTGGAGTGTGGGAAAAGAAGGAAATTCTAATGACAAAATAAATACAAAATAAATATTTAACAATACTTTTAACACAGTATCTGGCTACCCACTTTGTTGCTGTAGCTTTGGAGGGTGGGCAGGGAGGTAGTCTATACTTTATGAAAAACCCAAGCTTCCCTTTAGCTACAAAAACATGCTGTTGCTGTGTCTGCATTGAATTACCCTTAGGGAAAAGCCATATCTGCAACCTCCACATAGCTTTACCTGTCACTTAAATGAATACAGTGCCTTTTTTACAAATATTATACAAATAATTAGTTGTTTTTTTTAAAAAACAGAATAAATCTTATGTGAAGAGTAGTAAATATCAGACTTTGCCAGGCAAGCTTCTTCGACCCACACACAATGGAGATCATGGAACATACAATACACCCACTTCCCTGACTGTAGATGGAATGAATGACAATGAGGACAACAGTGTACTGAGCCTGAGTATGTATGCATACTTCCCTGCAAGTGTTTGAATAATTTTGTTTAAATATAAACAAAGTCCTTTATGAGATCCATTTGAGACAGCAAATGTTTTAAGCTAGAATAGTGAGCTATTACATTCAGAGGAGTCCAGAAGAAAATTTCTGTTTCTGTTTGAGAGGGTACTAAAAGTCAAAATGACACATTCACTTACTTGATTGCAAAGTTAAAGATGACTCTAAGGTTAGCGTACTGATTTCTATTACATTGAATTATAAAACTGCTGGCATCACTGATGCATACTTCTTGGATGTTAGCTAAGTTACTTTGTTAAGCAATGAAAAAGACTAGGAATTTGGGTGTGTAATAAACCTCTGTTCTTTAAAATCAATAAAATCTTTAAAATCAATATATAATAATTGTTCAATACTTTACTTTCCTGGGAACTCCAAAGTCTCCTACTGACCTTTCTTAATAAACTAACAGCTAGCTAGGCCAAGATAACTAACTGCTTTATAATTTGTTTTTAAGGAAGTTACTTAAAAGAAATACTTTTCCCAAAGATTTTAGCCATTTGACTTAAAAAAAAAAATCTGTATTTTATTCTTGGTTTATAGTCTAAGCAGCATGAATGTAAACATTTTTAAGGCTGAAGTCCTGGTGGTCTGTTGTTGTTAGTTTATATTGCATGTAACACATTGATATTAATGGCACTCATTTACTGGGAGAGAAGAAACCCATCAGATTTAGAATTTGGAGGAGAACGTTTAACTTCTTTTCAAGATGTTCCCTGTCTTAAGCATGCATTTTGTATATTAGGACCTAAAGTTACATACCTAAAATGGGATTTTTCAAAAGCATCTAAGGGGTTAGGTGCCTATATGTCCTTTGTGCCTATGGATCTAAATCCATATTTAAATATTTAATCAATCATATCACTTAAGCACATGCTTAAGCTAAATCCACATGGAAGTGCTTTACCAGGTCAGGCCTTAATTACAGAGTCTGATTCTCAGACGTGCAGAATCTTCACTCCTCCCATTGATCTCAGTTGCAGTTGTGAATGTTCAACAGCTCTGAAAATAAGCCCATATTAACTTGGGTGCCTGACATAAGACACCCGTACTCAAAACATCACCCTGCATGTTTCATCCAATATTATTTCACCTCTTGGCTATAGCTGTCAGAATTTCTGGAGATTCAGACTAAAGCAGTATGAAGCTTTGAAAAGAAACCAAAACCTCAGTATGGACCCCAGTTTTAATTTGTTTAAAAAATACATTTCCCTCTACAATGTAGCTAAATGCATTTAATAATTCCTCTATGAAAAGTACCATATTGTAACACGAGTATTACATCCTTGGCAGCACAGATTAACAACGAAGTAAAGCAGTATAGTATTATGCTGCACTAGACTATCACGGTTGAGAGAAAATTTTGCACAGAAAATTTCTGTTCATAAGAGAAAAAAATCACTTTGATGTGATCACCGTGTTTTTGTGTTCTACTGATTCCCTGTACTTTATTGGGAGTCCATATGCAGGTATAGGCAGCAGATGGACTGTGTTGGTTATTCTCTTTGCTAAAAAACCATGCAAGGAATGAGGTTTTTATGAAGGCAATTTGTTGCTTTTGTAAAAACAAGTGATAAACTTGCAGTTATACTGACTTAAAAATAGAAGATTTAAGATTTCTCCAAAAAAATTAGCATAGTTATGACTCGCTTTCTTTTCCAACTATCGTACCAATCTTCTGGCTAACAAAACAATAACTCAGTAACATATCTATGAGCCTAGATTTATTTCACTTAGAGTAAATATTTGTTATTGCTGTTTGGGTTAAATTTATGGCATCCTCCATTTCCCCATTTGTAATTAATTCTATGTAGCTCTGGGGATTGCTCCTTTTGAGATGTTTGTTTCTTTTTGAGCTCTACAGTACATTTGCAACACGATACAGTTGACTGAGAAAAGGTTTAAAAAAAGGTATTATTGGTAATAAACTCAAATGTCATCTGCCTGTGTTTTAATTGACAACTTGTACAGAACATTTTAGGTTTCATAACATGCCATTGTATATCTACCTTCATTTACAGTGTAACTTTGCTTTCTGTCATTTTTTCCCCCTGCCTTTGATGCTTGGTTATTTATTTCTTTGCTTTTCTATAATTTCATTTTGCTGGATTTTTCATCATCTTTGCTTCTTCATCTGCCTTTCTGCTTCTTGGAATGACTGAAGATCGCATCAGGAGTGTTAGTGCACCGGTATTAGGTACTGTATCCAATCAAGATGCAACTGTAACCTAGCCATGAATTTTCCTGCTTACTTTCATTTCCTTTTTTCTCCTTTAAAAATGCTACTTCCAGATATGTGGGAGGGGGGAGTCCTAATTAAATCAGGTGAATATAATCCTGAACCACAAGAACCTAGCCTTTCTTTAAAAAGTATTGTCTGTTAGACAGCAGGAACTTATTTTGGCATAACTACATTTCTCAGGGGGTGTAAAAAATCCACCCGAGAGACATAGTTATGCTGATTTAACCTCTGGTGTAGACAGTGCTATTCCAATTCAATAGAAGAATTCTTCCATCAGCTGTCTCTGGAAGAGATGGATTAACTACAGCAAAAGAGAACACTTCCCATCAGTGTTGGCAGTTAAGTATTACAGCACTACATCTGTGCCATGTGACATGTTAAGTATAGATTTACCTTAGTATGGGATTTTTAGAAGTGCTTAACAGTGGACTCACTTTGCTTCCACGGAAGTCTGGTAAAACTCCCATTAACGTGGAAGGGAGGAGAGAGGTCAATGAGGAGCGCTTTAGAAGAATCCTATTCTTGTTAAAGCAAAATCTCTTAGGAAGTTAGTGTTAAGCTTCTAATTATTAATTATAAACTGATAAAACATCACAAATACAAATGCTTTTATTTAAACTTGTCCTTTATACAAAAAACAATCAGCTCTATTTATTACTTATTATTAGTGTTGAGGTTGTGCCTACAAACCCGAGTCTTATAGAATCAGAAATGTAGGGCTGGAAGGGCCATTGAGAAGTCATCAATTTCAGGCCCCTGTGCTATGGCAGAACTAAGTAAACCTACAGTAAACCATCCCCGAGAAGTGTTTATCCAGCCTGTTTCTAAAAACTTCCAGTGATGGGGATTCCACAATCTCCTTTAGAAGTGTATTCCAGTGCTTAACTACCCTTACAGTCAGAAAGTTTTTCTAATATCTAATTTAAATCTCCATTGCTGCAGATTAAGACCATTGTTTCTTGTCCTACCCTCAGTGGACATAAAGAAGAATTGATCCCCATCCTCTTTGTAACAGCCCCTTCACATATTTGAAGACCGTTATATCAGGTCTTCTAGCCAGTCTCAATTTTGTAAAACTAAACATGTCCCGGTTTTTTTAACTTTCCTCAGGTTTTCTTTCTTTTATCCTTTTTATTGCTCTCCCCTAGCCTCTGTTCAATTTGTCCACATCATTCCTAAAGTGTGACATCTAGAAATGGACACAGTACTCCAGCTGAGGCCTCACCAGTGACGTGTGGAGTGGGACAGTTATCTCATGTCTTATACCTGTTAATACATCCCCAAATGATATCCTTTTTCTTCAGTTGCATCATGTTGCCTCATACTCAATTTGTGGTTAACTATAACTCCCACCAGTATTATCACCAACAATTTTCCCCATTTTGTAGCTGTATATTTGAATTTTCTTAGTGAAGTATTATCCACTTGTCTTTATTTAATTTCATCTTATTGAAATCAGACTAATTCTCCAATTTCTCTTTTGATTTGTATTCTGATCATGGCCTTCAAAGTGGTTGTAACTCCTCCCCAAGCAGTGTCATCTGCAGATTTTATAAACACACACTCCATTATCCATTCTAGTCATTAATGAAAATACTGAATAGGTCTGATGGATGCCACTAGATATACCTTCCCAGTTTGACAGCAAACTATTGATAAGTGCTCTTGGAGCATAACCACGTGTATTATGCTAGGTACTATACAATACAGTACCAAGGACAGTCCCTGCTTCAAGGAGCTCACAGTCTGATTTTTTTCCCATGTTGAAACTCCCATTGAAGTCAATATGGTTTCTTCTTGCATACTGTATTGAAATTGGACTCTAGCATTCACGATTACTGTGTAAATCTGAGAGAACTGAAATCTTCATTCAGAAGGATAGCGCTGTGCAAGTTGAATGTCTTACCTAAGTGATTTGAGACATCCTTGAATCAAACTGGGACTTTTTTCCATGGAACCCAACCCCCTAAAGTAGAGATGGGAACCAATGTTTAACCAAATTGCTCTGTCACTGTAATATCTAGGAGGGATGAAGGGAAGAATAAAAGGATTATCTCAAACAAACCTTTGCACTATTTCCATTTTTTCTCATGGCATTTCTAAGATGGAGGGCCATGGAAATTAAAAGAACTTTAAAATTCCACAAATGTAGTAGAAGCTGAGTTTCCATATAATATCAGTCTCTGTGATTTCACAAGTTTGTGAGGACTCTCATTTCTATTCCACTCTAGAAAATCTGTGTAATAATTTTGTTTAGCACTTCTGACCAATTAGGAGCACAGTTATATCGGAGGGGGGGGGGTTCTGACATAAATCCTTTATTTGGCCCTCAGTCCACACTCAGAGATCACCTAAGATGCTATGGTTATAAACAGAGGGAATTAGAGGTTGTTGTAGCACAATTTGGGTAGATTTGATAATCCATCCACCAGAGGGCAGTAGTGCAAATGAACTGTGAAGTTAGCTACAGACAGGATTTAAAGGGCAAAACCAACGAGGAGTCCTGTGGCACTCTGAAAGCTGAACAGCTTTATTTTTCTCATGAG
>ML681963.1:124785614-125014047 GCA_007922195.1 Podocnemis expansa
CTTTCAGAGTGCCACAGGACTGCTTATTTTGCTGATCCAGACTAAGATGGCAACCCCTTTAGATTTAAATGGTGACCAGACCAACAGCTGCTGTTTGTTAATGCGAGTGACTGTGCTAAAGCAACCCAGAAGCACTGTGACTGGTCTGTTGGGCTCCCACTCCCTTCCTTCATCCCCAGACAGTTGACCCAGCCATCTCCACATGCTGGTAGCCCTGCATTATCCTAACTGCTATTTACTTTAAGACTGCTATCATTAAAATTTAAGGAACTTTGCTAATCAGTGAGACCATTGTAGCACAGGTTCAGTTCTTCCCACAGACAAGGACTAAATTCTGCTCCACTGACATTAATGGGAATGCACTAGTGTAACTGAGCAGAATTTGGCCTTTTGGAAAGTGAGATTCCTTGAATGAGTTGTAATAAACTATCAATCCAAATGGTTTTCAGAGGTGAAGCTGACTGGAGTTACACACTCAGTGTTTCACGGGCTTCACACTTAGTCTAAATAATATGACTAGTGTGTGTTCTCATTTTTTTGCACAGTGACATTTGTTCAGTAAATGAATCCATATTTACAGCTATTGTGGCTTCATTTCTATAAAGCATTACCTTCCAGATAATTTCTGAATAAATATCTTGTACTTTGTGGACAAAGTAGTTTAGAAAATAATCTGCCTCCTGTTCTTAATCTCAGGGGAGACAGAGAATATGGATGGTACAATAACTTCAGATGAACTTTCGCCCGTCTCCTCTGGCATGGAATCAGGTCCACAGTCTCCATTGTCTCCAGAAAATAAAAAGAGCCCAAAAGGCATCAGGAAAATCTGGGGAAAGTAAGACCTTGTTCATTCTTTATCTATGCCCTGTCAAAATGATTCAGATGAGAACATTTTCAGTTTACAGCATGTTCTAGAGGAGCTGTACCTGTAATAAAACAAAATGTCAAAAGCAATAAGCAAAAACAGCAACTTTGTGTCTATGTGGGTTTGTAAATATGTACATATCAGATTGAAGGAGAACTGGTTCTAGTACCAACAGAGGATCAGATGTGCAATAGGAAAAAATTCAGTGCAAATGTCCTCTGCTTTATGTAATTCTTTAGTAGGGAAGCAAAATAATTAATTACCATATATGTTTTGCTAGTCTTCCATTTCTGAAGGCATATGTTGCAAAAACACATTTATTCTTACCCTGTCCTGTCATAGACACTTGCCTGTTTCAAGTAATCACTTGCTGGACAGCCAGAGTTCAAGTGTAAGACTATTTGGGACAAAGTATCAGGACTGAGCAGTATTTGTTTGCAGAGCACTTGCTTTCCACAGGGTTATGGTCCAGCTGTCTTAGTTTAATCTTTAAAATCTTTATAGTTTGCTCAAAAATTATTAAATGGTCCCAGATAGTAAACATAATAACCAGATCTTAGTTTCTTTGGAAATTACAAAAACAGCTGAAATTTTCAGTGAGTTCCATGTTTTCTCTCTAGCTTTAATATAAATGTTTGGGATTACTGGAAGGCTGTTGTGCTTTCTAGTGTATTTACATTTTATGTATGAAATGGAAATATGGCATGCTCTAATGCTCAATGTTTTGCTCTCTGTAAAGAATAAGAAGAACTCAATCAGGTAACTTCCATGCAGATGATCTAGGTTTGGCTGAGTTTCGAAGAGGTGGGTTCCGTGCAACAGCTGGACCACGACTATCTAGATCAAAAGAAACGAAGGGACAGAAGAGGTAACCACTCTCTTTTACTTTCAGTGTATCTGAAGTAGTGGTTGAACAGTGTTTGTCCTGTGGTGAAGTATTGCCCTGCATTCTTCACAACAAATGTAGTTCACTATAATTAGAAAAGGTTTCTCTTGCTCTAGCAGAACCTACCTGCACCTTTGCAGTTGCAGGAAGTAATGATAGCTGCTGGTTGCAAAGTTTGAGAAGCTGTAACTTCACTTGTAAAAGAGCAAACATAGCATGATGTTCTTCTCTTCATTCCTTGATTTGGGAATAGCTGCAAGATAACTGGGAGTCAAGGTTTCCATCCACAAATAGATGATGAGAGCTTCTCTCCTTTCTCCGCTCTCCACTCAGTTTTTCACGAGTATGTGGAGCTGACACTATTTAAGAAAGTTCAATATATAGTATGTTAATCTGCAATGTGTATTTAGCATATTATGTACTGCAAGACTCGCTAGCAGCTCTTTTCACTGCTAGAGAACAGAAGGTACAGCAATCTTAGATTTTACCCCCATGGCAGAGACCTCTTTTGGGCTGTTCTTTTAACAAAATCTAAACCTTGTAGAAGCAATTGGTCTATGAATTGAAGTTACAGTAATTTGTTTTTAAACATTTCAACATTTCTCAGTGTTATCAATTGAAATTAACAAACCTGGCAGGATCAGGCCCCAGCTTACTACCAGATGTATGTGGGTTGTGTGTTTTTAATAGAAAGTTTGTGGGGGAAAACAGTCAAACATGACTTTCGTTAAAGTAAACTAGTGCTTGAGTTAAAGCATCACTGAACTCACAGTGCCAGGCTTTTCTAAAGTGTCAGTTAATTCTCTTTAGTGTGATCCTCATATTGTAATTGTGCTTTTCAGTGACTACAATGCTCCCTTTGCTCAGTGGAGCACTGAAAGGGTTTGTAACTGGCTTGAGGACTTTGGGCTTGGTCAGTATGTCATTTTTGCACGGCAGTGGGTGAGTTCTGGCCACACACTATTAACAGCAACACCCCAGGACATGGAAAAGGTAAGAAATCTAGAATTATTACTGTATATTTCACAGCTGTACACGCTCAACCCTTTGTTGTATTTCAGTATCTCAGTGTACCATTGGCCGCCTTTAGATCCAAGTGTCAAAATGCACCTGCTACAAAAGGTGCAGTCTTTTTCATGGAGCAAAAATTAAAAACAGTGTCTCTCACACATATGGGATGATTAGATTAAAGGTAACACTTAAGTTCAAACTATTATTATTATTTGTTATAGGAACTAGGAATCAAACATCCTCTCCACAGGAAGAAATTAGTTTTGGCCGTGAAATCAATAAATACAAAACAGGATGATAAGTCTGCACAACTCGATCATATCTGGGTTACACGTAAGTGCTTGTAGAACTGTGAGTGTAAAGGGTTGGGTTTTTTTAACCTCATTTGAGAAGTAATGAAAATGTTTTCAGTATTTCTCATATAGCGTGAGGAAAAAAGTATATTGAAGTATAAAAAAGTATATTAAAGCCAGGTGATTATAGGATTGATTGGTTGTCTAAATGTATTGTGCCAGAGTGACAATTGGAAGATTTCATTTTTAGTATATTCTAGAGATTTATAAGTTTGGCTTTGTTGAATGCCCACTATAATGAATATACCTCACGTTTTCCAAAGCTTACTTGCTTTTTGTTTTTGGAAGGTTGGACCATAGCTGAATTTAGCACTTAGAAAAAGAAGGCAACTGGAATTCACCTTAAAAATGCCTCAGAACAGGGATCAAGCAACCCCTTAAATTTAATCATGTTGAGGGAGACTGAGTGCAAGTAACTAGATTTTTTCATTCCTACTATGGGAGGGGATAAGATGTCCTGTAGATGCCATCTGCTGAGTCATACCTATACTGTGTCCTCTAAAACATTTCAGGAAAGTCATTCCTAAATTCTGATGGGAGCTGTTTCCAGCTCTCAGTCAAAGGGAGGGCCACTTTGAATAGAAGACCTTGAAAGGGAAATAAAAAAAGAAAATAGGCTGGGACAGGAGTCAGGGGATGCTGGATATGTGTGGAGGGTATGGAATTTCATCTTCAAGGATTATTTCTTTAGCGGAAAAGGCTTCCTTAATCTGGATTTGTTTTCTCCACTATGTTTATATTTTCAGGATGGCTGGATGATATTGGCTTACCTCAATACAAAGATCAGTTTCATGAATCCAGAGTTGATGGGAGAATGCTGCAGTACTTAACTGTGGTAAGACGGCTTACCATAATACCTCTTTCCCTCCATTCAGAATGATTCTGAACTCTCCATCTTGTAAATACAGCAGATTCTGCTTAACAGCAATCCTGATATTAGCAGCTTCTGCTTAATGGCAATGTTGCTCAGACCCATTCCTTTGTCATGAACATCAGCGTTAATGGGATTTAGATGTTAGCAACAGCATGCTGATTTATAAGCACTTTTTCTTTTTGGGAAGAGAAGTGCTACCTGCATATAGGCTTACAGGGCTGCTGCCAAGCAAGGAAGCTCTGGGACACACCCTGTGCACCCTGCATGCAGATTTGTGAGGCTGTCACCAGGGAAGGAAGTGTTACAGAGGTGGCTTTTGGGGTAAGCGAAGCAGGTGGCCACTTAGGGCCCCGAGCAGTAAGGGGGCCCTGTAGCAGTCGCCTGCTTCACCTACCCTTGCTCTCAGGGAGTGGTAGGAGAGCTGGAGGCCATGGATCACCAGGGCCAGACCCTGCTGCCTGCCTGCCTGCTTGGCCTCTCTGCAGCAGGGGTACGCAGCGCTCCCTGCCTACCCGCAGCAGGCCGTGGCTTCCCAGTGGGAGGGAGAAGAGCGGCTGGCACGGTGCTGTGACTTGCTGGGAATGGGGCCTCCTGCAGCAGACCGCTCTGAAGAGTTCAGGCTGCTTTGCCCCCAGCCACCCCAGGCCTGAATGGGCCCAGTCCCAGGCTTGGGGGCAAGGCAGCCTCTATTCAGGCCTGGGGTGGCCACGGGCAAAGCAGCCTGGACTCTTTGGAGTGGGCCGCTCCAGGGGGGCCTCACTCCTGGCAAGCCACAGCTCCATGCAGGCCATTCAGCCAGCTGCAGGTAGGCGGGGAGCACTGCTCTGCCCCTGCTGCAAAGAGACCAGGCAGGCACGCAGGCAGGTGGTGCAGCCTCTGGCCCTGGCAGTCTGTGGCCCCCTGCTCTCCCCTCCGTGGGAGTTGGGACTGTGGAGAGTGGCATTTAGGGCTGCAGGGGGGACCACGGCCCTGGTGAGGGCAGCAGTGGAGGCTTATGGGGGTCCCATAAAGGGCCTTTGCCTACAGCCCCCCGTTGCCTAAGGTCGCCTCTGAAGTGCTGGGACATGGTTTCAGCCTCATAAACCTGCCTGCAGCTATGCTCAGCACACCCCATCACTTCCTTCTGGGACTACAGCCTGGCAAAACTTCTAAGAGTATAATTATTGACAGTACATGCAGCTCACGATATTTGGTCTGTTCACAAGGTCACCATAACGCTTAGAAGTAAACACCGGCTGTGAATCCAGTATTTTGTAAGGCCTTGACCAAATTGTTATCAGAATGATCCAGGTAATAGCTATGTTTGAAAATTTGTTGCTGGTGAGGCTCTAGCATCACTTCCCTGGCTAGCATGGCTAAGCATTTTTCTTTTTCTTTTGTAACTGCTATAAAACCATTGTACAGTCCAAGTGGGAGTTAGTCCATAACATAACTTTGGTTAGCACAGTTCTCAGATGAAAGCTTTTGTCCATACTGAGCAAAACAACCATGCTGGAACTCTTGATAACTACAATTTAAATGTTGGCTATAGCAAGTAGGATCCCAGTGTGGACATGATACCTCACTCATCTGAGAAACACTCCAGATGTAGTCTTCTAGAAAATCATTTTTAAATAGCTTTTACTCAATAGATGAGCAGTCTTCTAGGTTTCTAGATTAATGTTTTTTTTAAGATGCAAGTGTTTTTCTAACAGGAATGCATCCCATTAATCTAACCTGGATTTATTAGATACATTCTAAGGTCACAGCAAATTTGGAGCTTGACTTTTATTTTCCAGAAAGAATTCTCATTCTTTAGTGGTATTTCATGCCACTTACCTAGGCTTTTCCTTTTTCAGAATGACCTTCTCTTTCTGAAAGTCACCAGCCAGCTGCATCACCTCAGTATTAAATGTGCCATTCATGTGCTGCATGTCAACCAGTTTAACCCCCATTGTCTACGCAGGAGGCCGGTTGATGAGGTAAAGAAGAAATTTGTCTCTCTTGAGTCTAGTGTCATGAGCTAGTGCTTGTCTACCCACAACAGTCAAGGGGTGAATGTGAAAGAAAATGAACTGTACAGTATACCAGCAAGGACCTGCCTCTTGAGTGTCCTCAAGGAATTTCCACATCCCAGAGGAGGAAATAGTGCAGGTTACTGCTTCTCCTCCTTCATGTCATCAGCCCAAAGGAAGCCAGTTCCCCTGTGTTCTCATGAGGAAGGGAGCCTGGTGGCCATATGTAGGTTGCCATATAAAGAGGTGTAAGTGGCAGAAATGAGATGCATTGGGAGAGGGACAATTTTGGCTAAATATGCAGAAAACCTTTTGAAGAGTGATCTCTCTCAACCCTGTGGAAAAGTTTCCCAAAGGGCCAGGTGGAAGTCCTAACTGGGACCAACTCTGCACTTTCAGTGAGATGGACTATGGTGGGAATAGGTATGTACCATCTGTAAGTTCCAGAGCTGGTTGAATAATTTATTCAGTGAATCTTGCATCCCTTTTAAGTATTCAATCACTTTTTTCATTGGTCTCCCACAGTCTGTAAAGCTTGCTAAATTGTTTACAACTCTGTAAGAACTGAATAACATTTTTGAGAAAAGTCTTTGGATTTTCTGTTTTATTATTATTTGCTCACCTCTGCTCATTTCTCCAACTTTATCAGTTTGTTAAGCAGTACTCCCAACAGCACTTAAACTAATGTATCCTTTCTTGAGTCAGCACTGGTTCTTGTCTTACTCTCTATGCTAAGTACCTAGATGATACAGTGATGGGAAACTTCAAAATAATAGATTTCAGCATTTTTCCAGAGTAAATATTCTCTTCATATTGACTTTTTTATCATATAGTAGATCTTAGGGTTCCATCTGCCATAGACTATACTTGTTACTTCATCAGTAGTCAAGGTTCTCCCAGTCTTCGGACAGCTGCACAAGATGCTCAAAGCAAAACAGGGTACCTCAGAATTTGGGCATGACTCATTGTTGAGGAGGAGGAATGATCTAATAGTAACTGATCGCTATGAAAGGTAAATTAATCAGCTGAGGTTTGACCTTTTTCAAGTACTGAACTGTATTTTCTTATTGGAGTTGTATCTGCATGTCTGTGTATGTGTATTGTATAAAAATTAAAATGCTCTGTGTGAAAAAGAAGAGTATATTGACTTTTTTTGTGTGGTTTCTTTTACAGAGTTGCATTTCACCTTCAGAAGTAGTTCAGTGGTCCAATCACAGAGTGATGGAATGGCTCAGATCAGTAGATCTGGCAGAATATGCACCAAACCTTCGAGGAAGTGGAGTTCATGGCGGTCTCATTGTAAGAACTGGTTCATAGTTTTATTGCATTATTTAAGTTAATATACTTTTAAAAAAAAGTAGCCAGATTACCTTACCAAAACTATGGTATCCATTTAATTTCCAAGTACGAAACAGAAAGAAGAGTGTTCCTTAATTTTAGTAATCTGATGTAGTATGTTCATTTATCAACCTTCTTAAAAGTTTTTGAATCCATTTGATGTAAATTAATGATTACTACATAGGAAATATAAAATAAAAAGACCTGTTAGAAATCTAAAAAGGAAGATGTCACACTGTCTTCCAGATTAATACAGAGTGCATGAAATGAAAAAAACTGTACTAGAAATTTCCTTTCTGCTGGCAGCTTCTCCCACAATTCTGAATATCTTAGCTGCTTCCCTCCTTTATGAAGCTCACTGAGGTAAATTAATATCTTTGTGCTGTATGCTCTGGCCATGACCCCTCTGCTCCCACCTGCCACCAAAGGAGTTCTTCCAAACCTGTAGAAATTCGTATAACAATATGAGTAACAAATACACCAGATCCAAAGGGGCAGCTGTGTTAGTCTAGTTTAGCAAAACAAATATAGTCTGTGTCACTTCTAAAGACTAACACATTTATTTAAAGCATGAGCTTTTGTGGATGAAAATCCCACTTCATCAGAACTCCCATTCTGTAAGTCCCCCGTCTTCAAGCATCTGATGAAGTGGGATTTTCTCCCATTAAAGCTCATGTGATAAATAAATTTGTTAGTTTTTAAAAGTGTCACAGGACTCCTCCTTTGAAGTACAACAGAGTAATCAGACCAACTATGTACAGTGGGCAAAAAAAACAGTCACATGGTAAAGATCCCACTCAAGATCTGACTTTTTGGCGAATAAGCTATTCAGGGTAGGTAGAACTACTGAAGATGGTGGTACCAGAAAAGACATTATCTATAGGCAGTGTTTTCTGGTTCTGCAGTCTCTCATCTTCCACAATCCTTGACATTTGGAAAGTAGTGAGCAGTGAACAGATGCAGGGAGGGAGATAAAAAAGCTCATGGGGGGTATTCCTCCCAATTTATCAGGTTCGCTCAGGGGGCATCTTATTTCTGGACCACTCTCTGCTGCACCTTCCTGTCAAAGGAAGTCTCTGTGAATGGCAGGAAGACCATGTTATAGTACTTAAGGTGACCTTCTTAAAGATTTCCAATGTGGATGCATTTCTGCCCAGGAGCTTGCCACTGATCTCATAGAATGTGTCCTGACTCCTGTGAGGAACAGAATTGTGAATGCTTTTTATGCCTCCAGAATGCAGTGGAGGACATGGAAACTCAGTCCTTTTTTCACTGATCTCCCCCTCCTTCCACAGAATACCAAGTAGGGTGTCCCATCTTCTCACAGAGTCTGTATGTTTGAGGTAAATTTTCAGACCTGACATCAGAGGTGTGCCACCTCTTCTCGGTGGACATAGCAAAGGAAGGACCAGCTCTTGGGAAGTGTGAAGGACGAATTCAGCTTAGGAATAAAAGATTCAGGTGTTCTGAAAACTCCCTTGTCTTTATAGAACATATAGTAAGGCTCCTGCGTAGATAACATGCTCCCTTGGCAGACATGAGGGCTATCAGAAAGCAAGTTTTGATGGACAAATAGAATTCTGGTATTGACATCAGTCATTTGAAGGGGTGACTTATCCAGGCTCCTTGTTTCTCCTTTGGTTGTTTGTATATGTGGCCATGGTTGTACTGTCTGATTGAACCAGGACATATTTCTCCCCTACACTGAACTGTAACCATTGCAGAAACAGCCTGACTGCTAAGAGGTTCATGCTGTGAGCCCTTTCCTCTGGACTCCAGTTTTGACAGAGCTTTATGGGACCCAACTGTGTTCCCGGGGACAGACTATCACAATATGGGGGCCCTCTGCCCTGTGACACTAGGGAAGTGACCAGGGCTGGCCAGCCAGCCCTGAGGCCAGGCTCTGAGCTCCTTTCCCGCTCTTTAGCTGGCCAGTTTGCCCCCAAGGGAGGGGCAGGGCAGGGCAGGCCAGCCACAGCCTCGTTGGTTCTTAGGTGTTGATGGGGCTGACTGGAGCATGCAGGCTTTGGTCCACTAGGCGGGAGGGAGGCCCACTGACCCTGTGGCCCCTGATCTGCCTCTGTGTGCTCTGCAGCCCGCCAGGCAGGCATCAATTATGAGAACCAGACAATCTGGAAAACAAATGGGCCTACTTTTGTGGATATTGCTTTGGGCAAACTATCATTTTAAGGAGCTGACCGCAGCAACAGGACATTTATGTATTTTGGGCAGTGGCCCCACACTTTAAGATGAAGCCTTGAAGATGCCTGATGTGTGACTGCATCCAAGGAATGATCCTTCTGCACAGCCCTAGGAGGCCTAGTAATTGAAGGTCCAGAACAATGCAGCTCTGAAACAATATGAGAAAGTCCTGAATCTTTGGAAACTTCCTAGAGGTTGGTAGATCTGCTATCAAGATATCTATGTCCACTTCTAGAGGAGTTGTTTTGGTAGATTGAGTCAACTTGCTTGACATTGATGATAAAACCCATGCACTTGCAGGATATTCAGCATCAAGGGCATTGCTCTGTCTGTTGCTAGGGATAGAGCCCTGACAAGATATGCAGGAAGGGGATACAGGTGGATACTATTTGACCTGAGCCTGGCTAGGATTACCACCTTCTTTGTAAAAGCATGCAACCTGAGGACAGGCGAAATAGAAGCATCTGGAACTGATATGTTTCCTCCTGTAAGCAGACCTTAACATCTGATCTTGTTCTGACAGGAATATGCAAATATGCATCTGCCAGGTCCATTGAAGTCAGAATATCTCACTGGAGCAGGAATGACACAGTAGAGGCAAGGGTTTCCAGCTACTTGTTGAGCCTTTTGAGGTCAAAATGGCTCGGATTCCTCCTTTGCATTTTAAACAAAGATGATGATGATGGAGTAGAACCCTGAGAATTCTTCTTCCAAAGAACTCTTCTCTTACTCCAGTATCTAAAAGATGGAACGGATTGTGCATCACAAGGTTGTTGGAGATAGTAGACTGAGTGAGGAACAGGTGGTGTGAAACCAGTAGCTCAAGGGAGTATCCTTGACTAGTTATCTTCTTGACCCACTGTCCATGGTTGATGCAGCCCATTCCTCCAGTAAATTAGAAATTCTGTCCGTACGCTTTCAGTTATGCAGTCTTGGCATGAAGGATTTTTCAGAGAGTTGAGGATCCTCAGTTCCACATTTTTCCTTTTGAGAACCTGCTCACTTTATAATGCTATCTCTGTGAGGATGAAGGCATGCCCTGTCTGAAGATTGGTCTGTACTCTAGCCTGAAGATATTATGTGGCATTAGGAAAGAGTCTGGATTTTGTCACTTTATCCAGATTTCCTCAAAAAGGAGGGAGCCTGTAAAATTGGTGGAACATAAAAATACCTGCTTTGAGTGGTTGGAGTCGTAAGGAGCACCCAGTTACTGAGCTAGAATCATGGCTCTCGCTGAGAAACTCATGGCATCAATTGGGGTATCAACTATGAATGCTGTTGCCAGGGAAACTTTCTTTAAAATAGAGCTGAAGGCAGAATGAACTCTTCTACCTCAGGAGAAAGAGAAAGTTGTCATTGTAAAGCAGGTATGTTTTAGGGTGCCCTGCCTGAGAGTTGCTGAGAAGGCCTCAGTAATTTTTCAGGCTTGCCTGCATCATTCTGTCTGTGAGGTCCTTAGTGTAGAACTCCCAGTCTAAGTTGTATAACTATCACTCATGCTACAGATGCCACAGGAGGACCAACCTTTGGTTCCTGAATCTTACAGAACCTGAGGTCATGTTTGTTAATGTGCTTGTCTTTATCACATGTATCCATTAGTCCCCAGACACTTCCTTAAAGGAAGAGTGTAAGGGACTTGCAGGCTCAGGGGAGGAATTTACTCTGATGCTTGCTCACAGCCCATTCAGGTTGAATATGAATAATGGAGATAACCTTGCTGCACACTGTGCGAAATTTTTCATGGAGGATAGGGAAATCTGTGAGTTATTTTCTATCCCTGTTGAGATTTAGTCCAACAGTTCATAATCCTCTGTGGAGGAGGGAGAAAAGTCAGAACTTGTACCAGATGGTACATGTGTGGTTTTTTTTCTTCCCTTCCCTTTCCCCCTTTTATTTATTTGCATGCTTTGAAAGCATGTGAACTCTGCTGTGACTTGGGTGGGGCTCTTGCAGCAAGCTGTACTTAGGACTGGAAGCCCTCCCAAGAGAAACCTCTCTGGGCACATCTACACAACAAAAATATAAAAGTCTGTGGCAGTGAGTGAGAGTCTCATGGGGCTCACACTGTGGGGCTGTAGGGAGGCATGTAGATGTACTAATTTGAGCTGGAGTCCAGGCTAAGTGCCTCACCCCATGCTGGGTTTCAGAGCTTGGGCTCCAGCCCAAGCCAGTGTGAGTACACAGCTATTTTTAGCCCCACAGGGTGAGCCCTGCAAGCCTGAGTCACTTGACAGAGACATTGAAACAACCTAGTGCTTTGGGGCAGGGGCGTAGTGCTGTGTAGAAGTACCCCCAGAGGCCCCCCTCCCCCCTGCAGGGTCCATTTCAAGGGAGGGAGGGAGCAGGGGAGAGAGTGATTCTAGAGGCCTCCTAGTCAAATTGGGAAGGAGGGTGCTATTTGTTAGCCCTGCTTCTTTTCCCAGGGCACTCAGGGTGCACTTTGACTTGGGATATGGGGGGATTTGTGGTCCCACAAATCTCCCCTTGGGGATTTACTTTTCCCTCCTCTGCTCAGAGACTCCTGCTCTGTTTCTTCCACACTGGAGTCACCCACATCCCTATCCAATTCACAGATCCAGGACCTAACAGAGTTTGGGATGGAAGGCTGGGCACAATTCACCATCATCCAAGCCTGGGAATGCTGGGTCTCAGATGAGGTGCTGTTAGGTTTTGCTCATTGCTTTTCAGGCTGCTTTGCCATGTCTGAGCAACATCAAAGAGTTGGCAGAGAGGCACTGTAGTGGAGCTCAGGGTGAGTTTCATCTGCAAACCAATCAAAGTGTGATGAAAAGGCTAGAGAGGGAAAATACTGCTCATCATTGCTCCTGAAGTAGCCACACAAAAGAACCCTAGGAAATTAAAACAGACACCAGCAAAAGATTCACCATCCATATGTTATCAAAAAGGGTGGGTGACCAGAATGTGCAGTGGCAAAACTTCTGTCCACCTCTGTGAGCTGCAGAGAGAAAAGGAGGAGCCTGGATATCTAGAACTGTGGGAGGCACTGAACTGTAGAAAAGAAATTACACAGGGGGAAACTACTTTCTAATACAGATAAAGGACCACCAGATTTGTTCAAAGAAATAAAATGAACTTGAGACAAGAGCCTGTCACAGATAAAGGACTGCCCAGAGTCCCTGAGCTCTGGCAGCTTTTCCAACAGTCAGGAATTGCTTAGACTTCAGAGATAAAAGATTACAAGCAACTAAGAGTACATTAAAAACCCATTTAAAACTGTGTTTTAAAATCCACAGCAGCAAATCTCAGCATCTGGGTCTTCAAATTTGGGCTCATGTTATGATGCTAAAAACCGCAGTGTAGCTCAGGCTAGTAAACTTAACCCTCTCTCCAGGCTTTGGAGCCCAGGTTCCAACCTGAGCAGAAATATCTGTGCCACTGCTGTGGGTTTCAAAACATGGTGCAGCTACACCCTTAAGTAAAATAAGGATATTTTCAGTGCATAGGGTTGCCTTTAAAAATGTTTCAAGGATGCCTGGCTTAGAATCATCGAATCACAGAGACTGGAAGGGACCATGACAGGTCATCAAGTCCAGTTCCCTACATCCATGGCAGGACCAAGTACCCCTATTAAACCATCCCTGACAGGTGTTTATCTAACCTGCTCTTAAAAACCTCCAATGTAGGGGATTCAGCAACCTGCCAAGGCAACTTATTCCAGTGTTCAATCACTCTGACAGGATTTTTTTCCTAACTTCTAGATTGAACCCCCCTTGCTGTAATTTAAGCCCGTTGCTTCTTGTCCTATCATCTGTCATTAAGGAGAATATTTTTTCTCTTTCTTCCTCATAACAACAACTTTTTAGGTATTTGAAAAATGTTATATACTCTGTCTCCTTTTTTCTAGACTAAACAAACCCAGCTCTTTCAATCTTCCCTCACAGGTCAAATGTTCCAAACCGCCAATCATTTTTGCTGTCCTTCTCTGGACTTTCTCCAGTTTCTCTACATCCTTTTTGAAATGAGGCACTCAAAACTGGACACAATACTCAAGTTGAGGTCTAATCAGTGCAGAGTAGCATGGAAGAATCACTTCTTACATCTTACTCACAAGCCTCCTGTTAATGCACCCCAGAATGGCATTTGCCCCCCCCCTTTTTTTGCAACAGTATTACACTTCTGACTCATATTTAGTTTGTGATCCACTGTTACGCCCAGATTTCTTTCTGCAGTACTCCTTCCTAGACAGTCATTGCCCATTTTGTATGTGTACAATGGGTTGTTTAACCCTAAGTGGAGTACTTGGCACTTATCTTTGTTGAATTTCATTCTGTTTATTTCTGACAATTTCACCAGTTTGTCCAAATCATTTTGTCCAAATTACTTGTTTATTTTGCTTTGTTTGCAACAAAACTACTACAATCTTTCCTAACATCTGTATTTTTAATAGAGAGAATATCTAAAGACTATTGCAAATATTGAAGTAATGTTCTTTAGTTAGAGGCAATTGAAAAGTATTTCAGGTAACTCCTGTGACATTCACTCATCACTTGAATGAGTAAAGCTTTTATTTGCCTAATAGTGCCTATGACAGTGAAAAAAGTCATTAGGAACATACAGATTGCTTTAGTTAGCATTAGAGGATGGCAAAGTATTTTAAATGTCTGATGTAACAATTTGGCTAAAAGCATAATTTTTGTATCGTTTTAAATAGATTCTCGAACCTCGCTTTAATAGTGATACACTAGCAATGCTTCTAAACATTCCACCTCAAAAGACTCTCCTGAGACGCCACCTGACCACTAACTTCAATCTGTTAATTGGGCCAGAATCACAACAAGAAAAAAGAGAAATAATGGAATCTACAGCTTATACACCTCTGACCACCACTGCTAAAGTCCGGGTATGTTACTCTTTGAATTCTGGCATCTCTGTGTACTTGTTTGCTGTATTCATTACTAAAGGCCAATCCTGGGAAGTGGGAGAGAGCAGCTGCCAATGAAGTTACATTTTAGTTATTCTTAATTGTAGAAGTCTTTGATAGAATCTCAGCCCAAGTCCATCATAATACGCTAAAGAAATCAACTTGAAACATCATAACCTTTTCTTTAAAGGAAACTCAATCCAAAGCAAAGTATTGTTCATTTTTAGCATTAAAATATTCCCAATATAGCAAAGAATTAATAGCCAAGTTCCAGAAAAATGAGAGTCTGACCTAAATAACCTTGAAAATTAAAAATCCTCATCATCTGAGCTCTTACAGTACAGTTGATGTCAAGTCTACAAATTTTATTTTTTGCATCGAACAGAATGTTAAATCTGAGATCTTCCCAATGCCTAATACAGTGATTAGGATTTTCAGGACATATGCATGTACCTGCTCTTGTAGCCAAAAATACAGGGAGGGTCATTTGTAGGCCTGATCTATCAAACACTTACACATGAGTCACTTTACTCATGTCAATAGTCTGTTGATTATAATGGGGCTACTCAGTTAAGTGCTTGGTGTCTGTCACCCCAGTTCAAGAAAGTCCTTAACCAGGACCATCATTGTCCAAAAAAGTATTGAAGCCCACATCTGTGGCAGTGATTCAGCAAGGTACTGAAGCATGTGTGTAACTTTAGGCACATGAATTGTCCCACAGAAGACAGTAGAATTACACAAGTGTTTTAAACATATGTAACTAGCACAACAGACTTCACTGTGACTATTCATGTGCTTGAAGCTAAGCACTTAGTTAAGTATCTTTCAGAATCAAAGCCTATTGTTCTTGCTGGGAAGAGAGAGAATAAAGTTGAAAAACTGTACCCTGGAGCTGAGTGTTTAAATCTCAATCAGCTGGTAGAACTGCCATCATTGCATCTTGAATTCTTTATTAACACAGAGGCCAAGTGGAAATAGCATGACTTATTAGCTGAGCTATAGTAGAACCCTGCTTAATCACACCAGTGATGGGAGAGACCTTTTTGTGAATTAGCAAGTAAACAGACAAGCATGATTAAATTCACAAAACATACTTGTTCCTTTATTTTGACAAGTTTTATTTTAATTGTAACAACTCCTCATTATCCTAGTAAATGTACTGTAGGCTAGCTAGCAAAAATACTATCAGAACAGTGTTCTCCTATCATATCATTAGGAAGACATATACCAGGGATGAGTAAAGCTGTGTTTTTCTAGTTTACAGACCTCAGTCAGGATTTGTGCATTGTTGGCATCTATCAAACGTAACTGCAGGATAGATTTTACATGTTAGACAAATGGCTTCTCATGTGTAAAACTTTATATTTCATTATTTTAGCCAAAGAAACTTGGATTTTCGCATTTTGGAAACTTAAGAAAAAAGAAATTTGATGAATCTACAGATTACATTTGTCCTATGGACACAAGTCCAGGAGCAACTAATGGTACTCAGAAGTGTTATGGTGGATACAAAGGACTTGGCCCACTCACTGATAGGGAATTGGACAAACTGGATCAGGTGGGACAAGTAGACTGATGTCACTCTCATCCCTCATCCTCTGTATGCATTCCAAAGCTTGCAAATAACCTTTTGTTACCATATAACAAAACCTCTGCTACATCCGCATGAACTCATTGAGAATGTATGAGCTATGGACACTTTTAAAGAGTTTTATACTGAGAATGTCAGGTGAAATATTTTTAAGTGTAAACCTATTGATCTTCAAGCCCTTTTTCAGGTATATAAAACTTTTACACCGTGAAAGTTAATGTATTTGGACTGTTAAATTTGGGGTTATAAGCACCAATGATATTTAAACATTTAATTTTCATGATACGAGTACTGCACAAATTTTTTTATCTTTATATAAGTGGTTAATGTAATCTTATATTTAGATTAATTTGTACAGAAGTATCAATTTATATTGTTCTCAAACGTAAAACTGGATTGCATATTTTAAAACATGTTTATTGAAGAGTGCAGCATTTGCACCCTGTAAAGTATTATATACTGTATGAAAAAGAAATACTTTGAATAATTCCATTTTGTTACACATGTAGTGATCACTTTGTCTCTGTTATGGAATTTAATTTACACCTCACACACACAAACAGTATGTACCCATAAAAACTCTATCCAGCCTCCTTCCTGCCAGTCAGTGTAAAGCAATGCAAACCCTGAGAAATTGAAAGAAAATAAAAAAGCTGTTGGAACTCATGAGATCTTTGGTAGTGCAGAAGAGTCAGAGCTGGGAAGATCCTCTGCTGGTGTAAATTATCACTGTCCAGTAGAGCTGTGTTAATTTATACTAGCTAAAACTGTCCCAGAGAGGAGAACTATTGAATCTGTCTTTTAAGTGACAAACCAGAAAAGAGAATGGTCACAAAAATTGTGACATTCATTTTTATTCACATTGTTTGTTGCCCCTAACACATCATTTGTGCTCATCTGTGAAGTAACTAATTACCTAACCACTGTCTTTTCCACTGTAACTTTGCACTGTGTTATTCAGAGGACCCAGTTAAAAAAGTTTGTGATAAAAGGGTGATATATTTCACATATTATAGTGACTCCTGTGTTAGTTTTTTCAAAGTCAAATACTAGTGTTAAGCTTATTTGTGTTAAAATAAGAGAGGATCAAATCCCAACAGGGTTGAACGTTGTCGGTATCTCTACTGAATGTCCTGGAGTTTGATGCTTAACGTGTTTACTGAAAGGAAATGTCCAGTTACAAGGTAAATGCAGCATCCACACATTTTAACTTTAATATTCCACTATTCCTGTCCCCATTTTAAATTATTAATTATAACTCTGCAACTGTTACAAAAACTATTTTGAATATTTTAAAACAATACAATAAAATTCCATTTTTTAGTTGAACAAATGAGCTGGAAGTGAACAACAAAGTATAGACATATTTGTATAGTAAATAATTAGTACCATTAATGAACTTACTACTGAACGCACTTTAGGTCACCTGACACACTCAAAAAATTGATATCCCTTTCTAGAATGAATGAGAAAGCATGCTGAGTACCTTGTATTGCCTGTCTAGTAAGAATGCATCACATGTGTTGAATGATTTTGTCTTTTGGGAAATATAATTGTAGCACATAACACTATAATTCATGAGAGTAAACTGATAATTCTTAAATTGGCTAATGGGTGTCATATTTGTACTAAAGGATTAAAGAATGCCTTTTCTCCTTATCAGAAATTGATCGTCCTACCATAACTGCATTTTCACTGTATTACACAGTATGCTAAAGCAGTAATATTTTTCATTTGAATTTGTGAGGTGTTATGTACACTTTATATAACTTTGAAATGTGACTAAACAGTGGTAATTCATTTTGTTGAGATTTAATTTTTCTCAAAACCAGAATCGCCTCTAAAAGATGCATGTAGCGTCTGGATAAAACTGTAGTAGCTGACTGATTTGATCTAGTCACTGAATGATTTTACAGATGGAGCATTCAGAAGGAGCAGTTTTGCAAATAGGGGTGCTCTCTCAAGGCATAAGCAACCTCACGGTAGGTATCGATTTACACTTGCTGTAAAGTCACAAACTTATCACACTAGCTACAGTGAAAGTTAATCATTACTGGCAGTCCTCTAGAGTAAGTGTGCCTGCGTCCTTGTCATAGACTTCTTTTTTTCCAGCCTGCTTACCTTTCTGTAATTTAAAAATATTTATTTTTAAGTAAGTCGCCAGTCCTTTATTCATCAGGAATGGCCTAAACTGAAAGGAAGTGGTGCATAGCCTCCACTGATACTCCTGTTCAGAGGATTAGGAATGACTGTCACCCACTGTAAATTAGGGCCTACCTCTGATAAAAACAAACTGAAAATAAGTAACTCCAACATCCTGAAAGCAGCTGCTGCCCCTCTCAGATAAGAGTTCACTTCACCAGAGCAGAATGGATT
The DNA here is from genome assembly GCA_007922195.1 of Podocnemis expansa. Taxonomy (NCBI): domain Eukaryota; kingdom Metazoa; phylum Chordata; order Testudines; family Podocnemididae; genus Podocnemis; species Podocnemis expansa. Next base: position 124,803,987 of record ML681963.1, read on the forward strand.
TGTTTCCATATTCAATACATGGGACCACATAGTGTATTAAATTAGCACCTGCATTGGTGCTGCTGATTTTAGTAGATAAATTCACTGAAAAGCAAAATGGATGGTCACACAATATGAACTTTTTCATCCATTATCTCACTCAACTAAGACTTATTGTTGCTGATCATCTCACTTTGTTACAGTGCAATCAGGTAACTTGTAATTCCTTAAATATTTATAATATGATAGAGCCACATCAAATAAGTGGTAAATTCCTGCTGCCAGGAATCAGATCTAATTACAGCTGGATTGCTAGATGCACCTAACTGAACATATTTCTGATTGGTTTACATACTGTTTACTTTCAGAATATGCTAAGTCAAGATGAAATGCTAAATGATGACAGATTTTTAACACCCGCCTTTGAAGACTGGAGATGATGAACAAGACCAAGAACACTATTATACCTCACGTATCCAGAGAACTAGCTCATGAATGCTGAGTGCTATATGCAGAAAATTTCTTAAGCTTTTCTGCCAATGAGAAATGTAAAATATATATTATTCCTGCAGCAACACCTTACAGGTAAAAATAAATAAATACATACACTTAGATATTTTTATATGGGGATTAACAACAACTATGCAAATTTTTTCTGGAGATGGGAGAATTGGAAAGTGATTTAAAACTAGAAAAAAATACTTTATAGATTTACAGGGACTTATTTTAAACAGTGGACTTACGCACTGCTACCTGCCAATTATGTGTTATAATTTTGTACTTTTGTAATTAACTTGCAGTGTAGAGATATGTAAGTACAATATGCCTCAGTCACAGAATAAGGGTTCTCCTGATACTAAATGAAAGAGGGGAGGGATGATACTTTGACAATTCCAATGACTCTCTGATACTACATGATTCATGGTGCAGCAAATAGCATTTTGGGATCTGATGGACACTGGTGCAGAGATGGTTTGCTAAACCATTGCTGAAAAGCTGCAGTCTGATTTAGAGCTTGGATGGACTTCAGGACTACCTGAAGAGGAAGTCCTCCTCTACTTCTGCATTTCTCTTTGCCTTACCCTGACTGTACCCTTGCGATGAAAAGGAAAGACAGATCACTGCTCACCCATCCAGAAGACCAAGCAGATGGGTATGTTCCTAGATAGGCTAGCAGAGAGCATGCTGATCCTCTGTCTGCCTGCAGCACCCCTGAAGGGCAATAAGAAGTTTGCTCTCGCAGCAGGAAATCCCACAATTCAATCTTCAGTTTGAGACTGCAAAGGAAATTGAGGGACATAAAAGTTGACTTCTCTTAGACAATGACTGACTTTCTCACCACATGACTTCAAACAAGCAGCACATGTGTTTGTAGTCTATGAATAGGCAGAAAATTCATCTAATTTAAAATACATATTTAAAATACCAGAACGGTACATCCCACCCCACTACGGATACCTCGAGGTGAGTGCAATAGAACTTTTAACCCAGTACTGTGTTTGCCTTATGACTGATGAGAGTTCCTTCTACAACTGGAACACTTCAGTCAGCCCCACTGTATACAGCCTTCTCTTATAAACATCAAACTGCTTAATACACAAACAGGTACAATAAATTGTCACTGAATTTTGAGTCAAAATGAGTATAGGGCTAGACAAGCTGCAACACTTAACAGCTGGTGAAACTCAGCATGGACAGTTGGAAAACCAGGAAGAAGTGATAGCCTCAAAAGCCTTTATTTGTAAGATTCCTTGCTCCCTGATTTGCATTCAGCATATTTTAAGCAATGTAAGTGTATATGGGCTCTGCATAATGATATGTGGTTAGAAACAAATTGTACAGTTTGCACAAGAAACTTCTTTGTTGTGTTAACAGTAGCTGTGATTGTATTTTCCCCTAACTGTTCTCTCTTCATTCCAGTCTCTTATGTATGCTTACACGGAGCACTACATGCTAGCAAACAGCTACTGCCAATGTGACATACAAAGGGGCACAAGTTAGGTGGAAATGTTAGTATTGCAGAGCTGCAGATGTTGTTAAAGCTTACAACTTGGCCAGTCAGCCCAGATTTCAGTGGCATCATGCTAGTGAAATTGAGACAGGAACTTAAGTGAGGTGTTTCAAGATGTGGTGCAAAGAAAATTAAAGATATTAAATAATGAAATATAGCAAGAGACTAATGTGACTGTCTGTTGCATGTATGTTTAAGAAAGGCAAATGAGGAATGTTTTGTCATCTCAAATTCTTAAACTGCTAGAATCCAATAGGCCACAAAGACAGTGGTGCAGTTCTTTTCTGGAGAGCCAAATTGCAGGCAGATATAGAATCCCCAAAATATAGGACTGGAAGGATACTTGATAGATTAAGCAAATCCAGTCTGCTGCACTGGGGCAGGATTAAATATTAGACCATCCCTGACAGCTTTTTGTCTAACCTCTTCTTAAAAACCTCCACTGATTGAGATTCCACAACTTCCCGAGGTAATTCATTCCAGTGCTTAACTGCTCTGACCATTAGGAAGTGTCTCCGAACCTATAACCTGAATGTCTTTTGCTGCAATTTAAGAGCATTACTTCTTGTCCTGTCCTCAGTATTAAGGGACAGTTAAGCAACCTTTCAGGTATTCGAAGACTTTTTTTCCCTCATTACTCTTCTCCCAGTTTTCAGTCTTTCCCCTTAAGTCATGTTTCCTACCTTTTTATCACTTTTGTTGCTCTCCTCTGGACTTTCTCCAATTCATCCATATCTTTCCTGCAGGGTGGTGCTGAGAACTGGGCACAGTCCTCCAGCTGAGGCCGGATCAGTTCTGAGTAGAGTAGAAGGAATTACTTCTTGTGTCTTGCTTATGCCACGCCAGTTAATACATCCCAGAGTTACGCTTCTTTTTTTCTTTTTTTTTAAACAGTATTCCATTGTTAACTTTGATCTTGGTATCATCTTCCACATCATTTATGAGGATACTGACTAGCAGCAGAGTCAGGATTGATTCCTACTGGACCCCATTTGAGGTGCCTTGATAACTAAACTCTTGAGCATAGTTTCTCAGCCAGTGGTTAACCCACCTTATAATAGGTTTGTCTGCGCTTTTTTTTTTTTAGTCTGTTCTGGGATGGGGAAGGTCATGTGAGACAGTATCAAAAGCCTGACTAAAGTATGACGTCTACTGCTTCTCCTCTCCCCCATGCACAAGGCTTGTTACTCCGTCTTAAATACGGATGAGGGCTTCAATTTAGCAGTTAGCTGAACTCACTACGTTCTTTAACCCCATTTTAAAAGACTGGTGGGAGCTGCACAGTGATTGAATTAGTTGATGGGTTGCAACTCCTCTGTGTTACCAGCTGAAGCATCAGAAAGCCTTAAGTTTCCACTCACTGTCTGATGGGCTAGTGAGTCTCAACATAAAGCACCACTTACTTCAAGCTAGAGAGTTTTTGCATAGACAGGAGTTGAACTGTGGGTAACACTTGCATTATAATCTGTGCTGTGAAGAGACGGCCCACACTGTAGCTGAGACTTCTGAATTTGTAACCTGCCAGGAGCAGTGTAAGGAGAAATTATCCTGGGAAAGGTCAGCGGGTGAAAAGAGGACAAGCTGGGAATATGGCATTCTCAGCTGTGACAACACAATTGTCACTGTCCTCATGTATGTGAGAACAGGTGGTGGCTATTGTGTTATCTCAGATGAAGCGCAGCCACAAGTTCTGCTTTTATACAGTGTGCAAACAGGCCTCATTGTAAAAGGAGTCATTGTTCCGACAAAGTGTTTAAATTCTATAACAATTCATTTCTTTTTAGTACTTTCCATCTCCATAAAACAGCCAGGGAGAAAAAACAGAGAACCAAAGCCTGGGCCTGCCGGGGCTCATGACACAGCGCTGCTAGGCTCTGCAGCTAAGGAGGAAGAACTAATCAACTTTTGACCCTTAGCCTGACTGGCTCTCCAAGGTGCCCGAGGCCCCCATGGAATACAGCTCCTGTTTGTGCAATCCCTCTCTGGGAATTGAGTAGCTTCTTCACCCTTCTTCTGTATGCCATTGAATTTTTCCTCTGTCTGACTTTCAGAAACCTTGCTGGATTCCTCCAGTCACTGCTGTTATGCTCACTTGCTGTAGAAGAGCTAGGCAAGGGAGTCCCCCATGCTGCTGACTCAGGCAGACAACTGTTTCTAGTTCCAGTGAGAAGAAGACGCCCCCTACACAAAGGATATGTCTATGCTGGAGCTTGGAAAGGTGTTATTTCCAGCTTGGATTAGGGTAGTGTCCTAAAAACAGAAGCGTGCCTAGCTAGTCAAGTACTTACCTAAGCTGAGATCACATGCAGGACAGCTAGCCCTTCCTGTTGTCTGTGTTATGACTTCTTGATCAGCACTACAAGGAGCTGGAAATTACACCTACCACCTCCAAGCCAGACACCGCTAAGTGGTTGGGGCTGCCCAGGGAGCTGGAAGGAACTGGAAGTTCCTGCTTTCTGCACATAAAAGCTAGGTATTAGGCAGCATTACTTGGAAGGTGGCCATGCAGGTTCCATGACTAGTAGAGATTGCTCTTCAGCTGTCAGCCAGCTAGACTGACATGGCTGTATAGTCCTCAGCATGGATCCCACAGGACTGGAGACTAGCGCTATTCAAAAGTGGGGGGAAGTCGTCTCTACTCCTGCAACCAATTGAGGCTTCATTGATGCCCCCCACTACCAAGGTCCCAGTGAGATTTTTGCACATGGGCAATTCCAAAACAACCTTGACTGGGTTGTGAAACAAAAGGTATTTCATTTTAGAATATTTAAAATGGGCTTGAATTAAAACTGTTGGGGCAGGGGTGGAGGAGTTACTTCTTAGCACTTATCCCTTTTGTTTGCAGTGAGGTTTCACGTTATGTGCTACATTGCTAGACCATGATTGGAAATATTTTTCAATGGCAAACATGCTGCTTCCAAAAGAGCTTTAAGGCTGGGACTATTTCTTTTAAATATTATTCAGAGTGAGTCAGAATTGGCCCTTGCTCATAAGACTGGTTCAAGAAGAAGGTAGTACTCATTGTGAGTGTAGATGGCCCAATCTAACCCTTAATGCACCAACTTCAGAGTATGATCTAAGTGAGACTTGAACTATGACATAGAACTGATTTCTAATGAAGACAATTACCAAGTTCATCTTTGGATCTTAATTAACAGCTGATTTCTGTTATGCAAACTGAGTTTTACTGTATGGAGACAGCAGAATTGCTTAATACCATTTTCAAAAGTCCTATTCACTTACCAGGGATCAGTGTTAGGTTTCTAATTAACACTTTTGAAAATTCGCCCTGTCGTCTGTGTGAATGCATAGGTATATCTTGAGTGTACTTTACACACCTTAGATGAACTTAGTAGTGAACCTAATGACATTAGTTTTATGTACACAGAGTAGAAAAGGGTAGATTTGCATCCTAAAATGTTACAACCAGGCCATACTGGATTTTTAAAATTAATACTTTACAAGTTCAAGTGTGTGTGTTTTTTTGTGGACTTTATATTTGGCTACTAAGTTAACAGAAGACTTGTATTTTATATGATGTAAAGTTCAGGGAAACAAATACTGACTTTTGGGCCATCATACCATAATAAATAATTCTGTATGTTTATCTACTACATGCTGACTCTGTGTAGTAAATTTTATATAGGCATGGGTGTCTGTTCTTTTGGGAATTTCAAAAAGCAGAGGGGGTAAACGAATAAACGTAACAGTTAATGAGAGCACTCTGTCCTAAAGTACATTTAGGCCTTATCTATGATGCTCTGAGTACAGGGTAGGCAGTGTCTATAAAGCACGTGCCCACAAAGATAAAATGAGGCTAGCATACTGGTGAAGTCTGCAGATCTGGGTTCTAGTCCCATTTCTGCCAGTGACTTGATGCATGCCTGGGCAACTCCATTGACTAACTTGTGAGGGCTTGTTTCCCTAGCTATTAAACAAGCAGATGCACTCATATATATATATATATATATATATAAGCAAGCTCTGTGAAGTCTATGTGTGAAAAAATGCTCTATGTGTGAAAAAATGCTCTAAGTGCCATTTATAAAATAAAACCATGTTTAGGCATATTTTTTGCAGAAGACCCACTAAGTTTGAAAGTAAATGTCCTCCAAGACAAAACTTCAGTAGATGCTCCTGAGACTGAAGTTTTGCCACAGATATCAGAGGGCCTAGGATTTCACCTCTGCAGTATAGCTTGCAGCTTCGTGAACAGTGTATCAGCTGAAGCTAGCTGTGTGTTTGCTACATCACTGCCAAGAATATAGTTCTGAGCTGCAGTACCTAGACAACAGCAAAGGAGGTAAGGCCCAGGCTGCCTGGAGTGTATAAAAAACACACTTTGAAAATAATTTGATAAAAACATAAGTAAAGAAAATTTTACATCTGAATATTTAAAGTTGTGTGTGCTTTGTAATGGGGGCTGAGGGAGGCAGAAAATGAATGGATGGGACTGAAAAATTCATGGTGACCAAGTAAATAACATTGTACTTTGCAACTCAATGGAGCAAGCTCCACAACAGAGAGTCTTGAAAATGCAGTGATATGAAAGGACTTAGTCCACAGGAGCACTGGGGTCAGTACAGCTTTTAGGATGGCTGACCTACAAGCCTGAAACTTTTTAGTCTCTGTCCACAGTACGGAGGGTGAACAGAGTACACTTGATCTGTGAGATGAAATGAAAACAAAGCACAAATGTTACTGGTATCGCCTCGAGCTAAAAATACTAAGTAAGTGCTAGTGGGTACATGCAATTTTATAATCAGTCAGACAAAAAAACAAGATCCCTGCCCCATGATTTACAAGCTTGAGGTACAACAGAATGATACAGCACAAATCAGCCTTGAAAAGGTGACCCCAGCAATGCACAGGTACTGAAGCTGGAAAGTGTTTCTGAAGAGCTGCATAGTGAAAACAGGGAAGAGATAAGGGTGCCTTAGAATGAGTCACATACCTTATGTTTAGAAGTAACATTTTCTTTTGAGTGAAACAAACTTCTGAAACTGCTTTGTGTGTCTGAACATCTGTCCACTGGAAACTAAACTAAGAAGATCCACTCTTTTTACACAGACCACTAAATGGCTTTCCAATTACAACCTGTAGAGAACAGTATTTATAGAAGTACATATAACAAAAGGAGATACTTATACGGAAGTTCAGTGCAATGCAAGACAGCAATGCAGTTTTCTATGACTGTCAATCAAATCCTCTTTGTACAGCAGTAGTCGAGGTACTGGCAAACAAACAGAACTAGAATAACATTCAGTGTTAGCATGGAAGTTAATATTTAATCCCCTAAATTAAATTTTAGATAAAAACTCTCATTTTAGAGTTCCAAAGGGGCAGCCATGTTAGTCTAGTCCAGAAAAAGAAGCAAGGAGTCCTGTGGTACTTAAAGACTAAAAAAATTGTTAGTTTTTAAGTGGCACAGGCCTCCTTGCTTCATTTTAGAGTGAAATTTTAAACAACAAAATATGAGAAGTGATGTATTCTCTTCACTGTCCCTGAGTTATTGAAATTTCATCCCATGACCACATTCCTTACTCTACTTTGCTGGTTTTAGGACAGTACCTGCCTAAGAAATAGGCTTCATCCTCTTTCATACAGGAAATGAATTGATTTCTTCACATTGTAATGAATATATTGAGTGTTGAGTCTTGTCACCCAAATCACAAACAAGTTAGGCAATAGGTTCAGAATTCATAGCAATAAAATAGTTGAGCTTTTTCCTCTGATAGGTTGGTTCAAATTTTATCTCATTACAGCAATAAAGACAGAACATTTTAGTGCAACTGAATGTTGGCAATCTAGAGTCACACAGTCTTCAACACTGCATATTAACATGCTCTCCCTAGTATAGTTAGCCAGATATACAGCTCTGTGTTTTACTGCTTAATATAGAACACTTAGAGATGATTACTCAGGGTCTCAATATTAAAAATATTCAAAACAACAAAGAACAGAATTACTCAACCATTCAACAAAAACCTTAACAATAACTTTCAAAACTGCAACCTACCTACATTGCTCTAGAAGTGCTGTAGCAGAAAGGTTTATTTCTGCATGTAAACAAGACATAACACACTTCATAAAAGGTACTGCATGCCGTCAGTGTCATAAGTGAATGTTATCTTTGAGGAACCCAGTTTGTCAAGCTATGGCTGGCATACAAACTGCAGTGCAGGTGGAGACCACACATCAGAGTAAGAGCATCTGTGCCAAGGGAAAGGAGGTGAGCTTTAATCATGGCTGCAATATGGAAATCAGACCTATACTTCCAATCTGAAACAAACAGTGAAGGGTACCACTAGTACATTATGAAAATTCAAATACACATTCACACTCTTGCTCTGCAACATAACAGGCCATACATCCTAGCAAGTATTCCTGAAGAATCAGCGTTTATACCGCAACACTGAAAGAAGGCACTTGACTAGGGCAGGGTCAAAACTCTGGACCACATCCACCACTGATTTAAGCATGGCCTTGGCTGGCGGCAGCAAGTAGCGTATGCACAGCAACATGCTGCAATGAAAAATAGGCTGCATTCATACTGCGGCACATGCCCACAAATGTCAGTGAAGGGCCCTGGCAAACAGGTGGCAGGAAAGAAGGGCTCCAACAGCAAGGAGTTGCTAAACGCTCTCTGCTGCCTCCCCCCCTGCCACGGCTTTAGCAGGAAGAAAGGAAGAGCTCTGGCAGTGGGACATTGACATTGGAGGCACTGTTTATGCACGCAAAAAAGCCATATAGGAGTATTTTACTCTTAAGATTTGGGTGTCTTTGTTCACATAAGTCATTTTTCACCCTGTACACATTTATTTTCCCATGCTGGGGGGGGGGGGTGCACAGTGCGTGTACTCTACACACTGCTTTAAGTATAGACACAGCCTAGCTATGACTGCATCAAAGACAAATATTTAAAAATCTACAGTTGTGATCACTTACACAAGCCCTTAATTTGGCTCAGTGTTCTGAGAGAATTCAAACTCTAGTCTTCGTGTCCCCTCCCCCTGTAGTACTACACAGAAATCCACAACTGGTGTATTCAATCTTTATCTTGCAACTACACACATCGGCTATGTCTACATAAGCAATTTTAGTTCAGACTTGATAGTCTGAACTAAAGTAGTCCAAGGTTAGTCCAAACTGACCTCAGGCTAGTTCAAACTAATGCAGACTAGTCTGAACTAGCCACGTGTTATAGTTCAAACTAACTTTCTAGTTGGAACTAGTGGCTTATTCAGTTTGAACCAGCCCTTAGTTCATGTATTGCATGTGCTTAGTAAAGTTCAAACTACGCTTTGCCTAGTCTGAACTAAGACATTTCTTAGTTCAGACTAGGCCAGGGCTTAGTGAGCCACCTGTGGCTCCCTGGCAATCTCCTCCAGGAACCCCAGCGTGTTCTGGGCACTCCTGGCTGGCCCCAGCATCATGGCCAAATCAGGGGTGCCGGGGTCGCCTCCACCCTCCCACCACGACCACATGAGCTAGAAAGCAGCCCAGTAGCCATACCGCAGCCCCTAGCGTTGGCAGGGGGTGTACAGGTGGCATGCGCTCCCTCTGTCCTTTCCTCTGCTGGTGGGGCAGAGCAGCACTTCCCGGCCTACCCCCAGCCGGCCATCCCTCCCAAGAGCGGCTGGCGGAGAGCTGCAGCTTGCAGAGGCATGGCCTGGGAATGGCCCGCTCCATGAAGTTCAGGCCACTTCGGCCTGGCCACTCCGGGCCCGAATAGAGGCTGCCTTGCCCCCACGCCCTGGATTGGGCCCATTCAGCCCTGGAGTGCCTGGGTCGAAGCAGCCTGCACGCCGCGGAAGGGCCGTTCCTGAGCCCCGCCTTCACAAGCTGCAGCTCTGCCAGCGACTCGGGAGTGACAGCCGGCTGGGGGTAGGCAGAGGGAGCCCGCACTGCCTGTACACCCCCCGCCAGCAGTAGGGGCTGTGGTGTGCAGCTGCTGGGCCAACTCGTGCTAATGCGGTTGTGGTGGGAGGGTGGGGGAAATAGCTCTTCTGCTCTTTAGGGTTGCCAACCTCTGGACTAGGCAAAGCCTGGTGTGGCCATGAGCCAAATTAGCCTGAACTAATTTGGCAGTGTAGACACAGCCATCTAAACCTGATCTACAGTAAATGGCAACCATATGTGCTCCTGTTTGTTCCACAGAAAGTACTAAGCAGACATGATGCCAAGGAAACATGATTCTGTTGACAAAAGAAGGCAGGCAGGAGATAAAACAAAGCAGCAGAGCTTTGAGAAGTCTAAGAAATGGCCACTTTACCTTACCAGTACAAAGACAAACATTTCATTCTCCAAAGATCAAGTCACTTCACAGCTGGACCTTACAATAGACAATCAGTTCCCATTTTCTAGGATTTACAGAAGTTTGATAGGAGGTCTCAGGTACCATAGGAATGGATGACTAGGTAGTGTAGCACTACTCACTAGTAGAAAGAGTGAAACTTGTGACTTGCATACCAAAAAGAGAGAAGAAAATCTTCCTCTGAATATCAGTAACTTATCTTGAGGAGGGCTGTCCAACCTCTATAATACTTTTAATGAATCAAGGTGATTCTTGGCTACCTCTTCTCTCAGTAGTATGTCTTTTTCAGTCTGTTTGAAACAAAAAATGAGAGAATTGTTTAAAAAGTCCCCAGACCACCTCCGTGCACACAGTAACACTAACATGACACTTATGTTTTCAGCAGGAAGAGATCAGAGGTTTCCTCATTTACCAACTTTCAGTAAATAAGAAAAAAAAATTCACTTTCATTGTTTAAATAGTTGTAGTTTATAATTTTTCTTCATGGTAAATACAGATTAATAGTAAAAACAGAGTTAACAACAACCTTGATGATGCCTTAAAAACTAGGGTCAACTAGTTTACACAGACAAATACCACAAAATTCAGGCTCAAGGTTAAAACTCTAGTGCCAGTGCCTAGGTATAACACTCAGTGAAGAACAGAAAGTGAAATCCTGATCTCCCTGAAATCACTGAAGCCAGGTTTCACCCATCACCTGCAATTGATGAGCTTCTTCTAGAAGTTAAAGATGCATAAATGTTTGTACACTGTATGGCTGCTTGGGGATATTTTTTTCTTTTTTGTTGGTTTAAAAATAAGAGAAACTAAGCTCAGGAGAATACATGACAGTAGATGCACTAAACCACAATATCTCTTGTAACTTCTATGTAGATCATTTTTAAATAAGCTATGTCAAATCACACAAGGGCCTTGATCCTCAAAAGGAGTTCTGCATGTGAAATATATGAACTGGGACCACATGCTTTGATGTAACTATACAGTAAAAATACATAATACAGATCAAGAGAAAACCTTGTTATTCAGGGAAGTAATTTCTCAGAGTTAAATATCTCCTAATGGTGGCTCTGACTAAAGAGGACGGAAGAGCAAACAAATAGAAGCATATTTGTCACCTGATCATCAAAAAGGAGGTTTTTGTATCATCCTTGGGATCCTTTGTGCTGTGATGGATCAGCTGCAACATCACAGTTCTTCCTATTCAGAATGAAAGACAATTACAAATGAGCTTTTCCTTTTTTAACCCTCATGAAGCTAGCATTATCAGGCAGCAAGGGCATCGCTGTCACACGGGGCACATGCCCCAAATCCTGGTGCCAGTGCCCCAAATCTATCGCACGCCCCTTGCCTTTCCTGGCCTCAGCCTTGGCCAGGTATCCGGGGCTGGGCTGGTGGCAACGGCGCCTGCCTCTCCCAGCCTGGGATCTGGGCCAAGCCGCCCACGGCAGCTACTGCCTCATCCAGCCTCGTCCCTGACCAGGGATCGGGGGCCGGTCTGGCAGCTGCAGGAGCCCAGGCTCTGATCTGGGATCAGGGCTACGGGGTGGGGCCTGAGCTCAGGCCCCAGGTCTTTTCATGGGGCAACAATGCTCCTGTCAAGCAGTGTGGCATGCTGACTTCAGTAGAAGTTTTCTTTGCCACAAGGTCAGCCTCATAACATCCCAATTGCTGATCCATGTCATCTGTAAAATTTCTTCTTTTTATTCAAAAAGTAAAGTAACACTTTATCTAGTGCTATACTAACATTAAATAATAAACACTCTTGTAGGATTGGTAAGTATTAGATCATCATTGTACAGAGTCTAAGGGAGACTCAGAGAGCCTAAGTGACTTAGAAATGATCACATACTAAACCTGTCTCAAAGCCAGACCAGGACTTGTGTTCCTGGCTCAAAGGCCTGACTCAGACCACATTGCACTCCAAGTTATGATTATTACTACCATGACAGTGCCCCACCTTTGTTAGCAGAATTAGGGCTTATTCCGCAAGGACCATAAGACCAGACAAGAGAAGACACTCCCTGCCCTGAAATCTTAGTAGAAAGGAGAGGTCCACAAGACATTCAGTACATAAATATGCAGCTGAGCACATAAAAAATGTTAATTTTTAACCAAATGGAATGTTGAACTATTCCATGCATCAGTGCAAACAGTGTCAGGCAGCAGCTTCAGCAGGTAATGAAGAAAGAACCTCCTGTCATGAAATGTAACAGACTGTTTCAGTAGTATCACATCTTTGCTTCATTTCTTATGAGATGCCTGTTCTCAGCACAAAAGCTTCAATTGTTCCTCGAGTTATCATCCCAAGATGCTTTTCAAATTTTATCTGTGCTTCTGACTTCTTGTCAGGCTTGACAGCAAAATTACCCGGAAGAAATAGTCAAGAGTTACAAATGACTGAATTCCTGAAGGATAACGGAGCAAACTGATAAATCAAGCAGTATTAAGTGGCCAGGACCAGACGGCATCCACCCAAGAGCTCTAAAGTAACTCAGATATGAAACTGCAGAATTATTAGCTATGGTGTGTAACCTATTATTTCAACCACCTTCTGTACCAAATGGCTGCAGGACAGCTAAAGGGACATCAATGTTTGAAAAAGCATCCTGAAGCAATCCTGGCAATTACAGGCCAGTAACCTAACTTCAGTACCAGCCACATTGATTAAAACTACAGTAAAGAACAGAATTATTAGATACATAAGAACACAATGTGTAGAGGGAAGAGTCAACGTAGATTGGTAAGGCATGATTTCCCTTTACAAAAGCTAGAAAAATTATTTGAGAGGATCAACAAATACCTGAGCTAGGGTGATCCAATGGATATAGTGTATGAACTTTCAGAAAGCCTTTGACAAGGTCCCTCACCAAAAGCTCTTAAGCAAAGCAAACAGTTCTGGATAAGACAGGAAGTCCTCACATGCATCAGTAACTGGTTAAAACATGGAAAACAAAGGGTAGGAATAAATGGTCAGTTTTCAGGATGGAAAGGGGTTAAAAATGATGGTGTCCCCCAGTGATCTGTTCTGGGACCAGTATTGTTCAACATATTTATAAATAACCTGGAAAAAGCAGTAAGCAGCAAGATGGCAAAATTTGCAGACAATACAAAATCACTAAAGATAAAGGTAAGTCTAAAGCTGACTGTGAAGAGTTACAAAGGGACATCACAAAACTGGGTGGCCAGGCAACAGATAAAATTCTATAGTGATAAATGCAAACTAATGTTCACTGAAAAAACATAATTCCAACTATACCTACAAAATGACAGGATGTAAATTAGCAGTTACTATTGTGGACAATTCCCTGAAAACATCCATTCAACATACAGCAACAGTCAAAGAAGATTAGAAAAGAGATAGCGTAAGTCAGAAAATACAGTACCACTATATAAAGCCATGGTATGCCCACAACTTGAATACTGCATGCAGTTCTGGTCACCTGATCTCAAAAAAAGATGCATTAGAATTGGAAAAGATGGAGAAAGGCAACAAACTATTTAGGGTATGGAACAACTTCCATACGAGGAGAGCTAAAAAGATTGGGACTCTGCAGCCTGGAAAAGAGACAAATAAGAAGGAATATGCTAGAAGGTCTATAAAATCAAGAGTAGTGTGGAAAAAGTGAATAAGGAAGTGTTATTTACTTCATGTAACACAAAAACCAAGTCAGCCAATGAAATTGATAGCAGGTTTAAAAACAAAAGGAAGTATGTCTTCCCACAACACAGTCAACCAGAGAAACTCATTGACAGAGAACACTGTGAAGGCCAAAATTATAATGGAGTTCAAAAAAAAGGGGGGTGGTAAGATAATGTAGGATGGGTCCACCAATAGCTGCTAGCAACTGTGGTCAGGGATGCAACCCAGTGCTCTGGGCGTCCTTAGCCTCTGACTGCCAGAAGGTGGGAGTGCACAACAGGAGATGAATCACTTGATTATCTGTTCTGTTCATTCCCTCTAAAGCACCTGGCACTGAACACTATTGAAAGACAGGATACTAGGCTAGATGGACCATTAGTCTAATCCATTATGTTCTTTTCTGTTGTTCCTATGTTCTTAACAGACAATTGCTGTGGAAGTTGGATAATTGGAGCTGGCCACCTAATATACTGGGGTATGTTCTTCAGGTCCAGTCCAGCTGTTTTCAGAATAGGCAGACATGAAAAAATAGTGAAAGTGACTTTATGCCACCTTTGTAGTTCCCAATCCTACTGCTGGCCAAGGACTGGTTTAGTCACCAGCATAACATAGGATAGCTTGAGGCGTCTCTGAATAATTGCACCTAGCTGCTTCACACTAAAAGTTCATTTTGCAGTGTTGGATTCTGGGCACAGTGGCCATGCTCCCAATCAGTAAGAGCTGGGAATAATGATGACCCATGCACAGATTTCCCATATACTGAAGGAATCCTCAGGAGACCAATGCAGTCATCTTTATAATCTCTTTGCACCACAAGAGCAAAGCTGAGGATCTGCACTAAAACATGAACAGGCAAACAGCTTTAAGCCAGGAGATCCTGCAACAACTACAGCAATTAAATATACTAGTGTCCTGCAGATTAGATCAGAACCTTTTTATTATATTCATTCATTCATCCCTAGCTACCCTGATAGCTAACAAGAATCCAGTTAAACCTTTGGCACTGACAGCAAAGGCCATGTGACCCTGACCCCTAGCATCCAGGGATGAAAAGAGCTGCCCACTTTGTTATATACCAGAGGGTTTCATTCCTTTGGAGTAATAGAAAAATAAGACACAGCTTGTACCTCTATTCAAGTGCTGCACATCTCCAAGAGCCAAACAGAAGGGCCCAAGACAAACACTTTACAAATGCACACTCTGACAACCATTTAGGAGATTTATAACCAATGCCACAGAATAGCTGTTGTCTATAGCAACCAAAACACAGTAGAAAAGTAGATTTGTAACCCATTGATTCCATCCAAAAAACAACTGACTCATTTGTACTTTATTACTAATAAGGGGCTGATCCTCACAGGTGCCAAGTACCTGGAGCTCCCACTGAAGTATATGGGAGTTTTAGGTGGATAGTCCCTGTCAATCAAGATCAAGGCAAAATCATCTATACTCTTTTATAAGCATCTTATGTGAGAGTTACTTGTCTCCACACATCAGTCCCTCCCACTCAGAATGATCCTTTATCCAAGACAAGCCTGTTTTAAAACAGAGAGGGAGCCGGCTCACAGCCAGCAAGTTACAGAGCAGCAATGATGTGCCTCCAGAGGGGCACTTTAAGACGTGAAGATTTGCAGCCTGAGGAGAGGAGCATCTGGCACAAAGATTAAAACTCTCAGCTACTTCCAGTACAGTTTTCTCAGTGATCCAAAACATCACCAATGTATCAATAGAAAAGTGTGGATTCAATTACCCTTGACACAAGAACTAGTGTTTGAACAGCAACAGTCACTCCACTCTCAGACAAATACAATACTCCTACTCCCACTATGGTTACTCTATGACAGATGCTAGTCAAAAACATTGGGAGAAAACTCCCACAGGAGAACTTTGGGTCTCTTTGTGCCACTTCATTTCAGAAGAAAGCCATCCCCCAATCCAGAAAGCACTTAAGATTTAAATCACCTTAAAAAATAACTGGATTCCCCTGTCCCTCCATTTTAACAACAAAGAACCCATCCCTTTGTACACAAGGAGCCCGTTTGGCCCTCTGAAGTCAATGATATCCCCAACAGTCATGTTACCCAAGTATTAGGACATCTGACCAATTCCAGAGAATTTAAGATTGACATTTTTGTAGCAGACCTAAACGAACAGCAGTTAGTGTTTTGACCATTTAACTATTAGATGGCAATAATGTGTCCTCGAAAACATCACCTTGCATCATACTCTTAGCACATGAAAAGAGACCCAGAAATCCCTCGCTCTCAAGTATTTGTGCACTATAACTGGAAACTACCACAGTACAATAAGCAAAATGTTGCTCCATGCAGGTACTACTGTTCCACCCACCACAGGGAGCACAGCTAACAGGAATGCCCAAGTGGACTTTATGCACTAACTCCATCTCCCTAAATGCCTGCAGCACCAGCTTCAAATCTCTATCCCCTGCCAGACAATGGCAAGAGCCCCTATTTTTTTTGCTTTGCAAGATTCCAGAGGGCTATCCCATAAATTGTGATGCTGAATATTGCCCTAAATACTGCCCTTCATCTTCAAAACAGTTTATAAATATTAACCAGTTAACGAATTCTCACAACAGGTGGAACAGGAGGAACAAGAGGGAAACCCAGATACAAAGGAATAAAATAAAAGAGAAAGTGGCTTTTCCAAAGAGAGACAGAGTTAGCATTAGAACCAGATCTGGAAGAACTAAGAGTCCAGAGACCAAACAACGGTGTACTCTTCAGTCCATGCTAACTTGAAAGGTTTCCGCAAAGGAGGCTATATTTTTTCCACAAGGTAAGGGCCAAGCAACACCCTCTACTTCCCTATCTCTTTTCTATAAACAGTCTACTCCAGCACATCTTTAAAGCTGTAGTTTGTACAAGAGTCTTCTCATAGTGGAAAACAATTACCTTGTGCTCAGGCCAGGGACAAATACTGATTTGCCTTTCTTCTTCCAACTCTACTACACCTAAAATCTTTGTGAGGGCTTCCTGTGTCCTCCCTCCTCAAGTTCAGGCTCCTCATTCATTCTCATTGCCCTGCACATCTCTTCCCTGCCTCCATCTCTGCTCTCATTTCATTTTTATCCCTTCCTCATTCCTCTGCACCTCACTCCTAGCTGATCCCTCTCTCCTTCTCCCTATCCTACCTTGACACTTTATTTTATTCTACCGCTTGCACTGTGAACATCCCACTGTTGCAACAACCAAATGTTTCCTCTCCTCCTCCAAGCACCTCCTTTAAACCCACCTCTTTTCTGAAGCCTTCCCAAGGTCAGTAGAGATGAGCCGAAAACAGTCCTCCTGTCCCATGAAAATGTTTTAAAATACCAAAGTTTTCCTGTTCCACATCAAAATGAACACGAGACATTTCAGTTTTTTGATGAAAAACCAGAGACAAACCCCACCCAAAATTCTATCGTAGTCCAGAGAAAACTTTCCCAACTCCAGTTTTGTTGAACCTGACCTTTTCGCACAAAAAGATTTGGTTTCAATGAAGTAGCAGTTCTCACCCCCCAAAAAAAAAAAATTCATAGAAAAATTCCTGACCAGTTTTAATGACTAACTCCTCGTCAATTAGGTCCACATCCTTAAAGATCTGTACTGTTGCCCCATATTTGTTATCCATCTGTGATCTTGGAGACCGCAACCTCAGCTTGATTCTGATCTCCCACTAGTGCAGGGCTCAACAAATCACAGGAGCCTGGTCACCATGGCACCTAGGATTTGTCAAGCTATCACCCCCTTTCCCGTGGCATGTTGGTGGCGACAGGAAGCACTCCCTGCTACCACTAACCATGCCAGAGGAAAGGCAGCTGCTCCTGAGTCTCTCTGCAGCATGTCAGCAGTAGGGAGCAGACTCAGGAACATCTCCCTTTCCTATGGCATGTTGATGGCAGCAGGGGGTGGACTCTGCTACAGAATCAGCTTGCCACTGCTCCTGACATGCCCCAGGAAATGGGGCTGCTCCCATATCTGCTCCTGGCAGCCAACATGCTGCGGGAAATGCTGCCCCTTTTCCTGGGGCATGTCCGGAGCAGTGGGGAGTTGACCCTTCTGCCAAGAGGCCAGGGCAACGCTGTGGTCTGCTTCTTGCTGCTCCTGCCATCCGAGGGAAAAGGGGGCTGCTCCTGAGTCCACTCCCTGGCATTTCTCCAGCCCCTAGGTTCAAAGGAAATTTGTCAAGCCCTGCACTAGTATAACTACTTACCTTAATTTATCCCACTATGAGTTCTCAACAAAGCCCATTGCCTTCAGTATATTTTGTGAAGCACAGTGCACATAAAGGCATTCTCCAAATAACAAACTCATCAGAAAAACTTCCAGAGCTTAGAGAGAAATTTCTCTAGCAACCTGAAGTTAGCATCTCTTCTCAATTATTTCTGCTTGCAAGTAAACTGTATCAATGGCATCAGCACAATTTTGGGAATTGTGGTTCCTATTTCATTTTGCTGAAGAAGTAGCAGGGGAAAGCTTCTGACATAATTTTATTGGATATTCTGCCAAAATAGTGCCTATTGTTTCTTCTCGCCTCTCAGAGTCCTGATAGCAGATTTATTATAGAGATTTAGATAATTTAAAAAGACATTGAAATTAGTTAGTCTCAAACTCCAAACAGCCAGGTGCCACATAATAAAAACTGCTATCATGATTCCACTGCATTACAGCTTTGTGCTCATCACCCTCTCATGCCTAAAGCATAAGGAACCAAAAAGTCAGCCCTCCCAAATGGCAGGAATTGATAGTGAGCTGCAGGGTGAAGTTTACGCTGTTCCCTATTGTACCTAGTTAACGTCTAGAGTGTCTCACACTAGGCCTAATACCCAGCACCTTCAAGGGGCCTTAAATACACTGTAAAATAAAATAACCCAGAGGGCTTCTGCCATCAAACCACACTACTTTAAAGAAGGTCACATTCTAGGCATAATATTTGACAGCGTCACCTTAAACGTCACTGAAATCCAATCCTATCCTGCCTAAGGCAAGTGCAAACATGTTCAGTTAAATTAAATTATCTGTCTACATTAAGGATGCCAATATTTATCTTTATAGTTAAGCCAACATAACCTTTCACTTTGACACTTCAAACCTGGATGCAGGCCTGAATGACAAGATTACCATTGATTTTAGAAGAGATGAAAACGTGTTGTCCTGAGAAGAAAGAGTTACAATCTAATTCTTTCTTTCAGGACTGGGGGGAAGGGGGAAAACAAAGAGTGGAGTGGGAGATAAGGAAACTAAAGATATACAATAAGTCTAATAGGAAGAAAACCACAACAAATCCTGTCGGGATACAGAAATTATATCATCATCTAGTCATACAAACTTCCAGCCATTCTTTACTGTACTTAAGTCTACGTCTAATCAAATAAACGTTGAGAACACTGTCTATATCCTTTAATACATATATTTATATACTCCATGATTATCATAACATCATCAGAATTATGCAACATGCCTCAAACATTACCTGTACGCTGACCCCATAACTTCCCTGCCACTTCAAACACTGAATAAAAAACTTTGCTCATTGTGAGTACTGAGGCTCTTCCCAATTCATACCAATAAAGCAATACTGTGTATAAATCTGTAATTCCACATCCCTAGGATTGAAAAATGAACATTCATATTAGTCACAATTTCTACAGGGGAGAAGACTTTTGCTTTGCTGCAGGCTAGACAGCCAGTCAGTAGAGGGGATACAATTTTACCAACAATCTCTACAGCCATACTGTCACATCTCCTTTCCTCTGGTTTAGTGGCTGGGTTCCTTGGCTGGAACAAGATGCCACAGCCTCTGTCCATACGTGCTCACACGCAACTTTCTACTAAATGTGTATATTTGGGAAGAATCTCATTTTATACAAAAGTTAACCTATTTATGAGTACATTTGGTGCTTATCAACAAATGAAAGCATATGTGATTTGGCTTGTTGTTGCTGCTCCAGCCTAACAGATTCCACACTGCTTCTATTCCTTTCCCTGTTTGCCAAGGCTAACCTATGGTTCTTGTTGAACAGAAAGTACAAGGATTAAATCCCAGAATTTAGAAGTCAAGTAGCATGGGACACTGGGATTAGACATGTAGGAAGTAGGTTAGCAAAGGAGATTGTTAACTATTCACATAGCTTATCCGTATGAGGAGTTCTAATGAAGCTCTCATGCACCTTTTCATATACATAGGGATGTTGCAGTTATCGCAAACCAAAGTGGGAAAACTCTAGCTTACAGCCCAATAAAAGAGCAGGAATATGGCTAAAGAAACCTTCTTTCTCAAATGGGTGACTGTAAACAAAAACCCACTTTTGTCTATGCATAACATATAGCCTAATGGAACACAATAAAAAGGAAGCTAAAATAAAAGCAGAACACATTCCATGAACTGGGCTGGTGAAGGGAAGATTGAACAAGAACAAACAGGAGATACATAACAGAGCTGGAGGCTGGCTCTTGTAATTACTCCTCTTTTATTTAGTTACATGACAGTCTACAGATATTTTCCACACTAGCCACTCCAAGGCAAGAGGAGAAATTACTCAGAACTGAAGAAAGATTTCTGCCATTGCATGGCAGCATACAAGGTGATATGTAGCATGCAGAAGAATCCAGGTAATTTGTACAGCAGTAAGAATACAGCATGAAAAATGCATAGCAATGTCATCTGGTGGGGAGTCAGGTTAGAGGGAGGTTTTGATGAGAATGTCACTGGCCCCTAATCAGGCAACCCTTAATTCAAGGGTTCAAAGTTTAGTGGCTCTACCCTTCAAAGAACTCATGAAAGTAGATTCTGCAAACCCTGATTTCCTGGCTATATGCCTACAGAAAGCCAGCCAGCCAGCCAGAATCATATAGTCTCTCTGTGAATCATCAAGACTCCTTCACATGTGGAGAAGGCTCTGAATGGCAGACACTACTTCAATATCGTTAAAATCAAATATTCTCAGTTTCCTTTTCTGCCCCTTCCTTCCAGCATCTACAGTCTCTCAGAAGAAAAGAGCTGCAATCCATGTTTTTATTTAGGGTGCAAAACAACTAACTCCTATGAAGGGGAGAAATGCTGAAAGCTCAGTCAGATACCCTCATCCTATTTGTGTCAGGTTGTCCCCCATAGCTGTGTATTGTTATCAGCCTCAAACCAGCAGTCTCATTCTAGGCCATACTACGCACAATTAGCATAAGTAGAATAAAAGTGCTCCAGGTCAAACCTGCGAGAGTGGGAGGAAGCTACCCGAGATCAGGAGTCTCAAACTCACAGCCCATGGACAGCATGCGGCCCCTGAAGTTATTTCCTGCAGCCCACAATGACACATAGATTTTCTCATATAATTGATAAAGAAAAATTTAAAGTGTGTCTACTCACTTATTCTTCATCTTCCTGATGATACCTTCATCTTGAATGGAAGTAATTCTTACTTACTTACTCTTGGCATATATAAGTTACTCTTCGTTTTTTCATTTTAACTATACTTTGTATCATTGTATGAAAAGGTTTCAGTGGTGCGGCCCCGGCCTAACATGCTACGCTCGTCCTCATGTGACCCCCGTGGTGATTTGAGTTTGAGAGCCCTGCCCTAGGTGGAGTTTTTAAGACCTCCTTATACTGAACACCAAATTCATGTCTCTTAAAAAAATAGTCAGGGCAAAATCCTAAATTTACAAATAAAAATAATCTTAGGAAAGAATTTCAGTGTTTACCTACAGGTAACCCTCATATGTGATCAAGCAGTGACAGAAACTCAAACTGCAATCTCTTGGTATTGTGGCTGATCTCCTGACAAAAAGCAAGGAAATGGAGAATAATGAGCATAGTACTAACAAAACAATACAGTATCCCTCTGACTGGAAAACAGCACAATATACTTTGGTGAAACTACTGTTCATTAAAACGCAAGCTAAAATACAAGCAGCGAAATAAAAACAATTCTGCCAGTGAAGTCTAACACTTCAGGTTTTTTTCTGAGCCTGGTTACAAAAGGCCAGTTCCCAAAGTTCTCCCCTCCATACTCTGAAGCCAACAGAAAGGCAATTTTTCTTGACTAAGGGTGCTATAAAGACTGCAGCCTTACGGCAAAAATCTTTAGATTCTCTAATCACCATGCATTTCTCATTGTACTGCAGATGTTTGCTCATGACATTTATGAAGGAGTGGGATAACTCATGTACAGTCATAGTCTTCCTTAATGTAAATGCATAACTCATACTTCCCCCCCAATACAAATTCAGATATGCCACTGGATTAGGAACCATGTATTCAAAAACACCTAATCCAATTATTTATTCTTTTAGAGCAGTGGTTTCCAACCTTTCCAATAACATGACACACTTCAATGAGACAATTCCACAGCTCATCCACTTTTTTCAGCTGAATTGTTGCTCATAAACATCACATTTACTTACATTTATTACGGTTATGGTCTTGCTAGAAGGGATGGTAACACAGTGCATACAACAAGCTAAAGAAGGCTCAAATGCATTAATGTTTCAAATCCACTGGAAGAAAATACACATCATCTCAATTTTCCCTTTGGCCATGTAAGTTTAGAATGTTCTCATTTTAGAACAGAAAGACCAATACCTTGCTTTTCATTTGATGATTAATTCTCAGGAGTTTTATGAGTTGTAATTTTGGTTGTATAGAATACTGTTTAAGATTAAACTTTTGTTTTACCTTGATTTGCATTACCTTTGTGCAAAATTTCAAGGCACACCTGAATAGCTGTAATGGCATACCAAATTTATGTGAAAATGTCCAGGAAAAAGATATTCCAAGAAATTTCAGTAGCAGTGATGAATATCAAATGTTCTACAAATGCTATAACTGTTTAATGACAGAATTTTATATCTAGTAAATCCACTCAAGGAGCAGGGAAGATAAAAGATCTGGATGTCATAGAGAAAGTTTACCAAAGGCAACAATAAAACTACATTGGAATGTTCACAGAGACACTTTAATGGGGTTCTTTAATACTAAAAGAGAACATTAATCTTTTTTACCATCTATCCAAGGACCTCAAAACATTTATTATAGATATGCCTTCAAACCACAACAGCTACGCTGGAAATCCTAAAGTTCAGGCGGATTGTGTCAGTGGGGCATCCAAGTTCAAATTCTGAAACCACCATTCCCACACTGCGAGCCAAATGGATCTGTGTTTAGCCCATCTTGAAGCCTCACAACACTTCTGTGAAATAACTAAACCTTGTGGTCTACATTTTACTGATCCAAACACAAAAACAAAAAAGACGGACTGAACTGCTCAAGGCCACACACTGAACCAATGTCAGAGCAGGAGGAAGTGCAGACTAACTCCACACCTGTACTGGTCATAGACCACACTTCCTCCCAGAGAAAGCGTAGGCTGCGTTCAGAAAGGGATCTCCACAGAACAGTGGACAGGCTTCCATCAAACCCAACAGCCTGGGTCACTTTTCTTTAGCAAAGCCAAATGGATAGTGCTTGGTTCCTGCAAGGGGGTTGGTCTCATGCACCAGAAGGGACACTAAGTGGTCCTCTTAATAGGCACCTCGATCTCATGGCCCCATATCCCAGAGGGCAGCCATGCAGGAGGCTGTGAGGCGGTGATGTGGATCTGAAACGCTGAGTGAAATGAATCCGCTGCTGGACAAGGCTCCACTGTGTTTATGTCGCAGCCTCCATTACCACCATGCGCATCCCCTATTACTTGCCATTCTCCCCTGCCGGTGCCTTAATGCACTGCTCCCCGCAGAGCCAGGCCCAGGAGCTGAACCACCGCAGTGCAGTGGTGGCCCCAGCAGCCAGCCTCCCCTGCCATGACTGCAGATAAGGGAGAAGCGGGTGCCCAGAGTCCGACTGCGGGCAGCCTGCGAGACACACACAGCAGCAGCTGCCGCTGGCCCCCACCCCACCACACTGGGCTCAGGGGCAGGCAGTGCTCCCAACACTGGAGCCATCTCACAGGTCCCAAGTCGGGCTGACTGCTTCCTCCTCCCATCCCAGCAGTGCAACCACGCTCTGCACGCTGTCCATGTCCCAAGCAAATCCTCCCCTTTGCACAGTTCCCCTCTGGCCTATACAACCCCCTACAGGCTGTCCAGCCCATGCAAATCCTTCCCCCATGCTCCCACCTCCACCCCATGCAAACCCTTGTCCTGCACGCATGCTGTCCAGCCCTGGCAAAATGTTCCCCTCTACAAATTCTCCTCCTGCCTCCATGCTATCCCATTACTGCTCCCTGCACACAATGTCCAGCCCACGGACACCGCATGTTCATACCACTTGCCCCCGGCAACTTAAGCACAGTGGTTAAAGTATAATTTGATAGGCCTTGGAACCCTCCTAATCTCTGGGCCCTCTTCCCATACTATCCAGGCCCCCTTCATGCATATGTGGGCCCCACCCCAGATAAGCATTTGCAACCACTTCTCAGTACCATACAAATCAGTTATTGCTCTGTAAAATATTTACAATTTCATACAGTGTTTATGTCTATATCAATTATTGTCACATACTAGCAACCACTGCACAACACAGTAAGTACTGTGATTCACAGTGTGATAATTAAAATGTGATATGCAATTGATTGAACACAATGCAGCACTACATAAGCAGAAACAATTGAGACAAAAACACAAACTGCATTTATTGCTTGCAGTAAAACACAGATACACAAACTCTCATTAATATTAACATACATACATTTTTGGTTGAAGCTAACTTCAATCAAAACAGTTTAGAAAATCAATCAATATATTTCCATCATCTACCACGTTGATTTCATTGCTGCACCTTCACTGTGAAGGCCAGTCTTTCTTGAGAGACCCTGAGTGCTAGTTGCTGCTCTCTGGTTTAAAAGTAACCATGATTTGATTTACTTTATAAGGTTCCCACAATGCAAATGGAGACCAGTCAGATTTGTGGGACCCAGGAACAGTGTTCCTAGGTGTTCCCACATATATTAAGCCCTGAATGCTGCTGCCTAATTTTTAAATGTGGCTTTATAACTAGTTGCAATGTCTTCAAATGTGATCTCTCCCCACCAGCTTAGGGGGAAAAAATCCAACATTCATACACATCTGAACCCAGAATGCTTCAATAGCAAACATTTGACACCAACAATGTCCTTCTCTACCAGAAAGGAGGGTAAGCACAGTGAGAGAGAAGATGTGCAATGGAGAACTTTGATTGTGGAGACTAAAAAGTTAGTTCTTGGATCCCTGCAGGACTTCAAAAGCCCTTGCAAACAAGTCCTGTGGCATTTTTAAAGACTAACACATTTACCATGCTTATACAGAGAGTAGGAGTGGGAGAGAAAGACAGATGGAGTGATTGTACAGATAATCCATGTTAAAAAAATAAATAAAAGAGCAAGACATCTTAGAAGTAAAACTAACAAAGAGTCCTGTGGAATGTAAAGACTAACAAATTTATTTATTGCATAAGCTTTCGTGGGAGAAAATCCCACTTCGTCAGATGCTTTAAAGATGGGGGAACTTACAGCATCTGACAAAATGGGATTTTCTGCCACAAAAGCTTGTGCGATAAATAAATGTGTTAGTCTTTAAGTGCCAGCGGACTCCTTGCTTGATTTGCTGAACTAGACTAACACAGCTGCCCCTTTGGATCTTGGAAGTGGATGCTTAAAGACTGGAGGTAGACACATGTGGCTCCATACTCCAGCAGTAAGTGGTTTAAACTTTCCTGCATATAGGATCCTTTAGCAATCTATCCAGGGATGTCTAATCTTTTTGGGTGATGGGCCACATTGCACTTCTTTTCTCAGTTGGGGGGGGGCGGTGAGAAAATTTTTGATAGATAAGACATAGAAATTGATTTTATTAATAAACTTTAATAAAATAATTAGTGTGATATTTGGCATTGCTTTTGCTTGCACTGGGTAGCGTGGGGAGCAAGGCAGGACAGGGGAGCATGGCAGAGGAGGGGAGAGAAGAAGGGTGAGGTGGAGGGAGCAGTACAGCTGGGTGGCAGGACTCAGCTACTTCCCGAGAGGGACTCCGCCAACTCTGCTCTCCTCACTCCCTGCCAAGCACTGCTGGGGGAAAAGGAGAGCAGTGCTGGGGAGAGGGAGAGGAGAACAGTCAAACAGACAGGACAGAAGCCCTGGCAGTTCTGCAGTGGTCACAGGTTTTGGCATTGGGCATCTCTGTACCAGAAACATTGATAGGTAGCAATTTCTACAGATTTTTTGCCACTAAGGTCAGGGAAAGGACAGGGGTGCTGGGGTTAGGGGTATGGGAGGAGAGCAGAACTGGGGGGGGATGTCCAGGTCAGGATTTTAAACTGCTCAGGCACTCCCCCTTTACCTGCCCCTGCTCACTCAAAAGGGGCTGAATCCAGCCCTTCAACAGCTCTCTGGCCATGCCATGCCTACCTGTAGCTGTGCTGTGCAGAGGGTGGGAAATTTACAAGGTCTCTGGCCAGCCCCAGCTCCTTGGTTCTTGTGGCAGCTCTCCGCAAGCTGAATGAAAGCCCCTGGTGGCCCAGAGTCTGTCCACCTGGCCGCAGGTTGGACAAGCCTGATCTAACCCATTGCAGGCACCTGGGGAGAGGGCAAGTGAAAGGAGACAAATTTATCTGGAGTGGAGCTTGCATCATGACTAGGCAGGTAACGAGTTCAGTTACAGGCAGCTTGTTTGACTATAGTGGTTTTCCAATTTAATCCCATATTTTAGTATGTTGTGTAATGGCATTCATCAGTGATGGATGGGTTCTAAACAATTCCAAGGCATTTTATTAAAAAAAAAAAAAGGACAAGCCCTTTCTTTTTATATTTAAAATCAGCTAGATTTAAAGCAATAATGCCTGCCACAGAGACTATGTTCTAGTTTGCCATTGTTCTCTTCAGTCATATTTTTCCTGTTTTAAAGACAAGATCCTTTCACATTTCTTTGTCTGAAAGACTCACATCAACAGGAGCAACTGAGTATACAAAGTTCCAAAGGGGCAGCTGTGTTAGCCTAGTAAACCAAAAAAACAAGGAGTCCTGCAGCACTAACAGACTAACAGATTTATTAATCATGGGAGGGGGGAACTTACAGAATGGGATCTTCAAAGCATCCAACGAAGTGGGATTTTCTCCCATGAAAGCTCACATGATAAATAAAGCTGTTAGCCTTTAACTACCACAGGGATCCTTGCTTTTTTGGGGTATACAAAGGAAAAAGTTAAAGTGAATATGACAAAGGGCTTTCCAATACACAAAGCAAGATGAAAGCACATTCTACTCTTTCTAACCTAAGGTGTTATGGATAACAACAGCACAGCAGAGATTTCTGAGGAGTACAATTGTTAAAACAGCACTACCTTTATCTAATAGTGTGCAACTTTTGCTAATTACTACTGCTTAAGAAAATAAGGGTTTATAAGTATAAGGCAGGCTTAGGAGCTGTGCTTCAGAGCTTCTGAAGGGGGCAACTAATCTGCATGGGTTTAGTATTTGCATGAGCACAAAGACTGCATCAGCATTATCAAACTATGGGAGCAGGGCAATATGGATAATAGTATTTGGGCTTGACCTGAGCACAAATCTGTCAATATCTGTAATTCTACTGAAGGGAAATATGAAATACTATCTTTGGTGATCTGCTGCTCTCTGATTTTTTCAAATTCGTTTGGGTTAGTTAAATGGTAAAAGCTACTCTTAGCTAAAAAAAGATTTGAAAGAAAGGCTTCTGCCTGTTTCAGCCTAGAAAAGGGAAGACAGAGGTGGGGTTTGCATAGGTCCTTCTGGAGCAGTGCTTGAAGCATTTTGTCTCAGCCCCTGGCCCCACTGTCAATGACAGATCTGGCTGGGCTTCTGTCTTTGTTATTTTAATGGAGGTAGCTGTTTGCAGCTATTGAGGTTTAGGAGCTGAAATCACTAAGAGAGGCAATCTCTCTTTGAGCTGAAATCACTAGAGAGAGGAAACCCCTTCTCTCTGAGCTGAGCTCACTGAAAAGGAGCAGCCAGTGGCGAGCTGGGTGGTGCAAGTGACCAGTGGGCAGAGCCAGCAGATGGTGAGAGCAGCCAATGGCAGCACAAGTGACTGACAGGCAAAGCTGGCAGATGGTGAGAGCAGCCAGTGGCGAACTGGGCAGCGTGAGCGACTGGTAGGTGGAACCGGCGGACAGTGGGCAGAGCCAGCGGATGGTGAGAGCAGCCAGCGATGACGTGAGTGACCGGAGGGCAGAGCCGATGGACAGCGGGTGGAGCCAAGGGATGGTGCTAGTGGATGGAGTGAGTCACCAGGGGTTGGTGCCAGCAGACAGCTGGCATGAAAGACACTCCCTACATACCCTAGGATTGGTTGGGAGCCTAGTTAGCACTGATTCTCCAGATCAGTGCCAATTTTGCTATTAAGTCTTGTAGGTTCTGTTATGTGGGGTGGGTTGTTGGGAACCTTGCTCTGTACTGATTTCTTAGACCAATGCTGATCTCTTATTTGGCCTCTTTATTCTGTTTTTACTACTATTAAAAGTTCTGTATACTACACTCATCTCATGCTTGCAAATGGGGAAGCCTTACCCCTTTGGGGTGCCCAGGGAATAGTGCACTATCTCCCAGAAATCTGTGTGAGGGCTCGAGCTGGTTGGTGGTGTTATGTTATTTGGAAACCCCTAGATATAGAACCTGGCCCTTGTCCTGCCATCTTGCCCAGGCAGAAGGGTTACACTAGCAACACAATACAGACAAGCAAACATTCCCAAGGGCTATGGTATAGCACCTCAGCCCTGATCTGCAGCCAACCTGCTTCCTTCACAGGTATGGATTTTGACCTTTGACTCAGTAGCATTTAATTATCTGTCAAATTCTTTCAGCAATTTTGACACATGAACTGATGTCCATTCGTTGATTTAATAAAGGCCCTACATTCATCTTTGTGGCCTCTGAAAACCATTTGAAGCCACATCTTGCAACATGGCTGGGACATCAACCCACTTCATCTAGTGACAAGTGTGCATTATGTGTCCATCCCCATCATTAGTCTGAAGGCTTGCTTGTCTAGCAAAGCACACGACTATTGCTTCACATGCAACAGAAAACACAGCAGAGCATCTGGCCTTTGAAAATAGGGTCCCTTAACATAAAGGTTAAGCATTAACAGATAGCATCTGTCCCTGCTGTCCACAGGCATTTCTCCTTTTTAAATTTCAAGAGACTCACAACACTTCCACACTTGCAAGGAGAGCAGTAATATGAATATTTTTTCCCTGTAAGCATACAATACTCAGATGCAGCCTTGTGTGTGCTGACTTCTAAGTAAGCTCTCTTTATATTACCTAGGGGTTTGGCAAGGATCCCCCAGAAAAGTTATTAAATTACCAGTCAGAAAACAGCATCTCTTTCAAGTGTCTTCTCTCCTCTCCGCCACAGGGACACCTCCTTTTCTCTCAACCTAATGCACGGTACATAGCTCCTCATTCACTTCTCGTCACAGCAGACAATGGGATCTGCAGAGCTGACTCAGGCTCTCAGAAGGATTTTTCTCTCAATGCTGAAGACAGCTTTAGGTTTGTTGAAAAAGCCAGGAGACAAACTGTGAACAAGGTGGACATGATGGCACAGAGACAGAAGATCTCCATCCACATGCTGCCTGAGCCAGAGGAAAAGGAGAGAGTTAAATTTCTCTCCCCGCCTCTCCCCCTAATCTGGCTAGGTGCTTGAGGAAGGTGGGACCAGCAGCTCTCACTGCTCTTGGCAGGCAGGCTTTTCGGACCTGTGCTGCTGCCAGGGCTCCCACCCTCCCCACACTCCCCGACCCCCCCTTGCCCTTCTTACCTGGCTGGAGCTGTTCCCTGGCGAGGCTGCTGCCACCCTGAGCCTGCATCTGAGCAAACACAGGGCAGGAAATCTGAAAACTCCCCGCCCCAGCCTCATCAAATTTGTGAGCCCCAGAATGGCATTGTGGTGTGCTCCCCCTTACTTTAATCCTTGTTTAAGCCTCTGTCCACATTCCCACTGCTCCCTCACTGCAAACCCTGCCCACTCCTCACAACACCTTCAGACCCTCAGTCCCACTAATCCTTTTGTCCCCCACAGCTTCTTCAGCAACATGATACAGGATCACTTCTATTGCACTTATGTGCTGCACCACCCCACACAACCAGACCTATGGAACTCACAGCCCAAGGGAAAAATAAACAATGTCTATTGCTATCAACTCTAAGCTAAATCCTTAAATACATCCCCTATAACTAAGGGCATCAACATGAGGTTTGCAAAGCCAAGCACTCAATAACTAAAAAATGCAAAACTAAGATGTCTGTGCAACCATAACTTGTCTCCCTGCTGTACATTCAGTATGATAAACTTAATTACATGATCATGCTTTTTCCTCCCTCAGACCCCACTCCCTAACCTTATTTTACTGCAGTCGGATGGACAGTGCCCACTGAATGAGCTGTTACTTTAGGGGTGTCCAACTTTTTTGAGTGAGGAGCCACACTGCAGGTTTTTTCTCAGTTGGGGGCCAGATAGAAAAGACATACAAATTGATATTTTATTAAAGTGTATTAATAATTAGTGTGATATTTGGCATTGCTTTTGCTTGCACTGGGTACAGAGTACAAGGGGGGGTGGGGGCATGGGTAAGGAGGCAAGGCAGAGAGTGGGGAACAAGGCAGGACAGGGGAGCATGGCAGAGGAGGGGAGAGAAGAAGAGTGAGCTGCAGGGAGCAGAGCAGCTGGGTGGCAGGACTCAACTACTTCCTGACAGGGACCCCACCAACTCTGCTCTCCTCGCTCCCTGCCAAGAACTGCTGGGGAAAGGAGAGCAGTGCTGGGGAGAGGGAGAGAACAGAGTCAGACAGAGACAGGACAGAAGCCCTGGCAGTCCTGCAGTGGTCACAGGTTTTGGCATTGGACATCTCTGTACCAGAAGCATTGATGGGTAGCAATTTCTACAGAAGAATTTTTGCCACTAAGGTCAGAGGAAGGACAGGGGTGCCGGGGTTAGGGGTGTGGGAGGAGAGCAGAACTGGGGGGGATGTCCAGCTCAGAAAGTAGCTGTGTCCCACCAACCAGCCACACTGCTCCCCTGCAGAACCACCACAGTTTGTCCTGTGTTTGTCCCCCTGTGATCTCCTCAACCCTGCCCCCAGCACTGCTCTTTCCCCTGGATTGAGCTTGCTCTCAGGCTTAGTTCTCCCCCCTCCAACTGAGCACAATGTCAGTTCAGCTCGCACACCCTCTTCCTCCCCCCACATAGCACCTTGCTGGCTCAGCTTTCCAGGCTCTTGATGGGCCGGAGTCTGGCCCCTGGGCTGCAGGTTGGACAAGCATGTGTTACTTAATATTTCTTTTTATCCAAACCAGATCATTCAATGTGCAGCCCTCGGCCTTAATTTCTGCATAGTAGTCAAATCCTGCACTGAATACAGAACTGTCCATTTCTTCATAAGCTTTTCTATTGTCACAGTAAAATTAATTCTTTGCAAATGAGAATGAATTTACCTTCGCAACATTTCTGAAGAGAGGTGACACTAGCCCTTTTTCAGACACAGGGAATTGAGACACGTAGTAGTAGATCAAGTCCAAAATTATTAGAAGTATCAACTAATCTTGAGTCCTCAATCTGTAAAGTCTAAAACCAAATTTTTGAGTACTTATTATTTTATAGCACTTTATACATTTGGAGAACTGCTGGCATTGACCTCTCTTGCAACTGTGAGTGCTTACTACTAATGCAAGTCAGATCCCAGGTACTTCAAATTACATATCCAGAGAATGAGCAACACAAAGAGATCAACTGATAAGTGTGATTTAAGTGCCGAACCCAGCATCACAGAGGAACGCTAGGGTGGTATTTGTCAAAAAAAGTGAAATGATGCAGGAGTTTGACTCCTGCAACTAGGCAATAACCTCATTCATGACATGAGTCACTTCCAGTTAATCCTGCATGAGGCAAGCATCCTGTGGGTAAAGTAGCATGGAAATACGTTATTAAAAGCTGTCAAAATCTGCATGGCCAATGGTGCAGAATCAAGATTGAACAGAAAATCTTAATTCTGGCAATTCCTAACATTTGAGTGCTTGCTTACACAACCTTAATGTTCTTTTAATAAAGATTTTTGGATTAAATTCCCCTGTACAGCATCCTAATGTAAGACATGCTTAGAAGCTGTGCATAACAGCTTCAGTAGGGGGGCAACTGCATGGGTCCTGTATTAGCATGAACACAAAGAGCACAATTAGGTATTAGCATACTGGGTGCAGGACATAGTGGGTAATGGTATTTGGAGTTAATCTGATCACAAGTCTGTCAATATCTGTAATTTGACTGAAAGGAAAATATAAAATACTGTCTTTTTGTGAATTGCTACTCACTGTTGCAAGTCTGTCTGGGTTAGTTAAAGGGTAAAAGTTACCTTTAGTTAAAAAGACATTTGTAGGAAAGGCGACCACATGGTTCAGCCTGAAAGAAATGAAAGACAGGGATGGGGGGTTGAGACTAATTTTTCTCCTCCTCCTATTGCTTCTCCTATCTAACGATAGCTCTGGCTAGGCTTCTTCTAAGGCCTTTGTCTTTCAAATAGAGGTAGCTGTTTGCAGCTACTTAAAGTTAAGAGCTGGCATTACTAGAGAGAGAAGGAAACTCTCTCCCTGCTAACATCACTAGAGATAGAGAAAATCTTTTCTCTAAGCTAAAAATCACTGAAGGGAAGCAGCAGATGAAGGACCCAGCGGATGGTGAGATCGGTCAGCAGCAAGCCGGGTGGCATAAGTGAACAGTGGGCAGAGCCAGCGGACAGTGAGAGCAACCAGTAGCAAGCTGGGCAGCAAGTGACTGGTGGGCAGAGCCATCAAACAGCGGGCAGAGCCAAGTGATGGTGCTATTGGATGAGTGAGTGGCCAGTAGATGGTGCCAGCGGACAGTTGGTGTGAAAGACACTCCCTACGTACCCTAGGGCTGGTTGGGAGCCTAGTTAGCACTGATTCCCCAGATCAGTGTTGGTTTTGCCATTAAGTCTTATATGGTCTGTTATGCAGTGTGGGTTGTTAGGAACTTTGTTCTGTACTTATTTGCTAGATCAACACTCATTTCTGTTATTTGGCCTTTTATGCTCTGTTTCACTATTATTAAAAGCTCCGTTTACTACACTCAGACTCATGCTTGCGAGTGGGGAAGCCCTAGCCCTTTGGGGTGCCGAGGAAACAGTGCAGGATTTCCCAGAAGTCTGGGTGGGGTTCAAGCTGGTTGGTGATGCTACATTATTGGAAAACCCCTAGGTATAGAACCCAGCCCTTGTTTTGCCAGCCTGCCCTGGCAGAAGGGTTACATTAATAAACATTGCTATAGATTTCCCACACAGAAGTTGTTCTCTGCAGATTGCTTTATTATGGTTCAAAATACTGACAGTATTTCACAAATCAATTAACATAAAAAGAAAACAGTCCACAGTATAGAACTGGCAGACTAAACTTTTTAATCAATATGTCATTGAAAAAATGGAAATTACAATATCTTCTACCTTTTCCCCACTTGTTATCCAAGCCTTTATATAAGTACTAATTTAATATATAATCCTCTTTACGTATAGGTCACAAATTGCTTCACAAAAGAGACTATTACCATCTCCATTTTAAAACAATTCAAGTGACTGACCAAGGTCACCTAGGAAGTAACAGACCAGGAACAGAATCCAAGTGTCTTAAGTTTGAGATCCAGAGGATTTCCCCAGACTGTCTAAGGTCTGATCTATACTTAAAAATTGAGGTTGATCATAACAGGTTTCACTCACCAATTTGGTGTCTTCTAGTAGTCTTCCAGGGGTAGTTTGCCAGGCCCAACATCCCCTTCTGACACTTGCTTGTGCACATTCTCATCTCTCTCTCTCTGTCTCAAGGCACTCTCTCTTCACAGTTTGCCCTACAATCAGGTCAGTATAGTCCTCCCCTTTCAAGGTACCAAAGTCTCCTCACACAAAATAGCAGTCTTCCCTAACTGTACCACTCCCTCTTTGGTTGACAAGGGAACCCAAGTCCATTCTCTATTCCAGATTCCAGTTTAGAAATCCCTCTAATCAGAAGCCAAGGTCTGCAACATTGTAAATCTTGCTGTATTTCCCTGAGCCTTGACATGTATCCTTTTCTCAAGGAAAGCACAGATGACAAGTTTCCTTATTAGACCAAACTTGCAATCCCAGGCTCTCCCCCAGGTGCAGCCTGTCAGGTTAATCTAATTTACCTGTTCTACCTTGCATCATGAGAACATCCCATCACACTAACACAGCTACATTGTTCAGAGGTGTGGATTTTTCACACTCCTGAGTAACATAACTATTCTGTTATAATCTCCAGTGTAGACACAGTTACATCGGCAAAAGAATGTTTCTGTTGAATAGCTATCATAAGCTATCATCATTTGGGGAAGTGATGTCCCTACATCAATGGAAAATCCTTTCCATCAATGTAGGCTGTGTTGCCACGATGACATAGCTGTAGTACCATAAGTATGCCAGTACAGACCCCTCAGTTTAGTGACACACACAAATCCTACTACAGAGTGAGAAAGAAAATTAATGCACAATTCCTAGAGAAAGGAAAGGTGCCACCAATAATTTTCCACTGGCAAGTATGGACAGTGGTGCAAAGTCTGCAAGGTATCAGTTCTTTATCAACTCTGTCCTAGATACAGTTTCCTTGTGCACTAACTTGGGTAACACCTGTATATTTTTGTCATGCTACTGAAGTTATCCCAACAGAAAGTAAAATACACATTGTCACATTACATCATAAAGTAAGTATGATTATAAGAGGAGGAAAAAACAGTATACATCTTTTCTTCTTCGTTCCTGTAATTTTTACCTTTCTTATCACTATTTTCTCCCCATCACATTCCCCACATTATTCAGACTGCCAGAGAACAGTGGGTTACTTACCAGTAACCATCCTTCTTCGAGATGGGCTGCTCACATACATTCAGTTACAGGTGTCTACATGACGCAGCACACGGTAGCTTGGAAAGTCTTCAGCCATAGCTTGTCAAGTCAGGGCACACGCCAATGCACCCTCTACGCCATGACCACGGCTACATAGGTGACCATGACCCTGACCCTCCAAGTCTCATATACCTTCGCCAACCCCATTAGCAGGGACAGCGGGAGGGACCTGAATGCATGCGAGCAGCCCATCTCGAAGAACAGTTACTGGTAAGTAACCCACCATTCTCCTTCGAGATGCTCACATCATTCAGTTACAGGTAACTGCTAGCTGTACCCATGGACGGTGGGAGGACTTACAGTCTACCCACATTGAGTACAGCCCTGCCCAGAGTGGCACCATCTCTAGCCAGTTGGGCGATGGCATAGCCCGTTGTGAAGGTATGAATCGATGACCACGTAGCAGCCCTGCAGATCTCTTGGATTGGGACCCTGGCAAGGAAGGCTGTTGAGGATGCTTGGGCCCTGTTAGAGTGGGCTCTAACAGTTCCAGGAAGGGGCATGTTCGACCTTCCATAGCAGTCCTTAATGCAGTTCACAATCCATTTAGAGATGCACTGTGAGGATACTGGTAAACATCTCTTACGTTCAGTGACCGCCACAAACAGTTGGGGGGGTCTTGTGAAATGGCTGGGTGCACTCGATGTAAGTTAGAAGCGCTCTCCTCACGTCCAATGCATGCCACCTTCTCTGGTTCAGCATATCCTGGGGTCTGGGTAAAAAACTGGCAAGCAAATTTCCTGGTTAAGGTGGAGGGGGGTGGCCACCTTAGGGAGGAAGGATGGGTGGTGACATAAAACCACTTTATCCAAGTAGAACCTCGTATATGGGGGTTCCGAGGAGAGGGCTTTCAACTCCAAAACCCTTCAAGCAGAGGTGATTGCTACTAAGAAGACCACCTTCCAGGACAGGACCAGGAGGGTGGCTGAGTCCAAAGGCTCATAGGGCAGCTCTGTCATTGCCCAGAGGATGACATTCAGGTCCCAAGGTGAGGTAGGCTTACAGGTTTGGGGGAAAAGTCTCTCCACCCCTCTGATGGAGGTGGGATGGGAGAAGATTGATTACCCATCCACACTCTTGTGGAGAGCTGAGATTGCTGGTAAATGGAGTCTCAGTGAGGAAGGAGAAAGGCCTTTTTCTCTAAGGTCCAGCAGATAGTCTAGGATCAGGTGTTTTGGGGCTGATATAGGGTCTACAACTTTGTTGTGAGCCCAAATGAGAATCACTTCCATTTAGCTTTGTACGTGGACCTGGTGGATGGTCTTCTGCTACCAACCAGGACCTTCTTAACCCTGTCTGAGCAGAGCCTCTCCTGCTCGCTGAGCCAGAGAGCATCCAGGCCGTCAGGTGTAGGTGGCCCCAGTCTGGGTGCCGAAGGTGCCCCAAGTCCTGCATCAAGAGGTCTGCCCACTGTGGGAGACGGAGTGGGATCTCTATGGACATGTCCTGCAGGAGTCGGAACCAATGCTGTCTGGGCCAGTCTGGAGCTATTAGTATTACGTTCGCTCTGTCCCTGTCAATTTTCTAAAGAACCCTCTGTATCAGGGGAACCGGTGCAAAGGCATATACATCAGGGGCCCCGACCAGTTGATGAGGAAGGCGTTGGTGTGAGATCCCTCCTCCCGGCCCCTGAGGGAGCAGAACTGGGGACACTTGCAGTTCTGCCGTGTCACAAACAAGTCTATCAGGAGGGAGAGCTCCTTGTCATGGAGGGACCACTCATGGTTTGCTAACAGTTTTCTGCTTAGCAAGTCCGCTAGCCTGTTGTCCACCCCTGGTAGGTGGGAGGCCACTGGGATGAAGTTGTGCTGTATGGTCAATTCCCAGAATTTGCACACCCCCTCGCAAAGTGGGGGGGGGGTGGACCCCCCTTGCCGATTCATGTAGAACACGGCTGTGGTATTGTCTGTGAGGATCTGGACTTACCTGCCCCCTATCTTGGCCAGGAAGGCCATGCAAGCTAGCCTGACGGCCCTTAGCTCCTTCACGTTTATGTGGAGAGGACCATCCGTGTGGGACCAGAGCCCTTAGATGGAGAGAGTCCCCCAGAGATGTGGGCCCTGCACCCTGTGTTAGAGGCATCCATTAAGGTCACTGAGGGCCTGGGGTCTTTGAAGAAGATGCCCCCCATGGCAAAACGGGGATCCCTCCAAACCTGAAGTGTCCTGGGGAACAGGCAGTACCTTGTTCAGGGAGTCCCTCCATACATGGAACACCGTGGAAAGCCAGATATGGAAAGGCCTGATCCTCAGGTGCACCATCTGAATTACTGATGTGGAGGCTGCCATGTGGCCAAGGAGCTGCAGGCACCGGCAGGCCGTGGTCATGGGGCACATTTGCAGCTCTGTAACGAGGGTGCAAATGGACTGAAATCTGGAGAGGGGTAGAAATGCTGACCCCTTGCAGGAGTTTAGGTGCGCCCCTATGAGCTCTATGTTTTGAGACAGGTAGAGCTTTGACTTTTCTTGGTGTATGTGAAGGCCCAGAGAGTTGAAGAGCCTCACTACCACTCCAACGTGAAGCTCTACTTGGGAGCTCGATTTCCCGATTATTAACCAGTCGTCTAGATAGGGGTAAACTCCTATGCCCCATCTGCACAGGTGCACCACAACCAGCGCCATGCACTTCATGAACACCCTGGGGGCCAGGGACAGCCCAAAAAGGAGAGAGATGAACTGGTAGTGCTCGTTTGCAACCCTGAACCTTAGGAACCGCCTGTGGTGGGGCCTTATGGCTATGTGAAAGTAGGCATCTTTCAGATCAAGGGCCACGAACCAATCCCTAGGAGACAGAGATGGGAGGATCTGTGATAGGGAAACCATGCAGAACTTTATTTTCCTTACGCGCTTGTTTAAGGCTCTGAGATCTAGAATGGGTCGAAGATCCCTGTTGAATTTCAGAACCAGGAAGTATTGGAAGTAAAACCCTTTTCCCCACTCTCATTTGGGAGCCTTTTCTATGGCTCCAAGAGAGAGGTGTTTCTGGCACTCGATCTCAAGGAAGTGGGACAGTTCCTGGTTTCCAGGGGTTGGACGAGGGTGCAGTTTTCTGTTCCGAGGAATCAAAAGAAACTGAATATGATATCCTCTGCGACCATCTCGAGGACCCACTGGTCGCATGTAATGTTGGCCCAGTGGTGTGTGAAGCGGTGTAAGCAGTGGGGGACCGCTCAGGTAGTGGGTTTGCTACCTGTATAGTAACCGTCAAAAATGCCGTTTCTTTGCCAATGAGTGTTCGGAAGCCTGCCCATGCCTACCCGATTGCAGGGCATGGGACTTCTCACTCTTCCCCTAATGGACCTTGTCCTTGTCCATGGCCCCAAGATGCTGCTGGGGAAAGGGGGGGACCTCGGGAATGGACTCTGCAGTTGAATCTGTTGTTTTAACTGCTGAAGTTGTTGTTGGAAGAGTTGATGGGGTTTTAGAGAGCATCTGTTAGGTTGCGGGGTGTAAATTCCCAGCAACCAGAGCATGGCTCTTGAGTCTTTCACGCTATGGAGCTTCACATCCGTGGACTCGGTGAAGAGGTCAGGGC
This sequence comes from Podocnemis expansa, assembly GCA_007922195.1. Classification (NCBI taxonomy): domain Eukaryota; kingdom Metazoa; phylum Chordata; order Testudines; family Podocnemididae; genus Podocnemis; species Podocnemis expansa. The sequence continues at coordinate 124,842,393 of ML681963.1, forward strand.
CTTCTAACAGGAGGTCCTGAATAGTAAGTTGCAGCTGCGGTGGTAGGCCTGAGCCTTGTTGCCAGGCCAAGCGAAGCATTACCACAGCCGATGCCATCATGTGAGCGGCTTTCTCTACGGCATCCCAGATGGCCATCAAAGCGTTTCTGGATGCCATTTCCCCTTCTTCAAGCATCATGTCAAAGTCCCTAAGGTGATCCTTCAGGATAATGGTGCAGAAGCCTTGCATGGCATTCCAGAGGTTAAAGATATACCTTGTCATAAGGGCTGAGTGGTTTGCTATGTGCAGCTGAAGGGCTGCTGTGGAGTAAACCTTCCTGCCAAGCAGGTCGAGTTTCCTTGCCTCCTTATTCTTAGGGGTGGAACCCAGTTGGCTTTGCCTCTCTTTCTGGTTCATGGCATCAACGACCAGTGACCCCGGAATGGGGTGCTGGAAGAGAAAGGAGAACTTGTCCTGAGGGACATGGTACTTACGGTCTGCAACCCTTGATACTGGCAGAATCGAGGACGGGGTGTGCCAATTGGCCTTGATGATGCTGTATACCGCTTTGTGGAACTGGACAGACACCTTAGCACATGGGGCCTATGGCTGATGTCGAAGAGGGGATTAGTCTCCTCTCGGATGACCCCAAGCTCCAGGTTCAGGTTTGCTGCCATGCGGCGTAGCAACTCCTGGTGGGCATGAGAGTCCTTGTTACAGTCAACTGGTCTCTCAAAGGTATATTCATTGGGCAAGGAGGAAGAACGGGCCCACAATCTACTGTGATGTGTGGAGTAAGGATCGGGCTCATCGTCCGAGAAGTCCAAGTCCATGCTCTTCAAGGGGGACTAGATGGAGTGGTGCCGTCATGAGACGAGGGTATCATCGGTTGTCATGTCCAGCCAATCGTGTGACCAGTCATTAAAAGATGATCCGGCCTCCAGGTGGCGCAGAGGGGAACGGCCTTGACTAGGTTGTGAGGTACTGGCAGGGGAAGGCCCCACTGGCCCAGCCAATCCCAAAGATCTGTTCTTGCGTCGAAGCGTGGGTGAGGGGGAGTACTTACGGTGCCATTTCCCTAAATGCTCTCCCACCCTTATTACCATCTTGAGTAGAGAAGAGTGGACCGAGGCTAGAGGCGAAGTTGACACTGAGCTGTGGGAAAGGACCCCTGAAACTTGGGGGCACGGCGCCGAGATGTTCCAGGAGGAGCGTGGGGAGGAGGCCGGGGAGCAGTCCTCAGTGGATTGCGGTACCGGTGGCGGCCTGGGTGGCACCAGGTTGGCCAGAAAGCAGTCCCCAGTGCTGGACTGTGGTACCGGTGGCAGGCTGGGCAGTATCAGGTTGGTGGGCAGTACCGCTTCCTGCGCCAACTGGATTCCCAGTGCCGCAGTCAGCATCGAGCTGGTTTTCTTCCATGGTGCCAGAACCCGGGCTAGGAATGCGCCCACACCGTCATGGGGGCCAACGGCGTCAACAGTGCCATTGGCAGTGCCGGGTTGGTTCGGCAACCAAAGTACTCAACTCCCCAGTGATACCAACGGGGGCGTTGACCGAGACTCTGGGTTTGGCACCAAAGAACGGTTCCGGTGCCCAGGCCAATCAGTGAGCCAGCGGAGCATTCAGGGCCTGGGCGGCATCAGAGGCTTGTGCGCTACTCCCAGCAATGGATCGGGGGTGCAGCTCTCTGTCCTTGCGAGTCCTCCTTTTGAAGGACTGGCAGAAAGGGCAGCTCTCAGTGAGGTGGCACTCACCCAGATATGCGAGACATTTATCATGCAGATCGTCGAGCGGGAAAGCTTTGCAGCATCCTAAACACAGTTTGAAACCAGGGATCTTGAATTTCACAGTAGAAGACAGGCACTTGCTTATGCAATTTTCTTGGCTAATCTGAAACTGTCACTGAGAGCAGAAAAGGGAACTGGGAGGATCAGGGTCACGGTCACCTATATAGCTGCAGTCACAGCATAGAGGGGAGCTTTGGCTGCATGCCTTGACCCGACAGGCTAAGGCTGAAGACTTTCTGAGCTACCGTGCGCTGCGACACGTAGATACCTGTAACTGAATGATGTGAGCAGTGCTCAAAGGACAACAGAGAAGTGCTCTGGAAGATGCCTTCTTTTACAATTCAGTAGTTACATGAAGGAATTTGTTAACTCATTTAGTGGGCAATGCCCACACATCATCAGCAGCACCACCCATAGAATTCAGTGGCAGCATAAAACTTATTTCCATGACAGAAGCTGTTGAAATTCTGATGCCTGAAATGTTGATTGAAGTGGCATAATTTCTTATTTTCCATAGCAGAATAACACTTAATTTGTACAGCTTGGAAAAACAATTTATACTTATGAAATTATGAGAGACTGATGAAACCAAAATATTTGTATACTCCGTAAGTTCCCCTGTTGTTCAACTTGCCATTTGGAGAGTTGACAAAACAGTTCCCGAAACTAAAATTATAAAACTCCAAAACACAAAACACTCAAACATCTCAGTGATGAATTAAATCCAAACATCAGAATACGTTAGTGCCAAACATGTGACCTCCAATATGTTTTGCTGTGCCTCTTCTGAATGCAGAGCTGCGTGCTGGATTATCAGTTGCCTTCCAAAATGTGCTTTGGTAAGAAAAGAATGTCTGTTCTCATGGACTTCAGGCACTGTTGTAAGATGAAGGCAAGGAAGGGGTCTTGTAACTCTTCGAACAATTTCAGGAGCAGATTTTTATCGTCTCTTTAGACTGTTGTAGACCATTTCTGAGGCCTTTTTTCCAGCCAATAATGGTTTTTTGCTTTCTTCTAATAATCGTCTTCCTTTTTTGCCCATCAGAGGGTGCTTCTGGACCATGTAAAATTCTGATCCCTTCTTTAAAATATTAAGCCCAATTCCACTCCACTTAGACCAGCTTTATACAGGGGAAACCGTCAGCTCTGCATGAATTACTCTTTAATTTACCCTGATGTAAGTGCTTGAAAAGTTAGGTCTGTTCTCTCTAGTTTCAGAAAGGAAAAGCTTGCTTCTTTCCTGTGGGTCCAATATTTGAAGGCAGCTTTCTCCACTAAAAATTACAGTTATGGCCCATATGCTTCTTGCCTTTATATAATACAGAGTGAAGCCAACAGGGTTAAAGCAAGAGAAAAATAGGCCTGGAAAGACTGTATAGAAAACAAACTGAATAACACATGTCATTCAATGGTGCAGTTGCCATCAGTTCCTCCACTGGAGATCACCACAAAGGAAAAGGACTGTGCCCAGTCAGAGGGTAAAGGAGTCAAAATATTTGCTGTACATGCTTCCAGACAGAGCGCATCTAAGAAAACAAACAAGGAGTCCTATGGCACTTAAGGACTAATAAAACTGACTTACAGCATGAGCTTTTTTGGGAGAAAGTCTCACCTCCTAATCCTCAGATACTTTGAAGAAGCTCTGACAAAGCAGGATTTTCTCCCACAAAAGCTCACGGGACTCCTTGTTCGTTTTACTGAACTAGCCTAACACAGCTGACCCTTTGGAATTTGGCAACATATCTAAGGAGACTATGACACAGAAATTACAGTTCCTCTGTGTTGTCCAGTGGCTCACCTGACCACAAGCAAGTTTTCTACCACATCCTTTTCAATCACACCTATCAGTTTGTTTCATGGGCAGCATCAAATGCCCAAATTTCATTGTGACATGGGTGGGTGATATCAGACATCCTTTGACATCAACAGAGCTACAACTAGAGCTGTGCAAAAGTAACAGAACTGCTTTCAACACACTCAACCATCAAAGAGCCACAGACTGTGGAAAATGGTAAGGAATATTTTCCCCATATTTTCACAAGCTGGAGAGATTTCTATATAGGCCTTTTTAATCCATCAAAAGCAAAGGTAATGCCTATAAACAATGAATACTACAGGGCCTTAATTTAACACATATTGAATCTCTGAGAATTATTGCATACAATTGATTGTGTCTACTGTTCTTTCCTCCCCCCCCCATTTCATTCTAATTAGCAGGGCTGCAACTGCAATAATTTGGCTTTGCCTGTAAAATCCCTAACAAACATTCCTAGCTATATGGTATTCTACTTTTAATTAATAATAGCTAAATGCTCCCCAAATGCTTCTGATTTAGTTTGATCAAATTATGGGATTACACAGGGAGTGAATGGCTAACATCTTTCTCTGCACTCTCCCTAGCTTTTACAGCCTTCGGTTCTGAAGTATGTGAGAGCTCCAGCAGTTTTTGGTAAGGTCTTGGCAAGAATCTTATTAAAGGGGCCTAACACATTTGTTCTGAGATTAATATTCTCTTTACTTTGCACCATTGTCTAAAACTTTGTCAGCTGCACCATAATAATAGAAAAATAAAATTTGAAGGCCAAGTCCCAAACCATCCAAAGGTTCAACGGTTAGATTAACCAGAGATCTGTCACCAATTGAAGACAATGGAGATTTTGCCACTGAAATTGATATAATCAGGATTGGGCTCTTTGCCTGCATCCTGACTATTTATCTCAGCCATTAAAATAACTCTTCTCTGATTTGATTATTCTTCAAACTAAAATATTGTACCCTTACATTTATGATCTTTTCTAGATCGATGTATGACTCCAGATTTTCAAACACAGTCAAACACAAAAATGCATTTGCAATTGTACTGCTAATTTGCTTTGATGGTCACTGCAGTTCTGGTATTTGCATATTCAAGCAGCCATTTAGGCATTAGATAAACAGCTGCTGTTTGCATGTGAAAATATCTGATTTGCAAGGACCACTTTGTTACAATATTTGCATGAACAAATTGGGCTGTTGTGCATCAGTCTTGTGTGTTTTTAGACTCTTGACTTGGAAGATCTGACATTGGAAGTGGCTAAAGTTTCAATCCTGTAACTCATGCTTCATTGATATACCTTGTAATCCATGTTCCCAACATGGAATGGCTATTATAGGACTCAAAGTATTAAAAGAGGCTAATGTAATTAATGCAAATCAACTTGGGTTAATGGACAACAGTTCCCATCAAACTAATGATTTTTTTAAATATAATTTTGTAATAAACTTCCATATGGCATTTGACTTGGCACCACATGATACTGTGATTCTAAAGCTGGACCAATATGCAATTAACATGCCACACATTCAATGGATTAAAAGCTGGCTGAGATAGGTCTCAAAATTGTCACTGAGTGGGTATTTTCAGGTCCCACAGGACAAGTTCTTGGTCCTGTCCTATTTAAGTTTTAATCAATGACCTGCAAGAAAACATGAAATCAGCGGTGATAAAGTTTGCCAGTTACATGAAAAGTGACAAATAAAGAGATGAGTTCACCGGTTCAGATTAATCTGGTTCACTTGGTAAACTGGGTGCATGTAAACAAAATGCATGTTAATATAGCCATCTGTAAAAAGTATGCATGTAGGGAAAAAAGAATGTAGGCCATACTTACAGGATCTATCCCAGGAAGCACTGACTGAAAAAAAATTGAGGTTCATGGCTGGATAATCATCTGAATATGAACTCCCAGTGTGACACTGTGGACAAAAGAACAAAGGCAATACTGGGGTCCATAAACATGGGAATCTTGTGTGTAAGTAGAGAGGTTATTTTACCTTTATATATGGCACAAGTGTGATCGCTCTGAAATACTGTGTCCAGTTCTGTGTCCACAGTTCAAAAAGGAAGTTGATCAATTGGAGAGAGAGGGTTCAGAGAAGAACCATGAGATTAACTAAAAGATTAGAAAATATGCTTCATAGTGATAAATTAAATAGATTGAACATTTAATCTAACAGAGAAAATTAAAGAATGACTTAATTACTGTCTACAGGTATATCCAGGGGAACAAATGTGTAATAATGAGCTCTTCACTTTAGAAGACAAAGGTGTAACATGATCTAATAGCTGGAAGTTGATGCTTGACACATTCAGGCTGGGCATATTTTTTTAAATGGGGGAGAGTAATTAACCATTGGAACAATTTACCAGCAGTATCAATAGATTTGCCATTGCTGATCATTTTAAAATCATGACTGGATGATTTTCTAAAAGGTACATTCTAGGAATTCTGTTGGGGAAGTTCCATAGCCTGTGTTATACACGAGATCAGACAAGATGATCACAATGGTGCCTTTTGACCGCGGAATCAATGAAACATAATGGAATCCTAAACCCCCCCCCCCAGCAGTTACTCTACAAAAGTTCATGCAGCCACTTTCAGTACATAACTATTTTTATTATACGGTCAGATATTACATATAAAAATACCGGGCCAAATCTTGCAGTCCTTTCTTAGACCTTCCAGTCAACATTTCCTTTGCTGACTAACTACTAAAGAGGGTAGCCTAATAGAAACTAATAGATGAATATGACTTATTCAAGCCCGCTAATGAAATGTTAACAATTCATAAAAGTGTAGTTTCAAAGTCAAACACAATAGGCCTTGATTCTCCTTTCACTTAAACTGATGAGGGTCACTGCAATCAATGGAATTAACTGGTGTAAATGAGTGAAAGGCAAATCATGAGCAACAAAATGTACCAAAAAACAAAACAACTGCTAAATGTCCATAATGTTGACATCATTAAAAAGGTGCAGGGATTAAAATGAATATGTTCCCATGAAATGCATCCCTTAACTTACAGATCCACTGAGTTTTCTAAACACAGAATGAGGAGTTTACTGTCCAAAGGCCCCATTCAAAGGAATTTTAATCTTTACTTGGAGTCATGAAAACTGTAAGCCATCCAGAAGTCACAGAAGTCAGTCATCAGAGGCCATGGAGAATTCCAGTGTGGAGCACATGATGTGAGGCCTCAGATCTTCACTGAACTCGGCTGCTGTCTTGAAAGTCTGAGTAGTTTGGAAATCTTTGTGCCTCACCTGCATCTACTAACAATGTACTCATATTAGTGAACAGCATAGAGAGCAAAGCTGTTGCATCATCTTCATACTGATTATATTTTATGTAAACATGCCTTCAGCAAGAATTTCTGTAGTTAAAGCTGTTACCCAGAGTGTCAATTAATGTTAAATTACCTTAACTAGCAGAAATATTGCAAATTATAAGCCTTGATGCTAAAAAGGCACCCTTCTGGGGCAGAGATGTGGATCATTCTGCATTCAAACTCAGTTTCCTTGCCGGAGTGGCTGTCACCACAAGTTTAGGACCTGGAGCCAGATCGTCAGCTGGTATAAATCAACGGACTTATGCTAATGTCAACAAACCTGAAGATTTGGTCCATAAAGCCTCACACAATTTACTGTAAAGCAGGGGGTCTCAAACTCGCAGCCCATGCGCCGCATGCATCCCCTAAAGTTATTTCTTGCAGCCTGCAATTACACTATCACTACCAATATTTGCAATACCGTTGTATGAAGAGGTTTCAGTGGTGTGGCCCTTGGGCTACTGTACTAGTCCTTATGTGGTCCTTGTGGTGATTTGAGTTTGGAGACTCCTGCTTTAAAGGGCCAGAGACAGGCAGGACTTTAACCCTGTGGGCTCAGCAGCAGCGATGCCCCTGCCCAGAAGTGAGGGAAGGAGGCAGGGACAGCAGGGAAAGGCAGGACTACGGACCCAGCCTGGCAGGGAGGGGGGCAGGTAGGACTATGGCCCTCTGCTTTTCAGCAGTAGCTGGCTCTCAGGAAAGCCAGTGTCTTCCCAGGTCTGTGATACCAACCACCCATGCCATCACACTCAATTCATTCAGCTGTTAGGTTGGTTTGATGCAGGAGTGCCCCAGCCTGGAAAAAGACCTGGGGCTCGGGTGCTAGGACTCAGGGCTCACACGCTGTAAGTGCACCGTTGCTGCAGCCGCCACCATGGCAGACTCAGGGCTCTGGCACCGGGACTCGGGGCTCATGCCCCATAAGCCCAGTGCTAGCGACACCTCTGGTTTGATGTGATTTGTTCCTGACAAACTCCCACTGACTGTTACTTATTACCTTATCATCATCTAGGTCAGTGGTTCCCAATCGGTGTGCCGCGGCAACTCCTGCAGTGTGCTGCGAGAATCCCCCCAGCGAGAGCCGCATTTGTGGGTAGCAGCCCTGGCTGGGAGATTTCCTGGAGTCACTGCAGTGGTCTCATGGGGCCCTAGTCCTGGCTGGGGCATTCCCCGGAGCTGGAGCCACTGCCGCAGGCTGCAGCCCCACATGGCCCCAGTCAGCGATTCCCCTAAGCAATGGGTGGCAGCCCAATGCAGCCCCGCCTGTGGGTCCCTGGAGCTGCAGCGCCACGTGGCCCTGGCCCAGAGGGCTCCTTGGAGATGGAGCCGTGGGCAGCAGACCCATACAGCCCTGGCCTAGAGCTTCCCCAGAGCTGGAGCCCTAGGCGGTGTCCCGATGCAGCCCCAAATGGGGGTAAGGGGGTTCCCCAGAGTTGCAGGCAGCAGCCCCATGAGGCTCCTGCTGGGGGTTCCCCTGAGTCGGAGCCACAGGCAGCAACTCTAAAACAGGGTGCCATGCATCAGCTTCCCCAGCACTTGAAATTGTGGGGGAGGTGTAGCGTTGGTGCTCACTAAATTGGTATAGCAGTGTTACTAACTGACAACTGGAGGGGGAGTTAAGGAAATCCCTGGTGCCACAGCTCATGAATATTCATGTATTAATTTGACTATTCATTATTTATAATGGCAGCGTGCCACAACATAATCAAAGGCATCAAAGTGCGCCGCAGCAGAAAAAAGGTTGGGAACCACTGATCTAGGTGTTTGTAACTGATAGCTTAATTATTTGCTCCATTATCTTTCCGGACACTTAAGTTAAGCTGCTTGGTCTGTAATTCCCTGGGTTGTCCTTTTTGCCCTTAATACAGACTGGCACAATATCTGTCCTTTTCCAGTCTTCTGGAATCTCTCCCGTCTTCTGGGAGTTTTCAAAGATAATCACTATCTCAGGTATCTCCTTAGTCAATATCTTGAGTATTCTAGGATGTATTTCATCAGGCCCCGGTGACTTGAAGCCATCTAAATTGTTTAAGTACACTTTATTTTGTTCTCTCCATACATTAGTCTCTGACCCTACCTCATTTTCACTGTCATTCGTTAAGTTAGATGTCCAAATGCTACTAAACTTTTTGGTGAAAACCAAAAGAAAAGAGTCATGTTAAAAGGGCTTGCTATTCAGGAAATACTGAGGACCTCTCTTCTGAAAAGGAGTAGCCCTTTTAATGTGCCTTAAGGTGGGCACTTACAAGAAATTCACTGGCTTCCCACCCCATGCTTACCAGTATTGTTAATGTATTGATTGATCCAGTCAATGAAAACAGCAACCTTTGTATATACTCCAGGATAGTTTCTAATTCCACAACCGACGCCCCAGCTTATTAGTCCGTTCAGTGTGTAAAATCCTGAATCTTCTGAAGGACAAACTAATGGTCCTCCTGAGTCACCCTACATAGTCAGAGAAAACTGTAATTTAACATTTATTTTTTTTCAAACATGCTGCCATAAGAAACCTTGACTCATGTGTTTGATTCATATTTAACTCATTTCTTTGTCTACCTTCTTCTTTATCAAAGGCTCATGAAATTTGTACCATTTTAGTAGTGTGTGGGTGGGACTGTAATATGAATAAATGATGATACAGTTGGAATGACAAAATACAATGTACCAGATAAGTAATTTTTGTCCACAGAGAAACAGTCCCTTCCACTCACATCTCAGCACTCCTGATTTCAGAATCAAAGATCTTTCCAGCTTCCTGATAAGCACAATGACTGCGCACTTTAATGTTAACTTACTGTGCATGAGTCCTTTCCCTCCTCCAGAGGGAATCCAGCACAGAGCATCTGCTGAGTCACCCTTCCAGGATGGTTTACATAGTAATTTTGACACATCGTAGAGTTTAGGACTGGGACTTCCAACTGCTGAAGTTTGTTGGACTTTTCTCTGCCTTGAAGTGAAAAACCATCTTAAAATCAACATAAACAATGGATCACTGATGAACACTGATATACACATTGTCCTGGACACAAGGGCTGAAATATATTCCTGGGGTCCCTAACCCCTTCCTTCTAACAATGCAAGATTGCTCTCTCTACGCCTACACAATTTCTCATGCTTTGTCCTATCTTTACATTTTTCAAGTGATGATGTTTCCAATACTCCTCCTCTGCAAACTGTAATCACAGTTTATCTAATCTTACCCACCTCATATGCATACAATCAATGTAAATCAAGAATAGATTCCAACTAATGAATTATTTTGCTAGGAGACAAATAAAAATATTTGATTCACTTTCTCATGTATCCTGTAATACTAGTTAAAATCCATCTGTAGCACACAGAGCACCAGTAAGTGAAGAGGCTTGCCTACCTTCATTATGAATACCCCACCCTGAGGTGATGCACACCCTAGAAGGCTGGACCTCCTTGTTTTTCTCAGGTAGGCACACTGGACGAACATAGTGATTAAACTCCAGAGGCTCAGTCAGTTGCAGCAGTGCAATATCGGAATCCATGGTGATCTTATTAAAATCTTGGTGCACAATGTAATGCTTCACTGATCTTCTCTAGAAAAGGGAAGACACAGCAATTCACTGAGGGAGCTGGAAGCCTGGTGCTTTAAAGCATTACAGTTTTACATATCTGCCTGGGGCCATGGGAATGGCGCATGAAGAGCTGCCAACATTATTAACAATTAACTGCTTGAAAGCACTATCTTGCCCTGGCAGGTAATGGAGGACATTCAGGACCTAAAGTCAGCAAATGAGATGTGGAAGGGATGCGCATCCAGCAGTGACTGTCACTTTTCTGTGATAATGGAAAGCATTTCTATTGGTGACAAGCACTAGATCTTACAAAATTGAGAGCTAGAAAGTTGGAGCACTTGTGGTTGAATCATTCCTCTGTCATGCACTTCCTGCATCCCACACATCTGTGAGTTAGAAGCAGTGCCCTGAATTTGGGGCTCACTCACCTCACCTCACATAACCTCCTTGCGTCCATGCATACCCTCCAATTACATTTGCACAGCAGCTCAATGACCTGCTGCATCCTGTGCACCACCAGTTGTTGAGAAGTATTTAATGTACAAACCAGGTTTAATTCACAATACCTGACTGTGCTCTTTCTCTGCAATATCATGGAGTCCAGCAACCACCATCCATAAATCTCTGTACTGTTCCCTCAAAAAGAAGAAGAAGAAAGCAGGAACATTCTCAGGGCTGTTCTCACCAGGAAGTTTATCTAACCACATTAGGCCTAATTAATCCTTAAAAATCTAAAATCCCATCAGGAAATGCCAAATGGCCCGATTACTTCTGAGCCACCAAGTTTATGGGCCCAGTCCTATTCACCAAAATCAAGAAGAATTTTGCTGTAAACTTCAACAGCAGCATGAACACATTCTTTAATTTGTTGGTGGGATTAGGCAAACAAATAATGTGGGCAGGAGGAAGAACTTTGTAGGGTCTGATTCTTATGCAAAGCACCTAGAGAAGCAGCAAGGCTTAGACACTGACGCAAAGACAATGCTTAACACTTTTTTTTTTTTTTTTTTTTTTTTTTTTTAACGATTTCATGTCAATTTTTCATAAAAAAATAAAATGATTAACAGAAGCACAGCCAAAAAAACCCAGTAAAACTCTGTTCAATCCCTTTACAATAGTGTTGCAATAAAAACAACAAAAACACTGCTGGATTAAGGCAGAACCATCAGAGGCCTTGTGAAGATTCTGCTGTGATGAGATCATGCAATGTAGAATTTCCCTCTGACCCTGGTGCGCATAAGGTTGTGGCCTTTTTTTAAATAAAGACAACAATGACAGGATATGAGGGGTAAAATTTCCAAAGCCCCCTAAACAGTGGGTTACTTACCAGTAACCGTCCTTCTTTGAGATGGGCTGCTTGGATTCAATCAGAAATAGGTGTCTCCATGCCGGAGCGCTGGATTGGTCAGAACTGTATGCCCTAGCCTGTCAGAAGAGGATAGGCAGCCACCGCTCCCCGCGCCACCCCATGGCTATATATGTGGCTGCTGCCTGGCCCCTCCCCAGTTCCTAAGAGTCACCAGCTCCAAAAGCAGGGATGGGGGCAGGGCTCTGAATGTATCCAAGCAGCCCATCTCGAAGGAGGACGGTTACTGGTAAGTAACCCACTCTTCTTCTTTGAGCGCTGCTCAGATACATTCAGAAACAGGTGACTGCTAGCCATGCTGATGGATGGCAGGTGGAGTTGGCTCTTCCACCTTCAGTGCAGCATAATTCCAATATGGGTAACTGTCCAGCGAGCAGGCCCTCGAGGGTCTAAGAAATTGACCTAAGGACCTTCATCTCAGCAAGGGTAGCCTAGAGATGTAGGACATAACCCAGTGGAGAGAAGTAGGCCCAGACTGCCCGAACACCGATTGGTGGCCGTGGGCATGATGGCCTGAGGTCACCTTACGCATAAGAGGTACCGATGCATTGTGGCTATGGCTGAGGATTGTGTCTCTAATCACTCTTCCTGAGGGTGTATTAGCAGATGCCGCATGTAAGCCAGAAGATTTAGTATCCTGGTAGCAACACGTGTTGGCGTAATTCCTATGGGGAAGTTCCCGAGGCCCAAAATTTGCCAGGCTGGCAGTGGTGGTTATCAGCACTGCAGAAGACCAGAGGAGGAGAATTAGACTGTCTTTCCCTCAGTCCAGCATTGTAAGGCACATGCAGGTCATTGGGCTAGGCTGGGGACTTGAGAGGGCTGCGGCCCTCTGGGCCCTGCAGCAGTGACATCCCCGCCAGAGAACATCTGGTACATGAATCTGGTGCACTCAGTATCACGCAGGGAAGGTGAGTTACCAGTAGCAGGAGAGAGGAATCTAGAGAAGTTACTTCGATCTAGTTCAAGAAACGGTCGGGACATCGACAGCAACAGTTGACAACCCCATACAGCGCACTCATAAGTGAGGCAGCGGGACCGGCATGGAGGGACCAGATGCCTGGCCTATCCCATGGTACTAGATAAGAGACACACAGTGGGATGTTCTATGGGACTGAAAGGTGTGATCAGTCCTCCGTGAGCTTACCGATGGCACCGTGACAGACCCCTTCGGTGGGATGTCAGGGTCCCTGTCCTCACACGAGACAAGGAAATGGCATTACTGCTACCTACACACTTCACTTTCTTCTTCTTTTAAATTCAGCAGCTGGGAGGCAGCCGCGGGGAATGCTAAGGCAAGGGTTTGGATGTGGTAAGGCTACAGCTTGGTGATGGGCTCGTGAGCACGACAGGCCCGGATGCTAGTACCTGCAGCCGATGGAACCACTCACTTTGGCTTACATGGCCTCGTGTCGTCAGGGAGGATCATCCCAGAATGGGACTGAGCTTAGCTAATGCTGCACAGGAATGCACATCAGGATTGAGGTTCCCTGCAGGAAGGGCCTCGGGGAGAGTCAGGAAGCATGGAGGAGGAGATAGGCTCCTCCACAAGGGACGGGGCGAGGGTATGCCGCCCCGATGGGGTACATCTGGCCATCTCCTCTTTAAGACACTTACGGTATATCTGATTTGTCCTCTATGAGTATGCTAATGATGGTATTAGATCTTACCAGGAAGGCGAACTCTATCAAAGGACAGCCAGATCCTGAATTCTGGTCACTGAGAGGAATTTCAGGGTGGATGCAGAGTGGGCTTTGTCAAGTGCGAAACCCTGTCACAAATGCTTAGGACAGGAGTATGTTATTCTAAGACATGCCTATGAAGGATAGGAGAGCCTTGGGTCATAATGGGAAGGAAGGAATTGTACCCGTGAGACTCCTGAGTGAGAGTTACTGGTAGCTAGGCCAGGATAATCATGGTGCTATGGCCGTGCCCCGGGAGGTGAGCTACGCGAGAGACACTGCTGGACGAAACCCTGGGAAGTGAAGATTGGCCCCAAGGGAGTATCCGTCTGTGGGGGTGGTTTCTGAACCATCATGGAGGGAGCAAGCGGTGGCTATGAATGTAGCGAGGGGCGGAGGGATGAGTTTCCCTGCCTTTGACCGAATGGTGAAGGGAGAGATCTGGATGGTTTCATCACTTATCAGGTTATCTCCTCTGGATCTCCGAGACCCCAGGGTTTCCTGATTGGGATACAACAGAATGGCCACCTTAGGGATAGAGAGAGGAAAGTGGCCTGGGCTCCCTCTGTGAGGGGCAAGACCCCGTATACGGGGGGTCTGCCATGAGGGCATGTCCAGGGTAGTGGTGACTGATGGCCCAGGTTGGGAGATTCCCAGGGGAAAGGTTCACCATTCATGTGGTTACCCCCCCCATCATCTATATTTTGAAAGACGGTAGAAGAACGAGGCGGGGCCCTGTTTTTAGGACCTCTTTCAAGAGCCTTCACCTAAGCTGAGAACCAGCCAGAAGTAGTGAGTACTGGAGGGTTCATATCTCACAAGAACCATGAGCGAGTTGGCCAACACTTATGTCTAATGGCTGGCTCCCAATGTCTGTGTCTGGCACTTGGCAGGTGGGAACGAATTACCTGCTCCATGGTGTCAGGGAGGGTGTGGGTGTTTCGAATTGGAAGCAAATGCCCACAACTCTAATGAGGGTCGATTGGGTGGGAGCGATGATTAAATACCAGCTGGTCTTGCTGGTGGTAAGGGAAGGATGGACAAAGTGGCAAGCTCATTCATACTGTGGGTAGAGGGGCAGGGTTCACCGACTGTCACTATGGGGAGGCAGAACAATAGGGCCTTGTCCATGGGGAAGCATGTGGGAGTGTAGCTCCCAGTATGAAAGTGACCTCACGAAGGGAGGCTCCACTTGGTTTGGGTGGGTAACGGTGGGTGATACACTCTCTGATGTTGGGAGTGTGTGCCATGAACGCCATATGTGTCCCACCAGGGGTAACAGAGTCACCACCCCAGAAAGCAGGGCTTTTCCCCTTGGCGGTGTGTCGAATATAGAGGCATGATAGCCTCCTGGAGACCAGGACCTCTGACTATCGGGTGCCTGCATGGGTTCAAATGGCAGGCTTCCATTCTGCCCTCCACAGTGGGCAAGGAGGGTTGGGTAGTGAGAGGGTGAAGGCCTCTCAGAGCATTAGGGTCAGATGAAGGGGCGGGTTACGCCCTAGTCCTAGCTGAAGGAGAAGAGGCTGCCTCGCCTGTGAACCACCCATTCTCACCAGGAAGCAAAGAGGGAGAAGGGCTATCTGTCAGGGAGAGTCCCACAACAGTGGGCACTCTGCCATGGTTTGGAGAAGGTGATTGACGACGATATTGGTGATTATAACCAATACTGCTGACTAACAGGTTGAGAGCTCCCTCGGAGTTGAGGAGAGGGGCCTTGCCAGGAGGTCGGGATTCGAACTGAAGTTGTGGTGGTGAGGACTGAGTCCTCACCAGTACCTGTTAAGAGTGGGGGGAGGGGCCCAACTTACTATCAGGCCTTATGGGGCTGGAGGGCGTGGAAGAGGCCCTGCCTGGAGGAGGCCGAAATATTTCAGTTCTCCCCTGGGATTGCGGCAGTACCCAGAATGGCTGAGGTCTCCTCTGGAAAGAGGGCATCACCTCCAAAGTGCAGGTCGAGGGCCACCTGCTGTGAGGCCGGGAGCACTCTGGCTTTCCATAGCCAAGCTGCATAGGGCAGGGTTATGGCCGAGGCCATAGTACGGGCCGCTATATCCACCGCATCCCAGGCTGAAAGGAGGAGGTCTTGGGAAGCTATTTTACCTTCCTTCAGGAAGGTATAATAGTCTTCCCTCACCTCCAGTGGGAGTAGAAGTCTAAATCTGTTTATTGACTCCCACACGTCCGACATATATCTACTACTCAGGGCCTGATTGTTTGCGATCCGCAACTGGAAGGCCAAGGAAGAGTAAACTTTGTGGCCCAATAACTCGAGCTCCCTGGCATCCCTTCATGTTGGGAGGGAATCATGGGGGGCCTGTCCCAGCCCTAAGGCCGCCACCACCACCACATGAGGTGGGACTGGGTTGTGGGTAAGTGAGGGGAACTCTAGCCCCAGAACTCTGTACTTGAGTCCTGCCATATCCAAAACCGGGGAGATGGAACCAGGTTTTGCCAGCGGGAGGAGGCCAAGTCCCAAACGCTAGGGTGGAGGGGGACCATAACTGGTTCCACTGACAAGAACACTGGTCCGAATAAGATGTCAGAGGATGTTTTGGAGGATTGAGCTTCCGTGCCCATAAGGGCTGAGACATGGCGCAGAAGATCAAAGTACGCCAATAAGTCGCCTGTATACGAGCACAGCACCGGGTTCAGTGCTCTCATCGGTGCTGAGTGGGCCGGTGCCAGCAAAGTTAGAGGGGCCTCTTGAGGGGACCATTCCTGGGGGCAGTGGTGAAAAGGTGATGGTGCCAAGAGCTGACATCATTTGAAGCCCCTTGAAGCCCCTTTCCCGCCCTGGAACAGGGGGAAACCTCTAGGGACTCTTGGGGCGGCACCAGGGATGGCAGAGTGATATGGTGCCATGGCAATGGCTCCACAGTACCGAGACTCACAGCGGGCTCTGGTGTTCGGGGATCCGGGGCCGGTGACGGGGAAGGCGAACGGTGTCATATGCGTGGCACCCAGGCCTTCAAAAACAAGGCCAGCTTCCCCCTTCTAGACAACGCCAGAGAAGGGGGTGTAGGCAACAGGAGAAGCGCCCTCACTGCCTCCAGGGTCGGTACTGAGGACGACTGGTCCCAAGGAGAGCCTCGTGTCGAAGAGACGGGGCTATGTCGGTGCCGCGGTACCAAGGGTGGTACTAAGCTTCATCGCCTTTCGGCACAGTGCCGGGTGGCAGGCTCTGGTGCAAAACTGGCATGCAGTGCCACAGGAGATCCCGAAGCCTCAGGGAAGGAGTGCCAGGCTACCTTGGAGGCCAGGGCACGGCGCCTTTGCTCCCTGTCCTTGATTGTCCTCTGTTTAAAGGACAGGCAGATGGAGCATGCGGTGACCATGTGGTGTTCACCCAGGCACCAGAGGGGCTTCTCATGGGGACCATCCCACAGGACACCCTTGCTGCACTCGGCACAGGGCTTAAACCCTGCCATATTGGACGGCGTAGCATGGTTTTCTGGCCCGGAAAGGGAGACCTTCTTCAGCGAGACTGTAGAGTTTTAAGGGAGATTATAAACCAATAAGGAGGACAGCATATTCAGAGCTGTATAAGAAGTCTTTATAGAAAGAGGACAGAGAGAGAGAGAGAGGAGACAGACAGGTTTTCCTAGCACCTAAACGACTCTCCCATTTATCACTATGGCAACCCCAATGACCCTAGGTAGTCCAAAACACCACATAGTCCTCCCCCTCTAATGAACACTCCCCCCCCCCCCCAAATAAAGCCCTCCCCCCCAGAAAGAATAAGAACTAAATTAGGAAATGAGGGTAGACTGCGCCATCTCCGGTGAACCCCCCGGGGAATTATTCTGCCCCATGATGAGGGGGTCACCACTAGCTAAAGATCCAGCCGATTAGGAGGCCTTCTGTAGCAAGGTGGATTACGGCGAACTTCTGGTGTGCCCACCCCACCAGGTGGTGGTGGTGGTGGTGGTGGTGGGATCACAGGTACTGGGGAAGTAGCCGGAACTGGAGAGGATGTTGTGTCCGGTTGGTCCAGGGAGGCTGAAGGCATTGAAGGGGTGGCTGGAGCAGGAGAGACAGAAATAGTAGTTTCATGCTCTGATGTTGTATCATCAGTAAGGGTGAAGTCAGATATGTCTGCTGGAGATGCATCTTCTGGGTGGATATGATGGAGAAGCAGCTGATCTACATGCCGTCACCAAACTAGGCCACTTGCTGTCTGGACAGAGTAGGAAACAGGTCCTGTCTGGGCAATGATCGTTGCTGGGACCCATTTAGTTCCTGAAGCACAGTTTCGTGCAAGAACTGGCTGTCCAATACTGAAGGTGCGGCCCTTTGTGCTTGGTGAATGTCTGCTGACCTGGTCCTGCTGTTGGCGTTGAACCACTTGCCATGTGTCTCGTGGTTTCAACAAATCAAAGCAAGAGCACAACTGCCGTCCCATCATAAGAAAAGCTGGAGATGCCTTAGTTGTAGCCTGGGGAATGTTTCTGTAGGACAACAAGAAGTTGTCCAGACGCTTATGAAGAGGTGAACGTCCCTTTGCAGATTTTAGAGCTTGCTTCATAGTCTGTACAAACCTTTCAGCAAGTCCATTGGTGGAAGGATGATACGGTGCTGACCTGATATGATGTATTCCATTGGCCTTCATAAAAGTTTCAAAATCCTGAGAAACAAATTGTGGTCCATTGTCACTCACCAGCTGTTCTGGAAGACCGTAATGACTAAAAAAAGCCACGCAGGGTCTGAATAGAGGCTTCCGTAGTAGTGGACTGCATTACCGAGACTTCTGGTCATTTTGAATGGCATTCCGCAGCAATTAAAAACATACATCCTTCAAATGGGCCAGTAAAATCAACATGGATACATTGCCATGGCCTTTCAGGCCAATCCCATGGGTGAAGAGATGACAACTGAGGTGCATTCCGGACGCTCTGGCATGAGGTACAAGCTCTAGTCGTTTCTTCAATGGCCTTGTCTAAGCCTGGCCACAAGAAATAGCTCTGTGCAATTTCTTTCATGCGCACTATGCCGCAGTGACTTGAATGGAGCTGTTCCAACAAATGTGGTCTTAATGAAGGTGGGATAATGACACACATACCCCACAACAAACACCCGGATTGGGTCAATAACTCTGTCCTCCTAGACACATAGGGGTGGAGGTCAGGAGAGACCTGAGAGTCAGGTAAGAACGTTCCATGCATCACGAAATCCATAACTTGTGAGAGTACTGGGTCAACCAGTTTTGCTTTCTTCACTTGAGAAGCCATGACGGGTGTGTTTTCCACCTGTTCAAAGTAAAAGATTCCTTCTTGGCCCAGATCCTGACGGTGTGCCGGTAAGGGTAGCCTTGAAAGGCCATCAGCATTGCAATGCAAAGAGGATTGCCTGTACTTGATTTCATGTGTGTATCCAGAAAGTATCAATGCCCATCGTTGCATCCAACTAGCAGCCAAATGTGGGATTCCTGTGTGTGGCCCCAAAATTGATGTCAGGGGTCGATGGTGAGTGAGAAGTGTGAACTTTCCCCACAGGTACTGGTGAAATTTCCGAACACCAAAAACAATGCCCAGTGCTTCGCGTTCAATTTGGGCATAATTAGTTTCTGCCTTAGTCAAGGAGCGTGAAGCAAAAGCAATCGGCATCTCTTCACCAGAAGGCATAATATGTGACAATACAGCCCCAACTCCATAAGGGGAGGCATCATAAGCCAACTGTAGGGGCAAGGATGGGTCAAAATGTGTCAGAACCTTAGAGTTTACCCGTGAGCCTTTAGCTTCATTAAATGCAACATCACAGGCTTCAGTCCAGTTCCAGGCCTTCTTCGGCCCCAGAAGCTCATGTAGGGGTTTCAGGAGCGTCGCTAAGTGTGGAATAAACTTGTCATAATAGTTTAGTAAGCCTAAAAAATAGCGAAGTTGGCTTAAGTTCTGAGGTAGCGGAGCATCCACAATAGCCTTAACCTTGGCTGGAGACTTATGGAGACCATCAGCATCAATTATATGTCCTAAATATTCAGCTGAGGGCTGGAAAAACTTACATTTGTCTCTGTGAACATGTAGACCATACTCTTCCAGTCTTTGCAGAGTAGCTTCCAAGTTCGTAAGGTGTTCCTCCTCATTTTTGCCAGTGACCAGGATGTCATCCAAATAGCACTGTACTCCTGATAAACCACTCAAAATCTGATCCATTGCCCTTTGGAACAAAGCTGGGGCTGAAGTAATGCCGAAAGGTAAACGATAGTATCTGTACAACTCCTTATGTTTTACGATTGTCAACAATTCTTGAGATTCTTCTTCAAAATGCATCTGTAAGTACGCTTGACTCAAATCAATCTTGCTAAATTTTTGTCCTCCAGCCAAACCTGCAAAGATGTCCTCAATGCGGGGAAGAGGATATTGTTCTGCACATAACACTCGGTTGACAGTGACCTTGAAATCTCCACAAATCCAAATGGAGCCACCCTTCTTCAGTATTGGGACAATGGGTGTCGCCCAGTGGCTGTGAGTAACTGGCACCAAGACTCCCTCTTTAACTAACCGCTCCAAGTTTTCTTCCACCTTGGGTCTGATGGCAAATGGCACCATCCTGGCCTTCAAACATTTTGGTTGGCAATCAGGCTTTATATTTAATTTCACAGTGATTCCCCTCATACTGCCTAAGTCTTCACCGAAAACAGCAGCGTGTTTCGTTAGTACCGCTGCTAGATTCATTTCTTCTTTAGTCAATTTATGCAATTGTGACCAATCGAGTTGGATTTTCCTGATCCAAGATATTCCCATTAGGGCTGGGTAATTCCCCTTCACCACAAGCAGTGGTAGCTTTATGGTCTGTCCATTGAGTTCTACTTTCACATCAATAGTACCCAACAGGGGAACAGTCTCTCCAGTATGTGTCTTCAAAACGACTACTGTCAGCTTAACTGGCAGATGTCTAAAGTCCTTCTCATATACAATGTTAGAAACTAATGAAACTGCTGCGCCAGTGTCCAGTTCCGTGTGTGTAGGTTTGCCTTCCAACACAGGTGTTACCCAGAATTTACGTGGGCCAGCTGTTATAGACAAAACATGGAGGGAATCTTCATCTTCCAATTGGGTGTCACTATGATCACCTGTATTCTGCTCTACTGCATGCAGAATTTCCCTCTTAGTCCACCAAACCAATGGCCCATTTTTCTCAGGTCTGCCTCTTCTGTTTGGCTCACCCTTCCTTTGTTTGCAGGCACGTTCAATGTGCCCTCTCTTACCACATTGTCGACACAGTCGTTCGTTAAACCGGCACTCAGATGCGAGGTGGTCCTGCTTCCCACACCGGTAACATTCTTGTTTCCCTGGTGCCCTGGGGGCAGGTTGTAGGGATACTTTACGGACACTGACCCCGATCTGTTGCATGTCTTGGGTGACACGTTCCATGGAGACTGCAATTTCCACAGCCTTCTGCAAGGTGAGTTGACCTTCAGTCAATAGGCATTTTCGTGTTGATTCACTGAGCAGGCCACGCACCAGCCTGTCACGCAGCATTTCCTCTAACAGGTTCTTGAAGTCACAGTATGCTGCCAGCTTCTGCAGAGCTGCTACAAATTGTACAACTGATTCACCTTCCTCTTGGTTCCTTTGGTAGAACCTATACCTCTCGGCAGTTACTAGTGGCTTTGGGGAAAAATGTGCTCCCAGAACTTCCACTAGGTCCCCATAAGGTTTCTGCTCTGGCTTCTCCGGATAAAGCAAATCACATAGCAAATTATAAGTCTTAACTTCAATGACCGTTAGGAAAACTGGTACCTTCTTCTCATCAGTTATGTTGTTTGCTATTACAAAATTTTGAAATTGGGCTGTATATGTCTGCCAGGAAGCTGCCGAATGATCATATGCTTCAAAGGTTGTAGTAAGTAAAGCCATGATGCCCTCTTGTGGTTATTGTTTGTCTCTTCTCTTAACAGCAGGCAGATCAGCTTTCAGAATAGCCAGCCAGCCTTATCTCTTCCTTGTGCTTAACAACAGGCAGATCAGCTTTCAGAATAGCCAGCTAGCCCTTAGGCAAACAGATCAGCTTTCACAGCTACAACCCAACCCCCATGCAAGCAGTAAAATAAAGTTTTGCTTCTTACATTGTATTCTGGTTTTCCAGATTGCCAGGATTGTTGAGGATAGCCACTCAATCACATATCCCATCCTCTGTCGCCAGATGTAGAGTTTTAAGGGAGATTATAATCCAATAAGGAGGACAGCATATTCAGAGCTGTATAAGAAGTCTTTATTGAAAGAGGACTGAGAGAGAGAGAGAGGTTTTCCTAGCACCTAAACAACTCTCCCATTTATCACTATGGCAACCCCAATGACCCTAGGTAGTCCAAAACACCACAGAGACTAAGTCCACAAATAGGTTCTCCCAGTCGGGTGAGAGGCTCAGACAGCAACGATGGTCAGGCTGCTTGCGAAGCAAGGAGTGGGCAGTTCCACAACTGACACTAATGCAGAAGAAATGAAACTGAGGAGGGGGCGGGCGGCAGCCACATAATATAGTCACAGGGTGGCGTAGGGGCAGTGGCCGCCTGCCATCTTCTGACAGGCTAGGGCAAAAAGTTCCGACCAATCCGGCACTCTGGCACGGAGACACCTATCTCTGAATGTATCCAAGCAGTGCTTGAAAAAGAATCTCATTTCCAGAAGGGGCATAGACACTTCACCACACAAGATCCATTGAAAAAAATCAGTGATATTTAAGGTCCTAAATGCCTAATCACTTCTGAGACTTTCAACCCTGATCTTTAAGGCAAATCTCAAGATCATTTCAAAATGGATCAGAATTTCAACCGTGGGAGAAGACTCTTGCAGAAAGAAAGCTCTCCCAGGAAAAGACAGCCTGGTCATAAGAATAGGGGCATCTTTATACGTACTTTTCATTAAAGCAGTCATATAATGCTCATTGTAAATGATCTAGAAAATATTCAAGAGAGTTTTGGGAAAATACATTTTTAGAGGGAGTTGCTGCTGCCATGCTCTGTGATTAACTCTTTCATTAGAAGTGCCCTCCTCTTGCCCCATTAAGAAGGAGTCAGGTCTCTGGAATCTGGCCCAACAGGTTCACAGGATTCTTAATAATGACAAGCCTGTCACCATCATCTGGGCAGGTAGACCAAGCCTCCTGCTGATCTCTCCAGATCTATGCAGATTTTGGGGGATCTTCTGGATGGGCCCCTGCAGCTCTTGATATGGAGGGACACACTACAGTCAGGCAGGAATTTCCTCTGGGCAATTTTGTCTCTGATGACAAATCTTGGGACTATAAAGCTTTTCAGTATCCTCCAACAGTCAAACTGATTTTGAGAGAAGATAACAGTTACCCATCCTTTCAACAAACCTAACAGAAGAAAATCCAAACACATTGTACCTGATATCTTGTGAAAACGAATATCCCCCAGAAGTACAGTGCTATCTCCAACTTTATCACGTTTACCTACCTATGATTAAAGCAGTGAGCAGCTGTGACAACCCACTCTTTGGTAAGAGCTGCTCCTCCACAGATGTGTTCAGCTGAAATCTGTATGCTGACCTGCCAGGGCCACGAGTAGGGCACAGCTTCCTCTCCACCCATTATCCTACTGAAGAGGAATCTGGGCTGATTTGAAGGCACTCCACAGGTGTCATCTGGTAATATGGAATAAAGGGTGGTTTAGACACTCAAAAGGGAGTTCCATTTTTGGTTGGAGAAAGTGTACATTAGCTTGACTCTGCATTTACTGTGAAAGTACTCTACCTCAGAATTTCTTTTTGCCTAACCCTAAACCTCACCCATTGCAATGGATCAAAATGAGCAAGGCATGAGTCTGCAACGTGCAGCTCCAAAGCTCCATGCAACTCTTTGACTGATCCCTTGCAGCTTTGGGTGCCCCTCTGCCACTGGGGGACCCTGCGGGTGGCCTTCGCCAGGCTTCAGGCTTCCCCTGCTATCAGGGGACCCTGTGTGGGGCCATTCGTGGTTCCAGGCTCCCCACTAGCTGCCAGGGGACCCTGTGGCAGGCACCTTGGCCCAGTTATCCCCTCCCCCCCGAGCCTAGACCTATTGTGGCTCTCAAAACATTTGGTTATTGAAGGAATTTTAGAAAATGACACTTATATTTGGGTTGCTGACCTCTGGTGTAGGGACACCATAGCCAAGAGAAGATGCTCTTTGTGGAAACAGAGCACCACTGAGGAAAAAGTCCTGGCATAAGAATAAGTTCTTCTTCAATATTGTACATACAGTTTCAACAAATTGGTCTCAGGTCTGTTGTATATTGAAGACTCATCCCACTCTTTATAAACCTTCAGGGGATGAAAAGGCCATTTCTAAAACTACAGGCATGATTCTGTAGTGTAGGCGTGGGCAAACTGCAGCTCAGGAGCCACATGTGGCTCTTCAGTGAAAAATTGTGGCTCCCAGAAGAATGTCAGCAAATCAGTTTAGGAAAGCAGCTCCAGCCTAGGAGTTCAGGAAGGGGTTAGGATGGTGGGGAGAAACGCAGCATGGTCAGGATTTAAAAAAAAACAAAAACAAAAAAAAAAAAACTGTCCACTAGCCTGCAGTCTTTCACATCGAGCAGCAGCTTAGCTTTTACTGTATTAGCCTAGTTTTCATGTTAACCTTAAGAAATTATTAGAATCTGACATTAGTAGGATCAATATTTGTCCCCTTTTAATGATAAAATTAAAGTGTGCAATGAATTTTAAACTTTGTCATTTTGGAGTAGGTAAAAAGCATATGGCTATATGCCTCAGTGCGGCTCTCGAAGTTTTCACAATCAACTTTTGTGGCTCTTGAGTTCCATAAGTTTGGCCACCCCTGCTCTAGTGCCTTGTGTTATCATTTATACCAGTACAGAGTGGTTCCCCCCACCCTAAAAGTTACCAAAGCAAAACTGTGGCACTTTTCACTGGTGTTAGTGACTGCACATGGTGTAGGCACTAGAGAATTAGGCTCTACCACTCTACAGCCAACTCTTTATTTCTTTTCACCTTTATATCTTTATTTTGTTTCAACTGGAGCATCTTGGAGCAACTCAAAGTACAATCAGAAAGCATTCTTTTCCCCTACAACCTCCCCAAATTGCATCCCATATTCCCACGGAAGGAGGCTTATCACAGGCTGACTTACCTGGAATTTCTGTGATAGCAGTCAGACCCTCAGGAAGTGCTGCTTCACCATTCAAAGCTGATATATTTAAATCTAGCAAGTAAAAATACATGATTAGTTTGTCTCAGATTAAGTTACTCCTGGTTTTATCACAATGGTTACTAACACCACAAAAAATTATTAGTTTGTCTATCTACAAATTTGTCTAATTATTAGTTTGGCCTTAGGATATGACCCTGACAGTCTATAGACCACATGTCCTGAGTTTCTGGAAAGCACATATTGGTGGCTCCTATGGATAATAATATTAGTAATCATAACAATATCAACATCAATACACACAGAAATCAGAGTTTGTCTTAATTCTCAGTATTCTCTTTTGATCCATGTGCCAAATCTTTCTCAGTTTGGCGTGATGGTTAGAGCAGACGACTGGAAGAGATCACAACTTACACCTAGTCAAAATTCAAAACTTAGGGAAGGTCTACACTGCCTGCCATTTTTAGTGGCAGTTGAACAGAGACACACAAGTTATCTAAAATAATTTGCATATCTCAGTTCGACTGCTCTATGTCCAGCTCATCCACTGCACTGTGTCGAAGGGCAGGACCTCCCCATGACTCAGTGTTGCTCCAGTACTTGAGATGGTGTCCATAGGCTGGCTACCTGATCAGTCGATCAGGAAGGTCTATCTGACAGCAGTGACTTTGCAGCTGTCAGTGAAGACCAGCCCTTATACTAGCATGCTTACATCAGTCATGGATGTGGATAAAAAATATCACACTACCAAACAATATACCTGTCCTCGTGAATCCCCCGGTGTAGGTACAGCCATGCCTACATTAAGATAGGTCAGAATTCCTTCCGTTGGCATATACAGCATCTATACTAAGGGACTATGTCAGTGTAGGCTTTGTAGTGAAATATAGATACAGTCTTTAATTGCATTCCCAGTTCTGGACCTAACTCATTTTTCAGTCTGATCTTGCAGAACTCAAATAGGATTGACTTTTATCATCTCCAACTGGGGACTTGACTCTGTAGGGACTGGAAGATATGTAAAACTCCATGTAAACTATGAGCTTAGCAAACAAACATGAAGAACTGATATTTACTTTGGCTGCTATGCCTTTTAATTGGTGGACAGAGTCTGGAATGGATTTAACTAAGTAACAGAGTCCCCAGTCCAATGGCTAAACTCACCTGGTGAAAGCCTGACTCCACAAAAGTCAAAAGCAAAGCAAATCCCAACACAAATACTGTACCAAATTGTGGGGTCTAAATTAGTTGTTACTGCTCATAAGAGATTTGTTGGAGTCACTGTGGACAGTTCCCTAAAAACATCCACTCATTGTGCAGCAGTCAAAAAAGCCAATAGAATGTTATGAATCATTAGGAAAGGAATAGATAATAAAATAGAAAATATCACTGCATCCCATAAATCCACGGAATGCTGACACCTGGAATATGGCACACACTTCTAATTGACACATCTCAAAAAAGATGGATTAGAATTGGAAAATGTGCAGAGAATAGCAATGGAAATGATTAGGGTATACAACAGCTTACATAGGAGGAGTGATTAAAAAGACTGGGACTGTTCAACTTAGAAAAGAGATATCTAAATGGGGATATAACAGAGGTTTATACATTCATGAATGGTGGCGGGGAGAGTGAATATGGAAGTGTTATTTATTCACCCAAGAACTAGCAGTCACCCGATGAAATTAATAGGCAGCAAGGTTAAAACAAAACATGAGGAACTACTACTTTACACAATCCATATTCAACCCATGAAACTCACTGCCATGGGATGCTGTGAAGCCCAAAAGTATAAAAGAGTTCAAAAACTTGCATGTTGCCAAGTTCCAAAGGGATAGCCATGTTAGTCCAGTGCAGTATGACAAACAAGACATCCTGTGGGACTTAAAGACTAACAAAAAAACCCAAAAGCTCATGCAATAAATAAATTTGTTAGTCCTTAAGTGCCACAGGACTCCTTGTTTGATTAAGGAGTTCAAAAAGAATTAAGTAAGTTCACAAAGGATAGGTCCATCAAAAGCTATTAGCCAAGTTGGTCAGGAAAGCAACCCCATGCTCCAGATGTTGTTAAATCTCCATCTATCAGATTCTGGGACTGGATGACTGGGGATGTATCACTCAAATCTGTCTTGTTGATTCCCTCTGAAGCATCTGGCACTGGCTACTGTCTGAGACCAGATACTAGGCTAATTGGGTCATTATGTTCTTACAAATGACTCCAAAGGAGCCAAGATTTCACCCTCTATATTTTTGGCATATTACTGTAGCTAGTGCTTAAGGACTTTTGTGATCTAGAAGTAGAGTCTCCTTCTGTTTGAGTTTGACTCCACTGGAAGTTGCTTATTGCATAGGTCCCAAAGCCAGATTCTCAGAAATTTATGCAACTACAACTAAACAAAATCCACAAATGAAAGGTGATTGCTCTATTATAAGCTACTGTATAGAGAGATAGGAGTTGGCTAGTGGTCTCCTCACAGGCCAGGGTAGGCTGGCCTTAGCCAAGTTGCTTAACCTTACTACCTCAGTTTCTACATCTGTAAAAATTTGGCCTTTTGTTCCAATTTGGAACAAAAAAATTTCAAAATGTTGGAATTTACACATTTTGATCAGTTTTAAGCTACATAAACTTTTAACTTCAGCATCGAGAGAACAGAATGAAGCAGCCTTGGGATTTTTATCATTAACCAGCCTGTGGCCTCAAACCTTTCAAAATTTCACTTCATAGAAGGAAAAGCTAGTTCTTCATAGTGGCTGCAAGATTCTCTAATGGACACATGTCACTCCCTGTCATTTAGGTTTCAAACTTGCCCTGCTGCAGTAGGCTTTTCATTTGGGATTCGAGAACTGGTATATCTGTATCAAGAAATGTCTCAAGCTGGCTCCCAAAACCTGTGCTTATGCATTTCCTACAGCCATTGTACAGACTTTAGAATCTGTGGCCCAATGGATTCAGAACAGGTTTTTCTCATTGCTACCTTTTACCAATGGAGACTTACCCAGAGCAAACCCAGGGGAAATATCAAGATTCACTGCAGAGCCTTACATCCTGCCTGCCAAAAGCAGACTGCCATAGATACAGCAGCTTCTATTCTTTTACCTGCTATATGAATGAAGGAGAATGTGGCTCGGAATCCGCCAAAGGTCTCGGTTTCATCTGAATGAAAGATGATCAGCATCATGCTAGAGGTGCTCAAAACAGGTGCTGGGATAGCAAATCCACATGACCTAGCTAAAGACAGAACCAGGATATATACTGATTAAACATTCTTTTATGATACATTTTAAAGGCATCAGAAGAAAAGGAAGAGGAGGAAAGAAGCAGCACATGTTTTCTAAAACATATATGATTGGAAAGAAACCTAGGTTCTCATGTTAGAATGAACTCTCGTGGAACTCAGGAACAATATTTTAACCCAAATTCAGAACTTCCCAAAATTCCAAGGGCTTTAAGCCCAGGATTTTGGTCTATAAATATAGAAACCATTTACAAAATTCAGTTTGGGTTTAGGTTTCAAATCTCTCCAATGTCTCAGAATGATTAGATCTAGGTCCATGTTTAAGTTCAGCTGTCAAGAGAAAGATTTATGGAGCATTCACTCACAGATTTATATCTGCCAGCTCCATTGTGGGAATTTGGTGTCCTTTTCATCATGTTTCACAATTATGCTAGGAATACACTGGGGATTTGGTTTTGCTTGCATTAGCTAAGTGTCCCTCTGTCATTAACGGACGAAGTTGTTATAAAAATGAATACAGATCACAGTTTATAAATGGCACCACCCCACTGGAAGAGATGCTTCATCTTCCCTTTCCTCTCACCTTAAAAAATAAGTACTTTTACCTTATAAAGGCACAAAGCTTCCCCCACTATCCCAACAGCAAAACAATATTCTCCAGCTGCTTTCAGACTCCCCACAAACAAAGCCAGTTCTGGTCAGTAAGGAGCAGTCAAAGCCTAAAGAAGAATTCAGCCTTGTACTGCAGCAAAGAGACTAAAATAGGACTGTCTCTTGGGAAACACCCCCAGTGCAGGAATCCAACTGTGACTGGCACAGACCTGGCTCTGTCAGCTTTACACTCCACCCAACCCCATGCCTGAGATGGCCCAGAGTGGCATTGGCCATGAAGTCTTGCATTCCTGCAGGGGCTTATAGGAGCCATTTTAAGAGGTGCAAGTTAGAGCAGTCCTGAGGGCTTCCTTAGACTGCACTAGGAACCAAACTGGTCTATGGCAGTCCTTGAATAAAGGGAGTCACAAGCTACTGCCCCTTTCTTTGGCCCAGCACCAACATCAGCACAGGGATGAATGGGACCTATCAGGTATGCCAAGTCCTTGACAAACTAAAAAAAGCAAGTCTGTAGACCTAGTCCTCCTCTAACTTATTGGCACACTGGCATAAGCCAGGAGCAAATCAGCGAGAAGTACGTCAATGTTCAACTGGGCTAACAATGGAAAACAAGCTCCTGAAAAGCAAACTGAGCTCAAGTGACCTGAGGTGTTTTGTTCGGTTGATATGTCAAACATCAGCTGTGCAGAACAAGTGTCTGGCAGTATGCCCTTCCTTGAGATACCGGAACTAAGCATTGCATTTAGGGTACAATTTAAATACCCAAGACTTTAATGATGTAAATACATTTCTCCATCAACGTAAATGGATAATAGACAATAGTCTTCTGAAAAGGATCAGTGGTGAAAAATGTCTGTGTGCTGTACTGAGACTAGTATACAGTTCAGCAGCTAGTGCCAGGAAAGGAGAATTGCCTTTTTAAAAATATATATATATATATTTATTTATTTATTTCTTACTTGGCTGTCAAATTTTAACTTGGTATTATTATAATGTTTGGAGATACAAAACAAGTATGAAAGATGCCAGGTGTGAATCAACAAAGTATACTGAAAATCAGAAGACAAACCTATTTCTTCCTCTTTTGTCACATCATTATATGCTCTTACTGAGTCATAGGAACAGTCTTCATTTTCTTCTACTTCAAAATACTCATATGTAAGCTTAAAAAAAAAAGAAAAAGGAAAGAGTCAGACTATATAGCACTAATAGTACTAGATGGGAAAGACCTTTTATGACCTAAATCATGCTCCTATAAGGACAGAAGATGGTCCCCTGCCAGATGATGTATGTGATGCTAAACTGATGTTCTTGTTTTATCATCAATGAAATGTTAAGAACAAGAAAGTCTTTGGTATGTTCATAGCCCATAAGAGAAATATCATTTTAATTTAAGCTAGTAATGAACCAAAACATGCAATCCAAACATCCGCAAAGTTCTGAAGAAATCTGAATTTAGACCTGGCTCCAGATCCACAATTTGTAACTAGTGACAGCAGACCAAGCCAAAAGCCTGAGTCTCTATTATCCCAAACTTTGCTATCATTCTAACAGATCTGAGATATGATGAGAATACAGCTGCTTTTGGGATGCAGTGCAACAGCTGTGCACCAGACCCAGCACCACTACACAAGAACTGAAGGTATGAACTAAACTGTGTTTATTGCTAAAGCTTAGTTATACGACTTATTCCTTTCTGAAAGAAATTATCCGCACAGCATGAGAAGTGTAGGCACTTCCTGTATTGTACCTTGATTACATGGTTCTCTGGAGCATGAATAATCCAGTGACAATTTGCCAGATTGCTGTAGGGTTCAGGATAGTTCATACTTTGTATCACTCCTTCCTCAAAAAGGACAGCTAGGGACCTGCAGCCAGAATCTAGAAACAGAGGGGGGGAAATGAAAAGGAAAGCAAGTGTTTTCCTGTTAATTGTCTGTCCAGGAAATTCAAACCCTGAAAAACTCCCAGCCAGCACTCTCACAGATGGACTGTAGAAAAAGAAAGGGGGAATGATTTGGCCCCTTACTCTGATCCATGCACCAGGAGGGCCTTCTCCCTTCAGATCACACTGATCCCTCCCACATGGAAGAGAGCCGGTTCACTGCAGTAATGTGCTTCTCCCAACCTTTCAGCGAGTTCCCTACAGCCACAGGGATCTATGCAAGGCCTGAGCAGAATGAAGGGGACACAGAACAGCCAGGGAGCTGCACTGTGCTTCCCCCCATGTCCTTTATTGGAGATCAGGGTGGAATGGTAACAGCACCAATGCATGTGTTTACTCCAGATGAAATCCCTGTTAAGAGGAGTGCTGAGGGCAGCCAGATGCAGAAGCTTCTTAAAAAGAATCACCTTGCCAAGGAATGAAGCAATCTGCTAGGGTCACAGAAACTAACCCTGGGACCTATTCCTTAGGGAGAACAAACCCCACCCAAAAACTTTTCCTCTCCTATCAGTCTCCCTTGGAAGGAGTGACTGAGCTCAGGATCCTGTATAGTATCTTTCGCCTGAGGACCTCAGTCACTTTACAAACATTAATTAATGAAAAATCCTTAAACTGAACAGCCCCTTGTGGTAGGGGACAGAACGTGATCCCACCTAGCTGGTGGGTAGGGAATTACAGAAGGGTTTCTCACAGACAATCCCCCTCCTGATTTCTCTCAGCAATAGGGTTTTCCAGGACAACCACCCGGAAGCCCATTTGTGGTTAGCTCTCTTGTCCTTTCCATCCCATCGCCCACCTAGAAAGAGTACCCCACACACTTTCATCCTTTACACTACCCCTTTTTCAGCCTTGAACCAAGCCTCAGACTGAACTTAATCAAGATCCATCCCCATTTCCTCTAGTCACAAGCCAGACAATGAAACTAGAGAGGCCTCAGAACAGGTAACTTCAAGAATGTATTGTATTTTACACAATGAATTGGCAGGCAGGGTATGATATTGCACTAGCACTTACCAGGAACAGCACCTGGTGAAAGAGCTCTGTACACCATTGAAAATCCAGTTCCATAGTCCTTGTTATCAGAGACAAATTTCAGCTTTATGCTATTAGAGTCAGCCAAAATGGGTAGTGGAGTCTTGACTCCACAGAATCTCCCTGTAAATTATGTATTTATTATTAGAAAACTATCACAATTAAAAGCCATAGTAAAGTTTCTTGAGAAAACGTATATATGTCAAAATAATAAAACCTCAGCTGGTGATTAAAAAAACCCCAAAATACAAAAACAACTGAAATTCTTACAGCCACTTACCTGCACTTTCCTTTCTACTGTTTGCTAATAAACAATTCAGAAAAAAAATAGCGTAACGATGGTTTGATAGTCCTAAAAAACTGACATCTGCTGTTTAGCAGCACATGTGAGGTGGCAGAGCAAACCTCCCCCCAATGCCCTATTCCTGGCCAGCAGGAACCACCTCAGGTAAAGAAATGGGAGATCAGTCTCCACACTCAGAGTCTCTGTTACGATAGCTAAGAGCACCAGTTTAATGTCGGTGTCTTCTGTGGGGTAAACACCTAGTCAATAGGAACAGGACAGAAAAGTTTACTAGGTTTTTATATCACTGAATAGTCACTGAAAGGATAGCATCTTTCAGTCTTATCCATTACCAACCTTGGCAGGCATCAAACAGGCTGTCTAAAATGCACCATGGCTCATTATCATTCCACTCAATCTCCACTTACTCCTCCACACGTTCTTCCCCAAGAAATTGTAATAACTCTGTAATGCCATTCATTCCTGCATCAATTGTCAGCAAACTTTCAGCTCAGGACCTTTGGTACCAAAACATAAGCCCCTACCACCTGAATTTAAAGGTTAACTCCACTAGCTAGCAGATGTATTTAACTGCCAGTATCTAGTAGTGGCCATGCATCTAGAGAAGGTGACATATGACTTTGCAAGTATGAGTTCAGTGTGATCAGTGACAGCACACAGCCTGAAGCCAGTGGATCCAGTTACTACCATAACTTTAAATATCACTGAAAGTCTCTCTTAAAATATTTCATATAGTCACTGAAAAGCAACTCACCAAGAAGTCTATCATCTTTCGAATACACTGACAGAGAATCATAGTCACAGAACGTGTCTGACTCCACATCAAAATGGGAGAAATTAAGTAATATGTGCATTCCTTCCGGGACCTGCAGAGTCCACACACACAACCTAGAATGACACAAGCTGGATGAGTTTGTGTCACAATCAAACAACAAACTACAAGTGCAAGATGACTGCATGTAGCTTTGGCAAAAGGAATGCACTGCATGTACTCACTCATTGTTCTGATAGAAATGCCTGGGACTTTCTGGAAAATATAATTCACCTTCATCGTTGGAGAGTTTGCCATCCTGGATGCTACAAGATGCTGTATTGTGGGGGGTTGAAATGAAAGAACAGAAAATGTAGTCATCTGTTACCCCCAAAAGCTGATCTGGCAGCTCAAGAGGATTATAAGATTACAGTTTTAAAACTTCTCAGATACAGTTTTACTGTAAGTTTAGATTTATACTGTGTCTCCCTCCTGCTTACCAATTCATTCATAGATAAGTGAATAGGCAGCAGAATTTTAATGCTCAATGGCCCCCAGGAAAAAAAATCCTTCATAATCTAAATCACTTCATCTTTGTACTGTAAGAGTGCCAGTGCAACATTTTTTATCAGAAGAAGCCTACTTGTTTACTGAAGAGTTGAATACAATTACATAGAGGAAAGGACGAGTGCAAACAAAATACTTTTCACTTAAAACACTTTTTCTGGGCACAGACTGGCTGACCTAGTGAGGAGGGCTTTAAACTAGGTTCAACGGGGGAAGGAGACCAAAGCCCACAGGTAAGTGGCAATGTGGGAGATCTGGGGGAAGGGATGGAACTTGGGGGGTGTTGGGACTGTAGTACCAGGAATAAAAGAGAAGGTAGTTGGAGCATGGGGGGGAATCAAATAATTGTCTTAAATGTTCCACTGAAGCACCAACACATGAGGAGAGTGGGGGAGGAGGACTCCAACAAAAAAATGCAAGGAGGTATATGTAATAGAATTGAAAACCAAACTGACAAAGTGGGGCAAGTGACCGGGTATCTTAGGTGCCTATACACTAATGCGAGGAGCCTGGGAAATAAACAGGAAGAATTGGAAGTACTAGTGCAGGCAAGGAACTATAATATCATAGGAATAACGGAGATGTGGTGGGATAGTCTGCACGACTGGAGCTCTGCCATGGATGGGTATAAACTGTTCAGGAAAGACAGGCAGGGAAGAAGAGGGGGAGGAGTAGCACTATATGTAAAAGAGCTCTATGCCTGCTCAGAGCTCCATTATGGAAGTGGAAGTGTGCCAATAGAAAGTCTGAGTTACATTGAGAGGGGAAAGCAACAAGGGGGATGTTTTGGTGGGTGTCTGCTATAGACCACCAGACCAGAAGCAGGAGGTGGATGAGGTGTTCTATGGACAACTAGCAGAAGCTTCTAGATCACAGGCCCTGGTGCTCAATGGGGTACTTCAATTACCCTGACATCTGCTGGGAGGCCAATACAGCAGTGCATGGGCAATCCAGGAAGTTTTCAGAGTGTGTTGGGGACAACTTTCTAGTACAAATGCTGGAGGAACCAACTAGGGGCCTTGCACCTCTCGACCTGCTGCTCACAAACAGGGAAGAATTGATCAGAGAGGTAGAGGTAAATGGCAAGCTAGGCAGTAGTGACCATGACATGGTTGAGTTCAGGATGCTCATTAAAGGAAGGAAGGAAAGAAGCAAAACAAAAACTCTGGATTTCAAAAGAGCAGATTTTGGCTCCCTCAGGGAACTGATGGGCAGGATCCCTTGGGAAGCTAATCTGAAGGGGAAAGGAGTCCAAGAGAGTTGGTTATATTTTAAAGAAACCCTGCTAAGGGCACAGGAAGTTGCCATCCCAATTAGGAGAAAGAACAAACATGTGAGGCAGCCAGAATGGCTTAGCCGAGAACTCTGCTCTGAGCTTAAACATAAAAAGGAAGCTTACAAGAAGTGGAAGCTTGGTCAGATGACCAAGGAGGCATATAAAGATATTGCTAGGGACTGCAGGGATAAAATCAGAAAGGCCAAAGGACAAATGGAGTTGCAGTTAGTGAGAGATGTAAAGGATAACAAGAAGGGGTTCTACAAGTATGTTAATAACAAGAGGAGGATCCTGGATGGTGTGGGTCCCTTGCTGAATGGGGCAGGCAACCTCGTGACAGAGGATGAAGAAAAAGCTGAAGTACTCAATGCTTTTTTTGCTTCAGTTTTCACAGGCAGGGTCAGCTCCCAGCCCACTACCATGGGTGTGGCAGATGGGAGAGAAGAAGACAGGCCCTTGGTGATGGAAGGTCAGGTTAGGGACTGCTTAAAGAAGCTGGATGTGCACAAGTCCATGGGGCCAGACGAACTGCATCCAAGGGTGCTGAGGGAATTGGCCGATGAGATAGCTGCACCGCTGGCCGTTATCTTTCAAAATTCATGGAGAACAGGGGAGGTGCCAGAGGACTGGAAAAAAGCAAATGCACTGCCTATTTTCAAGAAAGGGAAAAAGGAGGATCCGGGGAATTATAGACCAGTCAGCCTTACCTCAATCCCTGGAAAAATTATGGAGCAGATTCTTAAAGAATCCATCCTCAAACACTTAGAAGAAAATAAAGTGATCAGGAACAGTCAGCATGGATTTACGAAGGGTAAATCATGTCTGACCAATCTCATTTCCTTCTATGAGCAGATGACTGGTTTTCTGGATGCAGGAAGAACCGTTGATGTGATATACCTTGATTTTAGCAAGGCTTTTGATACAGTTTCCCACAGCATTCTCATTGGCAAATTAAGGAAGTATGGGTTGGATAGGTGGACTATAAGGTGGATAGAAAACTGGCTAGATCAACAGTTTCAGCGTGTAGGAATCAATGGTTCCACATCTAGCTGGCAACCAGTCACGAGTGGTGTGCCCCAGGGGTCGGTCCTGGGGCCAGTTCTGTTCAACATTTTCATCAATGATCTGGATGACGGAATAGACTGCACTCTCAGTAAGTTTGCAGATGACACCAAGCTGGGGGGAACAGTAGACACGTTGGAGGGCAAGAACAGGATTCAGGGAGACCTAAATAAATTGGAACAGTGGGCCAATAAAAATCTTATGAAGTTCAATAAGGACAAGTGTAAAATCCTGCATGTGGGACGGAAAAACCCCATGCACTGCTACAGGCTGAGGAACATTCAGCTAAGTAGCAGCAGTGTAGAAAAGGACCTGGGGGTCATGGTGGATGGGAAGCTAGATATGAGTCAGCAGTGCGCTCTTGCTGCCAAAAAGGCCAATGGCATACTGGGCTGCATCAAAAGAAGTATTACCAGCAGATCAAGGGATGTGATCATTCCCCCCTATTCTGCACTGGTGAGGCCACATCTGGAATACTGTGTTCAGTTTTGGGCTCCCCACTACAAAAAGGACAGGGACATGCTAGAGAAAGTTCAGAGGAGGGCAACCAAAATGATTAAAGGGCTGGAGCACAAGCGCTATGAAGAAAGACTGAAAGCATTAGGCTTATTTAGTCTGCAGAAGAGAAGATTGAGGGGGGATTTGATAGCAACCTTCAACTACTTGAAGGGATGCTCTAAGGAAGATGGAGCTCGACTGTTCTCGGTGTTAACAGAGAACAGAACAAGGAGCAATGGTCTCAAGTTGCAGTTAGGGAGGTCGAGGCTGAATATTAGAAAAAACTTTTTTACTAGGCGACTGGTAAAGCCTTGGAATGAGCTGCCAAGGAAGGTGGTAGAGTCTCCATCTTTGGAGGTGTTTAAGGCCCGGCTGGACAAAACCATGACTGGGATGGTTTAGTGGGAGTGGTCCTGCCTCTGGCAGGGGGTTGGACTAGATGACCTATGAGGTCCCTTCCAACCCTAGGATTCTATGAAAATATGTCCACTCAGTTTCTGGTTCTCATGTACACTATTTGAGTTCTCATTCCTACACTGCATGGGAGTATTTAACTATTTTAAAAAAAAATTGTTTACAAGGATGGCAAATAAAAATTAATGAATACATTTTTTTATACTGAAGTGCTCTAAAGGATTTTTCCACCCAAATCCCATTAACCTCTGTGAAGTCAGTCAGATTTAAGCACACACTAAGGTACTTTATTGAATAGCTTTATAAAGCTTTATTGATTTAAGCATAACTTTAAACTTTAAACACATGCTTAAATGCTTTGCTGAATCAGGGCTTAGTTGTTTATAAGATCAGACCATAAATGTGTATTTTCCTTCATCATCACTAATGTAAAAATCAAAAAAATACTCTTTAAACATCTTCTATAGTATCTCTAACACAGAAAGCAATGTAAAAACACTTACCCAGAGAACTTTTCATTTTCAAATCTAGTTTGGGAGAGGAAACAAAAAGGGATTTTAGAGGATCACTTTGGAGTTATGACAAAGACTCTGTAAACTTTCCTTTCATCAGAATGAATGTGTTTGTAAAAACTACAGTGACTGTTAAATGAAAACTCCGTTTTCAATCACAAATTCCCAACCCTGGGCCAGACTCCCCCACCTTTAGGGTCTGTCTGCATACGAACGTAATTCTGGGGTAGAGTGTAAATTTTAAGCAGAATAGGTATTCCAGAATAATTTCATGTGTGGACACTTTCCTTCTAGCATAAGAGCTCTTTTTGCCAATTAAATTTAAATCTTTTTTGAAAGTCGACTAAGCTAACTGAGAAAAGCAGCACTCATTCTGGAATAAGAAAGTATGCCCACATACAGAGTTTTTTTGAAATAGGTATTCCAGAATAACTCAGATGCAGATAAGTCCTTAAGCAAGGAGGGTAGCATCCCACTCTAAGTAGTCTCTTTCAGTTGAATGTGATTACTTGTGAAGTAAGATGCTACTCAGCAGAGCAAGGGTGGCAGAATCTGGTCGCTAGTGTCATGTGAATGACGTTTTGGGCCTGATTCTCAGTCGTACTGTAAGCCCTCTGTTCTGCTTTGATATTGTGAAGGGGCTTTAAGGTGGATGCAAATGAAATTTAGTGTAACAAAATACAGGCTGATATTTTATGGACTGTGTCTAATGCACCTCATTTCATATCAAGCTAGGGTCTTTTCCCCCAAAATAATTTAAGCAGAATAACCAAAATAAGTCATAAACAACAATGAGGTAGGAGCAGGGCTGGTAAAAAAAAAAAATTCCACTCAAAACCTTTTCTTTGATGGAAAATTGGAATTTCAATTAAATGAAAATTTGCAAAGAAAGCAGGAATTTACCACAAGACATTTCAATTTTAATTAGAAACATAAAACTCTGAAAACAAAATTTTGGGGTTTTGTTTGCTAAAAGACAAACTTTTCTTTTTTTGTATCTCAGTTTTTCAATTAAAAGTTGAAATTTTCCAGTGCTGTTCACAGTAAAACTCCCTCCCTCCTCCCTTCTTTCCCACAATTCTGTTTAATGATTCTGGGGAAAAAAATACATTTTCTAGTCAGGTCTATATATGAATCTCATCTAATGCACTCCTACTGTCACAATCCTAGAACTGACAAAAAATAGGTCCACTTGGAAGAAAATGTTTGCTCAACTTCTAACTGTTCGCTTTGTGATTCACTCTTGTGTAGAGTGACAACATAAAGTTTATGCACCATTTAAATCTTCCTTCCCATTAATGTAGAAGTGATAAATAACCCTCATGCTGACTTTATCCAAAAGAGTGAATTTTACCCTCTGTATACAGGGAGAATGTGTGAGATGGGAAGAACTCATGAGAGTACTGACTTCAGTTACAAGGCCTGATCCAGCACAGCTTATCCAGGAAAACTCCCATTGGTTTCAAGGATTGTATGCTGGGGCCCATGAAATCACAAATATAGTTTGCTATAAATTAATGAAATGGTAGTAAATGAAAGTTCTATTTTAACATACAAACTGAATTCAACTCTTGAAACTAAATGATTGTCCAAGGAGAAGCCAACAGAAAAGAAAGTCAGCATATGCAACAGTTCTAAACAACTGTCCTGTTTCTATGAGGAATCAGAAATCTGAGTGCTATCCAGTTAGACACATAATGAGAACCATAAAAGTAATTTACTATGAAGCAAAGCTATAAAACAAAATAACCCCCCCACACACACACACACCCCAATTTAGAGCCATGAAGAACACACCAGGAAATCACTACTCCTACATCCTACTAATGTGATAGATGTATTTATGCAGGTTTTGTTACCTTTATTGATGATCTCTTGAATCCAGGAGATCACCTTACGGAGATCTGTGAAAACTCCTGGTGATCCTCTCTGATCATACTTTTTCCTGAGGTTATCATTCCAGCTCCGAGCACATCCCATACCCCATGAGGTGACCCCAGCTAGAGTCCAGGCACCGTGCTTACGCCTACACAAAAGAGGGCCTCCAGAATCACCCTATAATAAAGGTAACCCTTCTTAATATAAAGCATGTTTCCACCAAGCAAGTATAAAGTCCCACTGGATGATTCCAGAGAAGCACATACAACTATATTTTCTACAAGAGTAATTCCCCAGCTATTTTGGCCACATGTCTTTAAGACAACCAAAGAAAGAGACTGTACCCACTGCTGACCTGGCTGTATTTAGTCAGGATTGTTAGGAGAAAGGGAGGAAAAGACAAACAAACGTTCCCTGTCTCCAAGATGCACAACAGATTTTTAATGCCAGAATGGGATAGGTTGTGATCTTCACACAGAGCTAGGAGCAAGGAACTCTTGAATTCTAAAACTGGTTCTGACACTAGCTCCTTTTGTGGCCAAGAGTGTGTCACTTTGCTCCATGCATCAGTTTTTCCTTCTTGAAAATCAAGGCACAACTTTGTTAGTTACTTCCCTTGGAGTATTAGTAGGCTTCATTAGTTAATATTTATGAAGTGTTCTCAACATAAGATTAGGCATTCAAGTGTTGTTGCACTGGGACATGTTCCAAAAGGCTCACTTGAAAGGTTCTCCAAACTCTAAGTAACTTCTAGGCACCAATACCACAAGGGATATGAAAAATCAAATGTAATGAAAACATAAGTGGATTATACTCACCATCCTTGAACTACACTTCCCATCATTGTATTAGAGAGTATATCTATTCTCTCACACAAATGCGAGCTACAGTAAAACACTGGCAGATCTGCAGGGCTCTCTGTTCTACCAACCTGGCATGCATCCTTTCCTCCATCTGGAAATCCAGCACACATTAAAGTGTCTCCTTGTATTGGATTCCTTAAGGTTGATAAAGCTCTGGAACATTCTTTGTTGCCTATGATTGGCAAGTTCACTTCATGCAAGACCTGAGGGAGAATTCCATCTGAAGAAGAAAATTGAAGAAAACGGATGAGACTAGTTTGCTAGTCATGCTGAAGGGTGACTTGAAAGTCCAATGGATAATGGGAGTGGAGTTTTTGGTGAAGTTTCACCTAATATGTACACAGAAATACGCTTTTCGAGAAACAGCCATTCTGACCTTATAATCTATGGCTGTGTCTACACTTACCATGTCAGTTCGAATGACTGAATTCAAACAAGTCAATTCGAACTAATAATTATATTAGTTTAAATTGAGTCAATTCGAATTGACGTGGCTACACAAAAACTCCCATTCAAATTAGCATGTCCACGGACTGGACTTGCTTTTGAATTGCAGGAGGGGCACCATGGGAGGTGTGGCAACATGGCCCCCAAAAAGGGCCATGCCACCACCCAGTCCTCTGCCAGGCTCCAGCCTTCTGAGCCTGGCACAGGGAAAAGCATCCCCAGTGCGGCTAGAACTGGACAGGGGATGTTTTTCCCCCTGCCAGGTTCAGAAGGCAGGAGACCTGGCAGGGAATGTTTTCCCCTCTCAGAGCTCCATGGGGCCAGGGCACCCACCCCACCCACCACAGCGCATTGGGGGCAGGGGAGAAGGGATTCCCCTGCCCAGGCCTCTCAGCACAGCCAGGGGAATCCTTTCTCCCTGGCCCAGGCTGCACTGTCAGAGTGGGACCGGGGGAATCCCTTGGCACAGAGCTGACAGTGCAGCCAGGGCTGTGGGAAGAAGGGATCCCAGCAGGGCAGGAGCCCCCACAGCAAGGAAGCCAACCCTTGTGCGGCACCTGGCCGCGCACAGGGAAGGCATCCCAGCATGTGGCTCCAGCCCTGCTGGCCACCCGCCTGGGAGGAATCCCCGCGTGTGTCCAGCAAGGACGCAGCTGCGTGCAGAGGTGCCTTCCTGGCACACGGCCAGCAGGACAGGAGCCAAGCACAGGGGTGCCTTCCCAGTGGGCTGCCAGCGGGACAGGAGCCATGCGCTGGGGTGCCTTCCCCACAGGCAGCCAGCTGGGCTCCAGTAAGGGCTGGGGTCCCTGCCCCAGCCAGGATACAGGAACCCCATTGCTCCTCCCACCCCAATCTGGCTGGGGGGACGGTGACTGCACCTTTGTGGCTGCTGGCCCCAGGTGCTATAGGGCTGATTTCCTCCCAGGGCGCCTTGCACCCTGGGAGGAAATTCAACCCTAGTCAATTCGAACTCAGTGACATAGAATTGACATGGCCACACTGGGTCAATTTGAATTACTGGGTTTGAATTGACCCTGACTTTGAAGTCAAATGAGGTTTGATTAATTTGAAGTCAGCTTTCCTCAATTCGAACTGAGGAATTCCTCAGGTTGAATTGAGGAAAGCAAGTGTGGCCATTCACTTAATTGAATTTGAATTGATTGTCATCAGTTCGAATTCAAGTATAAGTGTAGACATACCCTATGAGTATACGAACATGTGAAATTTTATGTGGATGTATTCCACCAATATAAATATATTGATGTTTGGCTGCATAAAATTTCAGTTGTGTTCATTTTAAAATGTTGGCTAATAACCTGTAGTGACATTTACGAAGGTACCGGGATCTGCCCACGCAGGTGCCACTGCAGTATACAAGTCTTAGAAAACTGAGGTTTTCATTAAAAAGAGAACCCTTTTAAAACAAAAATCAGCCTGTTTCTCACCCCCCCCACCACCAAAAGTCCTGTTTTCATGCAAAATATCCTCCAGATGTTTTCATTCTATGAAACTGAACCATTTTTGCAACTATGAAATACAGCTCCTGAACTCAAGATTTTCATATGGTGTTCAGAATATGTATCACAGGTGTATTTTAAGTTTATTATGAAACCTTTACCGATACCAATAGAAAGAATTTTGGTTCACCTTTAAAGAAGAAGTTAGCAAACCATTCTACTTTCTAGATGGTTGAACTAAAAAAAAAGTTCAAATAAAACAGCTGACCATGTAACAGACTTGAGTTTACACCACCTACTTCTACAACTTCTTTTGGCAAACTATTTCAGATTCCCTGAACATATTCAGGGTGAAATTTACTCCTCTGCAGTGTGCAGGCAAGTCGCACAAAATGCACTGTTTTGAGATTACAATTCCGATCTACAGCTGCTGTTTAATTCCTAGTCCACCTCTGGCCTAACCTGTCTGTGTTCTGACTTTCAGATACCAGCTGCCCCAACATAATGTGTTATAAAACTGAATATTCAGAAAAACATGCAAGGTTTTCCATTAGAATCCCAGTTAAAAGAATTCTCTCTCACAGAGTTCCAGAGAGGCAGCCATGTTAGTCTAGTTCAGCAAAACAAGCAAGCAGTCCTGTAGCACTTAAAGGCTAACAGGTGATTTGACCTTATCTTCCTGTATGTGCTGTTTCCCAGTATGTTAATCTTACCAACTGCTTTGATTTGCTGTTAGTGTGACCTGATCTTGTGACTTACACTTTCCTGCATTTATTTTCCTCCAATTCTGTAAGTTCCCCCATCTCCAAAGCACCTGATTTTCGCCCACAGAAGCTCATACGATAAATAAACATGTTAGTTTTAAGTGCCACAGGACTCATTGTTGTTCTCTCTCACATAGTTACATCATTTGTCTGGTCTGTAGATTTTGTGTTGCTGCACACACTACTATACATTTCAATAGAATAAATAATGGCTACAATAAATACTATAAAATTTATAAATATAAGTATAAAACATAAATACAACAATGTTACTAAGAAAATTCAAAAGTAACTTTAGTGGCTTACTCTCTGATAGACGACCCCAACCACAAGTAGTGCAAACATCTCCTGGATTAAAATTTTCACCCACATCAGGAAGGCAGGCTGGCAAAACTGTTGAACCTAACATAAATGTACATGAATTTTTTGTTAAATATTTGATAAAAGAAGCATAGCTTTGGTTTACTTCTCAGCTAATTATTTAAATGAAATCATGCTGTAGTTTATTGTGACATCTATCAGATCTGAAATCTGAAAAGACACTTTTTAGAAGCTGCTAGGAACTGGTTCGTGCCCTTGGAGTATAACCAATGACTGTTTCCCAAAGCACCTCCGAGATATTATCTTCTAACTTGGTGCTTTATTAGATGAATGTATTCTTTTAACATAATGATTCATTGGTTCATTGTGTTGCCATTTGTTATCTTGATAGTCTAGAAGCCCAGATGAAGTCACAGATA
Organism: Podocnemis expansa; assembly: GCA_007922195.1. Lineage (NCBI taxonomy): Eukaryota > Metazoa > Chordata > Testudines > Podocnemididae > Podocnemis > Podocnemis expansa. The sequence continues at coordinate 124,885,374 of ML681963.1, forward strand.
TTATATGCCCAGGCCCTCAAATTCTCTCTCTATGTCAGAAGTTAAGTTTTCCTATTAAAAATAAATCTGGCCCCCATGGTTGGATAGAAAACCATACAAATATGAACCAAGCATAAACAACATAGAATGCATGCCTGAGTTAAAAGAAACCCTGAAACAACAGATCAGAGAGGGAGGAACTGGCCCATGCATCTCAATGCAGAGTTAACACCAAGACACACTGCTCTGGAGTGTGCTATCAACACTACCCATAGAGATTGTTCTGTACATGGTAAGAGAGTGCAGTCAGCCCAGGTCAACAACTCAAACAGATACCTGATTTCTGGAGTAAATACTGAAAGAACAAATGTGAGCTGCTGTTCCTGCCTCTGTTTCCTACTCCCAAACAGAGGTAGGTCCATGCTGTCACTAGTGAGGTTACAGAGAAGACACCATGTCCTTCCTCTGCCGTTACAAGAAGGGAGGGGGGGACTCCAGTTACCTCCTCGGCAAGCAGTTGGTGGGGTGATGACACGATAGCAAGCCCACAGAAGCAGCCTACGTCATTTTATGTTACGTGTAGGGCCCTGGATTGCCTTAACTTGGTGCTGCCAGAACATACTGGGAGTGCCAGTCTGTGAAAGAACAAACCTAATTTCTTTTCAGCACAAGCATTTTTTCACTTTAACACTTAGGGCCAAATTGTAATGCCTTTACTTCCAATGAGTAATATTCTATTCTTCAAGGTTTTGCTCTATGTGAATAAGTCTATTCAGCTCAGCTATTTTTCTGACTTGCCTCCAGACCTTTAATTACTCTTGCTCCAAAACACAAAGGCTACGCACATTGATGTATTCTTATTTCTGGGTCTCCATTGTGCTGCACATTTTATTTTGGTGCAATTATTTTTGTCTCTGAATAAATGCCTTTAAAATTCTGCATAAAATATTTTCCCTTCGTGCATAACAGCAATATTTAACAGAGAGGTTGATGGGTTTGACATTTATAATTGAAAATTATTGCATAAAATTGTAGCCTTACTAAAGTTGAAGGCACCATCCAGCTTCACAAGGGCAATGTCATAATTCATTGGTCTTTTGGGATTGAAATTTGGGTGTTTAATAATGGATTTAACCGGTAGTGTCTGCTCTCCATCCTCAATGACGCTTAAATCATGTTCTCCAGCAGTGATGTTCAGGTAATCACGTAAATGTCTGTAGGGTAGAAAACAAGCATTTAACGAGTAAAAGTAGAAAAACCTGTCCATAAGAAATAAAAAAGTCATTTTAAGGGTATGTCTGTGCTGCAATCAAAAGTGTGACTGCAGCATTTGTAGATGCAACCCAGCCAACTTCATGTTAGGTAGCTTGGGTGCTCTGAGCAGTAAAGGATGGACTTCAGCACAGGCTAGTGTCTGAGTAAATGCCCATGGTCCTGAATGAGCTGGTGCAGCCCACACTAATTGAGGCCCATGCTGTCACAAATCAACTGCTGTTGGTAGTAAAGACAGCTCAGATAAAAGTTAGCTCAGCTATGTCTACACATGCTGCAATAAAACCTTCCATTGCAGTGCAGACATCCTTTCAGTATCTTAATATACAGTTTTGATAAGGACAACCATTATGTAGCACTTCTCAACCACAGATCTAAAAGCACTTTACAAACTTTAATACATTATCCTCACAACACCCACCTGAGGTAAGCAGATAAGGAAACTGAGGCATGTAGCAGTGACTTGCTCAAGCAAAACAGCATGTCAGTGGTAGACCTAGGAATGTCCTGATACCTAGCCCTGAGCTCTCAACGTTAGGTGGTGGTGTTTTACAGATGGGAAAAGCAAGGCACAGAGGAATTAACTCATGATTTCCACAAGATCATCTAGTGAGTCAGTGGCAGAATCAGGCCTAGAACCCAGGGAAAAAAAATTCCCAGTCTTGTGTCCTAAATAGTAAGGGTGAAATTCACTGTGCAGAGGGAAGCACTGTCTACACACTACTTAATTCCCGTTTGGACCCTGTTGTGAGGAGGTAAGTAGCGTTAAGTGGTATATCATCTTTGTGCTGGTTCTCCATAGGGGAGTGGATTCCAACCTATACCTCGATTAAATTCACAACAGATATAGTAGTTACACAAAACTACTGCATACTAGATTAGACACTTCAGTAGTTAGGACATGCTGGTTTTCTAGAGAGAAATTCTGTTTTGATCTTCTTAGAAGTTAGGTGCCAGTTCTGTGGAGAGTTAGCACCTAACTCCCTTAGATGCCTTTGAAAAATTCCAGCCTAATTTAATATTAAACACAAGTTACTAAACACACTAGAAAAGGGATTATTTTCCCAGTAACATTCAAAACTAAACACCCAGCCTTTTCATGAATCTGCTCAGTGATACAAACCATCCCTAATTTTTCCAAAATAATCTATTGCTAAGTATCATTAGCTGTCTGATCTCTTCATGGAAGTGCAACTTCACAGGGCTCTAAGAAGCCATGGGACAGAGATCAGTGTTAACTGAGCTTCTGCGTCTCCCTAATCTGGGATCTTTAATTATCCTATGTCACCCCTTGATGCCAGCTGTCAAAGGGCATATAATGATATACCCAGAGATCCCCTGAATCTAGTACATGCGTAACAGTTCACCAGAAGGCGGTATGTAAAGTCTCCACTGAAATTGAATAGGCCACTGGTCATCATCATCATCATTGTGATCCTCATGTATGTATAATATTTAAGGAGTTATATATTTATACTGGAAACTAAGTTCCTAAGGTCTTGGAGGCAGGTCACCAGGAGGCACATACCTCAGAAATATTCCTTTCAGGCAGGAAGTAACAGAAATTTATCTCCCTGTCTGACCACTTGGGTACTGTTTACTGTACGTCTCACAATGTATGTTCATTTGTATACCAAACTAAGGGGTAAATAAAATTGCAAAATAGACGAGAGAGGAAACCTACAGGGTGAAACAAACAGCAGGTGAATGCCCTGTCTATTAAGAAAATACTAGGTTTGTTCTGATATATCTTGGTGTGCAAAGGAACACTATTGAATACTTCACGTCACAGGCAAGCTGACAGCATGCTTGCCTCAGAGAGGGGCCCAACCAAGCTGGGCTGTAAAGTGTTGCAAGGATTTTGGATGCATGATACTTGACAAGACGTGAGAGTATCTTGTGAATTAAGTCTTGGTTCTAGAATGTGTGTTATGATGATTTTATTTTATGTGTAACCATTTATTTCCAATTCGTTTCTTTACTACTACTTGAATCTCTGTGCTTTGTTAAATAACTTGGCTAGCCTATTTCACTACACATACCTAATTTCAGTGTGCTAGGTGGAGTGGTGGCCTGAGGTGGAACTGATATGCTAAGGTGTACTCCTTCTTTGGGAACAGCAAAACTGTGAATACTGCAAACGTGCAGTGAATCAGGGCCTGGATACTCCAGCAAGATGCTCAGCAGGCTTGAGGACTACAGTGTGCCTAGTAGTGCTAACGTGCAGAATGCCAATGGGCCCTGGAAGGCTAAAAGAAGAGAGCTTGTGTTGCCCAGGGAAAATCGGAAAGTGACCTACAAAGGGCACACCCACAAGGCATCCTCACACTAAAAACAGGTGGTAGGGAAGTGCCTCACAACCCTTGGTACCCCTAGGACGCTCATACCATGGGAGGCTAGGTCAGGAGTATCAATCGCCTCCAGCAACAGTGCACTGCCTAGTGCTACAATGGAACCTATTTTGGACTCAGAGGGAAGGGTGCCACTCTGTTTAGCACCCTGGGTTTTACTGCGCATCTTTCATCCCGTAAGATTCCAGTTTTGTTAGGTCTGCTTCTTTTGAAAAGCCTCATCCCGCACATCAAAGTTTACTGCATGTTTGTGGCATGCACAGAGACAGGGCTGAGTCCTTAGCATTATGTTGCTTCTAAGCAACCTTTACAGAAGTATTGTAGTCCCCTAGTATTATTGGATGTGCATTCCTGAGTCTGCATGACACAGCTGCGTCTTTCTACTCTTCAGGTCTATCGTCCTCTTCTAAATGGCTCATGAATTGTTAGTTCTTTTTTTCTCACCCCGCCATTAAAAATGCCATTTGCAACCAGTATTTTTCAGATGGAAAGGTTATTGGGTCTGTAAACAGTTTCCGCACACAATTGTCATACCACAAGCACTTCTACTAGCAACAAACTTTTCTGTACTTGCAGCCCTGTAGTGAAATTCCTCATTCATACCTGTCTAAAACACAGTGAGCTGCCGTGACCACCCATTGAGCAGAAACAATGGTGCCTCCACAGAAATGCCTTTGCCATCGTTTCAAGGAAACCTGCGTCATAAAGAATGCCTGTCACATAAAAATCTGTACATCTAATCTGATCTAGGAAAGAGCATTCTCAAAGCCTTCCCAACATTAAAGTTAACACTGCTTTATAAAAATTCAGCGCCACTTCCTTGGCATTCATATAGGATTTGTTCCTATCATGTCCTCAGTTCCTATAATTCTCATTGAGCCCCTATAGATACTTAGTTTTTGTCCCCAAAACACTTTTGTGACAGGAGTACAAATTATATACATTTCACAAATGCAAAAAGACTAACATATTCAGCATGTTGGAAACAGAACTGTGTGATTTAGACTCTTTCACCTATAAGGTATTAATTCTAAGTTACACTGGGTGCCAGAAGCCTTCACAGCTGTTTGGTGCCCTGTTGTATGAAATGAGTTTTCAGACTCAAGACCATCAAACAACACAAGGCACCTTTCCCCTTCCCAACCACTACACTCCCTTGAGGTTTGTGATGGTTCTTCTATTTTCCAAACAAGTTTACCCATCCCTATTTATAATAGATTTAGCTATAGATTCCCTATAAGACACAATAATCAACATAAGAGTTTTTAGGAACTTGGAGAGAGTGGAAATTATTGTCTGCTTCAGTGCTCTTGCTAAAAGCAGCATAGGGCTCAACAATAGAGCACCAGAAGTGCCAATGAGCACAAAGTACCCTTGCCTTTCTGCTTTTGTTACATCTATGAAAAGTTGGCCCTTTGTTCCAAAAGTGGCACAGGATACAACCGCATTCCCTTGCACTAACCTGCCATGGATGTGAGCCTTGTTTCACCTGGTTCCCACCAACAATGCGAGTGAAGAGGTTGAAATTATTCCATGGCTTCTGCCCACACCTAGGACGATCTAAGAGGTATCAAAGAACGAGAAAGAAAATGAGCAGTGTTTGTGTGTCATTCTGTATTTGACTCTAGCACCAAGAACTTCAACCCCAACAAGCATGCAGATATTCTGATATAGACTCAAGTAGGACACTAGGACACCATAAGGGCCAATCTTGCTATCCATTCAAACGAACAATTCCCACTGAAAACTCAATGTGCTTAAACAACAAGATCCCTGTGGCACCTTAAAGACTAACATATTTCTTTGGGCACAGGCTTTCATGGGCTCCAACCCACTTCATCAGATGCCATTGAAGTGGGTTGGAGCCCACAAAAGCTTATGCCTGAAGAAATCTGTTAGTCTTTAAGGTGCCACAGGACTCGTGTTGCTTTTTCTGTACACAGAATAACACAGCTTCCCATCTGGAAATTTTCAATGTGCTTAGAATCTATAGGATCAAGAAGAATTTTTTGTTTGCTTATTGCCTTTTTATTCTGGATCTGAACTGGTTTACACTTAAAATGCTGCAGCTGTGCCACTTCAGTGAAGATGCAAACTATGCTAATAGGAAAAGTTCTGCTGATGTAGATAATCAACCCCCCACAAGAAGTGGCAACTAGATTGATGGGGGAATTCTCCCATTGACCTAGTGCTGTATGCACCAGGTCATTTTTCACACCCTTGAGCAATGTAGGGAGACTGACCTAATGTCCTGGCATAGAGCAGGCTCCCTCTTTCTTGTGCGTGCACTTGGGAGAGTCAGAAAGAAACTTCAGCTTTCAAGGTGATAATAGCTATTCCAGACATGCTTTTCTCCAGCCCTACTCTGAAGCACTCACAAACTCACAGAACAGTTCTGGTATCTATGTTCTAATATGTCATGGAATGCTGATATTGTGAGATGTCTGATTTTTCTGCTCTGAGTTTCTGAAACATGCCATCAGCTTCCTTCATTTGAGTGGGGAGGACAGATCTGTGTTTTTTCTTACACTACAAAGCCATTTTTAGGTAGAAATGTTCTCCCATGTTTTCCAGCGATGGCTGCATTCCCTGTTTTTCACACTCTAAGCATTTTATGGGGTCATTCATGGTGGAGGAAAGACAGGGGCCCATTTCTACAACCAGTGAGACAAAGTAAATCCATTTCTAAGCCCAATCTCACAATCAGTTGCACAGTGGGGTACTGCTTCACCTTTCCACAGCCTTACTGACTTCACAGTTCCCTTTGGAACTGACATCATGGACTCTAAGGCACGGGTCTCAAACACGCAGGCCGCATGCAGCCGCTAAAGCTATTTCCTGTGGCACGCAACAACACTATTGTTACCAATATTTGCAATATTGTCCTATGAAAAGGTTTCAGTGGTGTGGCCCTCGGGCTAACGTACTAGTCCTCATGTGGCCCTCGTGGTGATTTGAGTTTGAGACCCCTGCTCTAAGGTCAGAAGGGACCAAATATGATCATCTAGTCTGACCTCCTCCACAATGCTGACCATAGAACCTCGCCCATCCCCTCCTGCAGTAAACTTCTAAGCTACAACTAAGGTATTAAAGCATGGGTTTAACCAGCCCTGGTTCTGTAGCTGGGCCCCTGAGCATGGAGGGCAAACCCAGCCATGGGCAGCTTCCGATCATATGACCAGAAGCTGCCCAAGACGCTCTAGTTGCTCGCTCTCTGTAGGGCCTGGAAGTGGCATGAACTTTGCTGCTGCAGCTGCAGGGCAGGCCAGCAGCAGAAGCCATGAGTGGAGCAGAGGCACTGGTGCCTCTGCTCCACTCATGGTTGCAGCTGACAGCTGTTGGCTGGCCCTGCAGCTGTGGTGGCAAAGTTCATGCCACTGTCCAGCAGTGGAATAGGTAGGCATCATCTCCAAGTGGCTGGACCCTGGCCCACCCAGGCCCACCCGCTACTATGTCCCTATATTAAAATCCTGAAATCATGATTTAAAGATACAGAGAATCCACCAGCAGTTGAGTCATGTTCATGCTACAGAGGAAGGTGAATAATCCCCAGAGCCTTTGCCAATCTGCCCTGGTGGAAAATTCCTTTCCAACCCCCATGCAGTGATCAGTTAAAACCTGAGCATGTGGATCAGACTCATCAGTCAGACACCCAAGAAAGAATCCTCTGTAATAACTCAGAACCCACCCCATCACTCATCTCATTGGGATATCTGCCACTAGGAGGCAAAGATTAGTCAATTGCCAAACTAGGCTGTCCCATTATACCAGAGGTGGACGACATTTTTGGCTTGAGGACATGTCATGTATGGCCACTCATAACAGGTCACAGGAAAGGGAAGGAGTGGAGGGGCAGGGCTTGGAGGAGGGAGTGGACAACCTCTGACCGTAAAAGGGGTGGAGCTGAGTTCCACTCTCTCTCCCTCATAGCTTCAGCTGGAGCTGGGAAGGAGGCAGAGGGGTGGCAGCACTCTGGCCACAACACAAGCCACCACAGGACTTGGGAAGGGGAGGAGAGGCAGTGGTGGTGCTCTGGCCATGGTGCAAGGCGCCGCTGTAACTGGGAGTGGGGAGGAGAGGCTCTGAGCTGGTAGGCCAGAGGACAGGCGCTCACAGAGTGGATCCAGCCTGTGGGTTGTGGTTTTCCCACCTCTGTATTATACCATTCCCTCCATGAATTTATCAAGTTAAGTTTTGAAACCAGCTAGATTTTTTTGTCCCACTTCAGTGGGACTCTGTCTACATGAAAAAAGCACAGTTCAGGCTGCAGGATGAAAACCTCAAGATTTGTCTTACATTCTTGAATTCACCACCAGGAAAGAGCACTTTATTAGCTAATTAATGGAGGTAAGCAATGGCACAAAACTCCTGGGAAATAAAGTCTGACAGGACTGGTGTAACCTGCAGTTAGTGTCACAGCTTACAAAATTATAGAATCTTAGAAATGGAGAGCTGGAAGGTTCCTCAAGAAAGCATCTATTTCATGATGAGGTAGGATCACGTAAAGATAGACGTTCCCTGACAGGTGTTTTTCCCCTTATGTAAAACCACCATAATCTCTGTAAAAGTATTTCATGCAATCAGTTAACGACCTTCTATGTTGCTGTATGTTTTGAGATCCATCTGTATGCAAATCATTACTGCAGAAAACCTGTATCAGATCAGCCAAGAGCAACTGTTCATATACCACAGGAACTCTCAGCTTGGACGATCTGATGTTTTATTGTATCTACTAACATGACTCCCCTGCCTCCCCATGAACAATTATGAAGAGGCAAACAACGAAAAATACATATACGAACTCTTATAAACACATTTATCTGAACCCACTGAGTTTGAAATTCCTTTTTATATACATTTTGGGAACGAATCAATGGTCCACAAATTCTCTTTATTATTGGAACGTGCATTTAGCCAAACTTTTTTATCTCCCTCAAAACATTTTGAAAAAAAAAGGGGGGGGGGGTTGAACCACCACTCCACAGGGACCTGATAATCAACAACAGATTATGGGTGGGCTTTTCAAAAGCATTCAGCATTGGCCTAACTATCGCAGCACCCCCTAAAATCAATACAAGTGCTACCCAGCTTGGCTCTCTGGGGCAGAGGTACAGTTATGTTTCTAAAATGTGTATGTACAGAAAAGAAATAATACTGAGTTTATAAAATTTTTTTGCAAAGCTAGAGGCAAGCCTTCCAATCCCAGCAACTACTTTTAATTTGTATTAATAAAAAGGGAATTGCTTCTACACCTTTTTCTTTTCTATTTTTATATTATTCTATTCCTATTCTTTTCTATTTCTATTTGAAACTGTGTGAACACTTTCAGTGAAGTCTGAAGTTTCCAAAGCACTTTGCTGATCAAGTATATAGAGTTCTCTCCACTATCGCTTCAATTCAGCCACCTGTGTGGCAGAATTCCACAGCAATAAAATGTACCATTCTGGACACCAAGAGTGTTTAGCAGCGTTTATAATAAAATGCTCCTGGAACACTTTTGACAATTAAAAATGTAAAAACATTCTCATTAAAAAGCCAAAAGTGGAATTATGGGCAATTTGCTGGACTTGGGCAATGCAACCCCCAAATTTCCATTTTCACTAGTTTTGCTTCTGCCAGAGCTATACAGTTTGTTGAGATTTTTAGCCTTCTTCCTGCCCTCCTTTCCCCACATGTTTTACAAAACAAATATATTGCTACTTCAGCGGGTCAAAGCTGAAATTTAATTTACCATTTTGCACAAGTGAATTTGAGATCATAAAAATAATACAGTTGGCCTTATTCTGATTTCATACTATTTACTGCACTGGAGTTTCTCCAGATTTATAACAGACTAATTGAAATCAGAACTTGATCACACATATAATGCAAAAATATGCAATAAGAGCTAATGGAAACACAACATGACTGTTAACACTTCTAATAATGATTGGCATATTCCTAAAGTACATAGCAATTTTAAAAAATCATGAAGTGTGATTAAATTGGACACAGTTGTGAAAACAATCTCATTACATTTCTATCCAGTATAACTGAATAGACATTTCCAACAATGGCTGTGGCTTGTCACCTACATAAAAAGTGAACAAAATATTAAACAAATGAAATAATGAGGAATATTAATAATTTTTTTTCCAAAAGTGGTCCAAATGGACTGTTCTTGGGATTTCAGAATGCAAGAAAATTAGAAAAACTTTAGAAAATTAACAAGTTCAAGTCATTTCATTTCAGCTGGAGGAAAGACTTTGGGTTGGTAACATACAAACGGGCATGGAAATAACTACATCAGTTTTAATCCACAATTTGTATTATTCTGGTGCAAATTTAATTTGTTAAAAAATAAATTAAGCTAAACTGGGGGGAAAAACCCCACACCATATTATTTTCAACTAAGTATCCACTTTCAGACATGCACTGAAATAACAAAAGGAGTGGATTAAAACCTCATATTGTACACAGACATGCCCTGGTCTGATCACTGGTATAAATTAGTGTGAGAAACTCCTTTACTTATGTGAAGCTAGACTGTTTTAAACCTCCTAAAAATCTGGGCTTTTGCCTTTAGAAAAAGATTAAAGCAGAGTCTTAAATTTTGGTCCTACCTGTTTGTAGAGACAGTGGCGCTGAGTTTCCTTCTCTAAGAGAAACTATCCCAATCATGAATATAAGCAGCTTGCCTAGGGCTACTGGCATTTTGAGGCTGTAAGTGACCAAGAAAAGATGGGAAGAGTCTTTATAGATGAAAAGAAGAAAATAACGCTGTGGGAGACCAGCAACTGACTAATTAAAGTAGAGGTTACTCATTAATCCAGCCATAAAGCGTTTACTGGGCACAACTAAATTTTCCAAATTTAACCAAGCATGATATCTTTATAAACCTAAAGTTACTGAGGTCTTTGTTGCTAAATATTTTCTGAGGTCTCACAAAAAAACACAGCCAATTCAAGGGAAATGGAAGAACCATAAATCTCTGAATGTTCCCCAACTGATATCTATCTAACATAGAACATGCAGATAATAGCATCACACCAAAGAAAAACAATCCTAGGTTGCTACTGTTTTTACAGCTCTGACTGGCGGTAGATGTAAAGTTTACTTACTGTATTTTATGTTAGCCAACACAGCAGATCCAAGAAATATATTGAGTATGCTCAAGCTATACAAAAAAGAGAAAATAAAGACCATCTCTGCCTAAAAAGAGCCTACAAGTAAAATTTTCAAACGTGTAGAATCAAAGTCCAATTTTCAAAAGTGACATAGCAACTAAGATCCAGATTTAATGGTGTTTCAGTATTGTCTAATTCAGTGTTGCAAGATCTAAACGACATAGATGACAAGGTTCCATTTTCTAACGTGAGTCTGATAGTTAAGAGACAAGGTGGGTGACGTAATCTCTAATACACTGGAACAAACATAGCTATAATACTGCAAAACAAACTTCACACTTATTAATCTCTTTGAAAGTCATTGGGACTTGCGCTCCCAATTCTTAAAATATTTAGACTCACAATGACACTCATATTTCTAAATGCTGGTCCCCTTTTCAACAGTGACTTCACACTTTGAAGCCTAAATCCTACTGACTTGCAAGGACACTCCTAGGTTTCATGGTCAATTTTGAAAAGTGGACTTAAGCATTGTAATGTTGAATGAAGCAACATCTAAATATCCTTAAAAAAACTAGGCCTTTGGATCTGAGGTCAAAGTGTCTAAGTCATTCTTGAAAATGGGACTTAAGCTCCTAAATCATTTTACTGCTTTCAAAAATTGTATCCTAAGGAGTCTAAACAGCATAAGAACAGTCATAGTAGATCAGACCCATGGCCCAGATAGCCCAATATCCTGTCTTCTAACAGTGGCTAAGGCCAGGTGCTTTAGAGGGAATCAGAAGAACAGCTAATCTTCAAGAAATTCATCCCACAGGCCATTCCCAGCCTCTGGCAAACAGCAATCCCTGCCTACCCCAGCTAATAGTCATTGATGGACCTATCCTCCATGAACTTATCCAGTTCATTTTTTAACCCCATTATAGTCTTGGTCTTCATAACCTCCCTGTGCAAGGCAAGGAATTCCACAGGTCAGCTTGTACTGCATGAAGAAATACTTCCTTTTGTTTGTTTTAAACCTGGTGCGTATTTATTTTACTGGCTGATGTCAACTTCTTGTGTTATGAGAAGAAGTAAATTACACTTATTTAGTTTCTCCATACCAGTCATGATTTTACAGACCTCTATCATATAGGGTAGTGGTTAACACCTCTGCTTAACATACAGAACATCCTGGGTTCAATTCCCAGGGGGTTGGACTTGATGATCTCATGAGGTCCCTTCCAGCCCTATAATTTGATTTGAAAGTAGCACTGGGAAGCCTAGAGAAGAAAATACATCACTGTTTATTGATTTTTAGTCTCATCAAATTAGTAGGCTAGGCAACTGTATTTGATCTGAAATATTTGGAAAAAAAATAATAGATTTGATCAAAATATCAGTACAGGAAAAGTGAACTTGTATAAAACACATAAGGGCCAAAATTAGATATCACTATTAGTTTGAGTTATCACTGAAGAAAGGAAAATAATCCTGGGAAATCTGGAAGGCATAAATGAAGCTACAAATCTCATCTAATCTGTGAGAGGAAGTATACTCTTATAATTAACAGGTTGTAAAATCTTATTACAGTCAGGACACGCTGTACTTTTACCTCGATTTAACTGGTCCAGGTGACGTCTATGCTCTCCCAGCTACTGTGTTGTAAAAAAAAAAAAAAAAAAAAAAAAACACACTTTCCCCCAGAACAGCCATACCCACAAAAACTAAAGGCAATGACACTCTTTCCTATACAAAACGTATATTAAAGTCTGAAAAAACATAGGGAGTGACAATACATATGTGGTTTTAGAAATCTATTGATCTAAAATCTTGAGCATATTCAGAGTCCACCAAAATATACAAAACAGGATCTAAAACTGACATAACTCCACATCGCAAACAGGTAACGTGTAATTTTTTTTTCCTTTCCAAGAAACAAAAAGGACATTTCATTGCTCAGATTATGGCTACCATTTAGAAAGGGAAACATACATTCATTCATTCAATACTTCAAAAAAAATTCTCTACTTAGTACGCAAGTGTGTTTTTGATTATTAGCCCCTAAATCTCTCTTGAACACACGATCACATGCCGCAGTGCTCATTCTATTTCTAATCAGCCAGTAACCCACTTCAACCACCACCACTTCAGCATTGACTGCGATCTATTATTGGTTCTTGCCATATGCAGTTCTGAATGCTTGGTTTTCAGTCAGTCATACTCAATGGTATACAGATCTTATCTTGAAAATGCCCTTCAGTAGCTCCTCTTCTGCTGAAAAAACACAGGACCCCCCTATACCTCTGTTTTCCTGCTAGTCCAGAGGCCTCTTTTTCTGACATTTCATATTCACTTTGCAAAGTAGAGAATAAAATCAGCTGCATATAATGAAGAGGTCACTGATTATCCCATCACAGTGACATCTTTCAGGATCGCAAAGTTTAACAGCTACTGTATAACTACTTATTTTTCCACATCACTAAGCCTAACATTTCTATTTCTCAGCAGTAATTTGACAGACTATTTGCACAGTGCTGCTTATAAGAAGAGTAAGGAGTTGGCTTGTTTGGAATTTAGAATACAAAGAAGAAACACTTACCGTGCTGCGACTAGGCGCTCCAAGGGGAAAGGCACAGGACTGCCTGTCTCTTGTCTAGGTCAACAAAAGAGGAGTATAAACTCTTGCCTTCTCCAGCTGTTTTGTTCTCTTCCTCCATTACCCATTTATTTATTTTCCCCTGCTGCACATTTGAGAAAGGTATAATACCAGCCCTAGACGAAGGGACTGATAATCCCATCCTCATTTTCCACTGGCACTGGCACTCCAAAACCTTGCAGACCTGCCCACTGTCACACTACAACTTTGCAGCCTTGGCAATCAGCACTACAAATCTCATTCCATACACATTAGACATGGATCAGAACTGAAACCCTGAATTTGATCTTCCCTTTCTAGGTATTCAGAATCCAAAGCCAGAGCGAGATCAGTTTCGCAAATGGTCACCATCTTTATACTAGATCAAACTAAAATCCTGCACCCAAAAAAGCCCTGGAACTTTGGGGCACCTGGAATCCACCTACAGTCAATATTTAAACATTTGAGCCTCTCTCTAATCTCAGTATTACAGTGCTAGTCAATGCTTGACTGCCTGGCTCTCACTTTTCCAGCTGTATATTATAATTCATTTTCAGATATTATAAACATCTTGGCATTCCACTGTATTTCAGATGCATCAGGGCTTTGCACACTCCTTTCTCCGTTTCAGATTATTACACAAAGAACACTTATACCAGCAAGAACAGGAAAAAGGGTGGGAAATTCTCAACTTTAGAACTGAGTCTCATGTTCAGGCTAATTCAGCGGAAACCTAGATCACTTTTTCAGTGTTACAAAATTTGAAACAACTCTGGATGTTTTGTAGAAGAATAACAAAACCCTCCAAACCTTTGTCACATAGCAGCTAAAATTGGAACAGCAAGGAGTTTCCAGACTCTTTCAGCCAAAACTGCTTGAGCAAGTTGCCTGTGACTGAAACACACACAGGGCCCCAGTTTGAGGACACCAGACTGGCAGAAAGATCAGGCTGGGACTTGCCTCCTACTTTATTCGCCTGCCAAAAAGGGACACTGGACATGGAGTTTGCCTCACTTCTTATTGAACCAGAGTGATTAGGTTGTTAGTATGCTCATTCTTCATTCTTGCTGCAACAGGACAAAAGCCAGAACAACCCCCCTTCCTACTCCGCAGTGAATTTGCCAATAGTTCCAATGTTGCTGGGTATTTAGACTGTGATGTCTCATGGAAAAGACGCTTAAATGATTATTTTACAACGAGGTAAAGCTTTTAAAAGGTCACCTAGTTGCGCTTGTTATATTGCTCATGAAAGATCATTGTTAGGAATTGCAAGTTTTACTGGTTAGACAAAATTAACAATATAATACATTCTATAAAACTTGGTTTAATGTCCTGAAAGGTTCGTAAAACTTGGAACACCACTAAGTCACTCATCCATAGGTATTATATTTTCATTACACTGTAAATCCAATGTTTCTTATTTGAAAGGAATTCAATTTAGTATGATTTAGAAAGGGAATGTAATTCCCTAGAATGTGATTTTCTTCTCACCTCAACTTCACCCCAGTGTAACTCCATTAATCTGTTAGTCTTTAAGTGCCACAAGACTCCTTGCCTTTTTTGCTTTACTAAATGAACACGGCTGCCCCTTGGAACTTGGCTAATTTCAACTGAGTTACTCCTCATTTATGCTGGGTAATTAAGAGGAGAATCAAGTTTATTCAAAAGAAAGATGAAACTATTACAAAGCAATTTCTCAAGAATAAGAAAGGGTCAATTCTACAGCTTCTGGTCATTGATTACATACAATGAAAGAGACCCTTAATAAAACAAAAGCACAATGCCTGCAGTTTCAATAGGTTAGTTTCCTTTGTTTTAGACAGTTAAGTACAGCATCTGAGAAATGTTGATTTTTCATCCACTTAATGATCAGACATTTCTTACCACACTTCAGTGAGTTATTTATAGGAGGGGGAGCCAAAGAAATTCCCCTTTTGAAAGTATCCATAGGCTTTTTTATTTATTTTCCACCAACATTCATACCTGTGATTTTGAAATTGCAAGGATATTTAGAGAGTTGAAGTCTTCCTGATGCTCAGGTAACTACATGTTTGGGGAAAATTTATTGCCTAAGGATTTTTCTTACCCAATTAAGAAGAACTAATGACTTAAATGACCAATAACATGCCATGAATGACAACAGCAATAATTGAAAACTCACTCCAGGCAACTACTTTTCAAAGAACCTGTGAGATGTATGATCACACAGAGCTTCACTTTAACTATTTTACATTCTACTACTTTTAGTTCTGTTGGGATCCACTTGTTTCTTCTTTGGGTGGAACTGATAACTGCTTTCCAGAGAGCCTGAAAGTCTTTATTTACTTTAATTAGAGCCCAGTGGAACAGATGTGGTACATTACAGTTTAAATTTCTTAGTCCAGACACTTCTGTCAATAACTTGTACATGCTTATTAAAGGGATCTATACCTTTTTAAAGTGTCTTTTGTCTTTAGCCTTTAATGCTATTTCCGATTGTTCTCCACTCACCCATTACAATGCATGGCATTCAGAATAGGCACAGAAGTGTTGAGTGGGTGCTTCTGCAAAGAACTATTGGAAAAAAAGCCCATAAATGAAACATCTCAGGAACCACAAGAAAAAGATTATTGCACATTTTTCTCTTCCTGACTGTTCATATCCTAGCATGTATTTTCAGTCTGCTGTGTATTAACAAGAATTGAAATGCCCTATATCAAACACCATGTAAACCACATCTTACAGCTTGCCCTGTTGGCCCACCCTCCTTCCACTCAAGAACCACATGTGACTGCAAAATATCCCTGTACCAGTGACAATTGCTTACAAAGAAATGACTTCAGGCTTTCACTGCTTTACAACAGGAGTTTTGCCATTCACTCAGAGATGGCTTTTGGGGAAAGCGAAGCAGGCAGTCGCCTAGGCCCCAGAACAGGTAAGGGGTCCCCATAGCAATCTCCTGCTTCACTTCTCCTTGTGCTGGTGCCATGGGGTGATGGGGGAGCAGGGCATGTTGGACTGCCAGGGCCAGCGGCTGCGCCACCTGCCTGCCCAGACGGCGTCACGCGCACTGGGGAGGAGCAGTGCTCCCCACATACAGTCAGCCAGCCACACCTCCCCAGGGGGAAGGAGGAGAATGGATGGCATGGCACTGTGGCTTGCCAGGAGTAGGGCCCCTGGAGCAGCCCAAAGAATTTGGACTGCTTCATCCCTGATTCAGGGCCTGGGCTGGCCATGGTCGAATGGGCCGAACTCTTCGGAGCGGGCCACTCCAGGGGGTCCTACTCCCGGCAAGCTGCAGTGCTGTACCAGCTGCTCTCCTCCCTCCCTCTGGGGAGGCACCACTGGCTCGGGGTAGGCAGGGAGTGCCACTGTTGCACCCCTGGTGCAGAGAGGCTGGGTGGGCAGGCAGGCAGCACAGCCTCTGGCCTGGGAAGTCTGTGACCCCCCCAGGAGTTGGGACTGTGGTGGGGGTGTTTAGGGTGGCAGTAAGGACAGCATTGGGGGCCTATGTGGGCCCCATAAATGGCCCTTGCCTCAGGCCCAAATTGCCTAAGGCCAGCTCTCCATTGACTTCAGTAGGACCAGGATTTTATCCAGTATTTAGACATTTTAATATAACACACTGCCTTCAATATAAAGCATTTTGTCCTTTTTAAAAATAACTGATCACCCATACTGTCTCCTTTAGTTCTTCATTTAATATTTCCCTCCCATCTTCTTGGTTCCTCTTTCCTCTCTTATTCCTCTATGCAGACTTCAAGTTCCCCTTCTTTCTCACTCTCACTTCATGTTTTCCCTTGCACATGTTATCGTGCCCCCTGCTCATCCTCCTCTTCTCCATATTCAGGCTGACTATCTGGTTCCTTTCTCCCATGTTCCCCTGCCCATGCTGTCAGAATTTGGTTTCAATCTCCACTGGACATTCTTGTCACTAGCAGTTGCTGGCTCTTCTTCCTCTCCCACTAGCACTGGTACTTTCACTCACTGAGACCACGTCTACTCTGGAAATATTTGGATACTAAACACCAGCCTAGGCCAAGAGTTGTTCCTTATTGCGTCACGTGCTTTTTACATAACATGAAGGAATCACAGACAGTGGGGTCCAAGTAGGTATGTTTATAAGATGCAAGGTTCGACTACACACACAGTCTACTCTGGCAGGGCTCTCAAAAATTCTAAAATATAGAACTACCATAGTCCTAATCACCAACTCCTCTTCCCTACCATAACAGTAGGCCCTAACAGAGGCAGTAGACTGGCTCCTCCTTCCCCCCAGATTCACTGTTTACTCACAATAAAGATCTTGGAGCTTTTAGAAGAATCTGGAAACAAGAAAAAGGAGCCAGCACTGTGTGAACTGCCTGGTTTTTGCAGATCCCCAGCAAGTGCTCTTCAGTTTGAGAATCACTCCATGAGTGCATTTGGCTATTGAAATCTGTGTTTAACATTTTATCTTTGATCTGAAGTAGTTACTCCACCTTATCTAATGCAGGATACATGAAGTGGAATGCAGAACAAGATCTGAGAGTACTGCGTTGTGGTACAATGACAGAACATTTCCATTCACCTGTTCCTATTTATAACATAATGTACTTTTCACCTGGGTATATTGTACTGAATTTCTTTAAGAAGCTCATACCAGGCAAAGTTAATTCCAAAAGGGATAGCCCTGTTAGTCTCATCCAGCAAAACAAACAAGGAGTGTGGTGGCATTTTTAAAGGCTAACAAATTTATTGCATGAGCTTTTGTAAGAGAGAATCACACTTCACTAGATGAAAGCTCATGTGATAAATAAATTTGTTAGTTTTTAAAAGTGCCACCAGATTCCTTGTTTGTTTCAGAGGAAGTAAATTTCTTATCAAGGGAGTGTTGCCTGGCAATCTGAATAGAGTAACTGGAGCCAAGTGTAATAGGTTCTATTCCCTCTCTGCCAATTATCTATTATGTAGCTCTGGGCAAATTGCAACATTTCTATGTCTCAGTTTAATCATCTGAAATATGGGAACACAACCACTTTCCAGGCTTATGGGATCTGCAAGGTTTACTTTGTTAATATTTTCATTGGTACTTGGAGATCCCTGGATGAAAAACAGAAAGGATCTTATTCTCTTTTACAGCAAGGTCCCTTTGACAGTGTAAAGCAGCCTTAAAATGGGAGTAAATGTAAGTTCTAAAAAAGCTAGTTTTAAGTCCCTTTTTACACAGCCAGAGAGGAATAAAGTGGCCATAATATAATGGAGAATTTGCCCCCCTCCATCAATCTTTCTCTCTCAACACTCACGCACACGCACACCCACATCAAATACTATTTAACCCAACATCAAATTCCCTTGTACTGAGACTGCTAGCTAAAGACTTGGCTCATTCATCAGTTCCTCCCACACTATCACTGTGCTCCCATTATCACCATTTATGTAAAATGAAAGGGCTAATGTTCTTGCTGCACATGGCAACTTTTAGTTATGCTTTATTGCTTCCAATTAACTAAAGGAAGGAGGTAGACAGAGATAAAATTAGAAGTCATGTGTCTAACTGTGCTTTCTCTTTGACTTGCAGTACTTTTAAGTTCTTATGCTGACTCTTCAATGCACAGAAATAGTACAGTAGCAAGACAGCTGACTCCATACTCAAAGGATGTGCGCTTTCAATAAACACATGCAAAAATTCTAGGGGCATCACGTGAGACCTTTGATCTGAACCTTTGGGCCTTCAACATTCAAAGCTAGCTTCTGAAGTTGCAACAAGAGCTACCCAATTAGCTTGCAAAAATGGTGAGGCAATTTTCAAGGCCAGCTTTGAAAATCCCACCACCTGTAAACGGTGGGCTAACAGGAATAATCCTACCTTCCAACTTCACTCTTTTGGGAGCACTCTTTCTTTTCCCAGTCTCCACTGAATTTCTTTTCCTGCTGAACTAGCCTGACTCATTCTATTAGGAAAGACAAGGGCTTTTCTTTGACAAGGAGTGATTGATATGTTAAAATAACTTACATTTGAAACTGTTTTTCTAACCAGTACTGAATTTACCCTTAAGATAAACAAAACCAAACCAAAACCAAAACCCCTTCTCTATCACTGAAAGGTCTGAAAGTCTGTTTAAATGAAAGGCCTGATCCTGTATGCCTCCCCCATTTTTTTCTTTGAGCCCTGGGTAGCTGCCCTGCTCACCTTACAGTGCAAGGCAACAAAGAATCAGGCCTCATGTTTCCAGTCAACTTCTCTGCTGTTCTGCATTAAGTTATTTGCTGTACCATATTTCACACATTTATCATTTTCCAAGCTCTGCAAGGCTCATTGTCCTACTTGTACAGAATAGCCTGAAGCTGCTTTGCCAGTTACAGTGGTAAGTCAAGTATGCTGATTAACCAACATTTTTCTATTTGGGGGGGGGGGTGTTTTTTAAACTTTTTTCATATCCTTGCCATGAAAAATTTTTTTTACCATTTAACTAGCTTATCAAATCAAATATTTATCAGCCAAGTTTTCCAAAAAAAAAAAAAAACAAAAAAAACATGCTCGCTTCATGGACAGTGTGTACCACCATAAGTCTGAATATGAGAATCACATTTCCAACATAAATGCCACCAAAACAGGCAGTTTTCTAATGCAACCAGAAAAGAACAGCTTTTACTCAGTTTTTTTGTTTTCTTGACCATCTGTTTTCTCTCTTAGCTCCTTGATGGTTCTCATGAGAAAGATTCTGAGGAAGTGATACTGCTGTTCTCATTAAAAGTTCCTTTAGATTATGCACAGTTCTAGACATTTTCTGTAGCTCCTTTTCTTGTCTTCTCTCTGGGTCTAATCCTGCGAGATGCCAAGTGCACTTATGGATTCAAGGGCTCTCAGCACCCAGCTGATATACATGGACTGTTTCAGATGCACATCAAGGACTTGGCACAAAAAGACCCATTATTGTATGGGTTGGGACAGCCCATTTATAAATATGTCACTGCTGCCTGACAACATCTTAGAGGGATCCAGGTAGGACAGTGTAAAGCCAGGCCTATCACAGCTACTGGACTTATTGAACTGGCCCAGGATTCCAGAGGAAGGCAGTGTTCAGCAGTACAATTTCTTCTAAGCAGTCAACAGTAAATCATTTTACCTATGGCAGGAAACTGGCACACAACCAGGGACTATTCACTGTTGGCTATGATCTCCATGGCCAAAAAGCTCTTGTCACCTAGGACCACTACTAAAAGGCCATGGAAGAACCAGGCAACCGCCACAATGAACAGAGATTAGCAATATCTTTTGGGCTTGATGCAGGTTTGAAGCCATCATCTGAAATAAAGCTTTGTAGACAGATAACTGCAACACAGTTAA
This sequence comes from Podocnemis expansa, assembly GCA_007922195.1. NCBI lineage: Eukaryota > Metazoa > Chordata > Testudines > Podocnemididae > Podocnemis > Podocnemis expansa. Next base: position 124,906,008 of record ML681963.1, read on the forward strand.
AAATGTGCAAATGGAAAGATGACGAAGAATAGTTCAGTGCCACTTTAAAAGCTGAGTATTATGATCATAGTGTTGCCCCTTTTCTACTCAAGTAGCTAGTCAGTGTTTAAGACCCAATAACAATCCAGTTAGAAGTGAAAATTGATGGAGCCTGGTATTTGTTTTGAAGCACTTTTTATTTAGAAGAAATGCCTCTTTACATGCAGGAGACATCAAGAACAAAGGAAGTAGTATCTTAGCTTGCAGCCTCTGTAACCAACAGACCTAGATGCTCCCTCTAGCTTTTCTCAGGGTCTCGCTGTGCTCACAGACCACTTCTTGGCTTTTGCCTCTGCCCTTCTCTCTGTTCTCAGGTTCTGAGCTAGGTAGCTCCCTCTCTCTTTCTCTCTTCCCACTCCCCCCTGCCTCCGCCACACACACAACCTTCCATCCATTCAGTTCAAACACCCTGGTGGGGAGGGTCTTCTTATTAACTCATTCTGTAAGTTATGTTTATTAAAAAGAGTCCTTACCCAGTCTCAATGTGGTTTGTGATTGATGCAGTCACTGGTACCTCTCAGCACTATTATGATATTGCACTAAGACTCCAAATAGCCATACTGAAATCTTACATAGCACTTTTCAAACATAAATCTCATTTATGGAGGGTGGTAGCATTATCCCCCATTTTACAGACAGGAAAACTGAGGCAAAGAATGGTGACATGACTCACCCAAAGTCACCCAGCAGCTCAGTGGCAAAGCAAGGAAAGATCCCTCAACCCCCAACCACACACCTTATCTATTGACCATGCTACTAGGTTCCAAACACAGAGACAGACATTCCCAGCATCAAAGGACACACTCAGAGATGAAACAGAAGAAGGCTAAGACATACAAGGAGGAGGAGCAGGCTGAGGGTGACAAGAATACATTCAAATAAGTTTTTTTTAAATCAAAAATTGATGCTAGAAGTGATTATCTTGGTATTATTCTTGTTTGTTGGCTTTTGAGGGAGGAGGAACAGGGGAGAAAAAGAGATGAGATGGAACTGGCAGATTGGGAAGGAGAGGAGGGAAGGAAAAGGGCAGCACAGGGGATACATGAAAGTTTAGGGGCACTGAGAATGGAGCAAAGGTTCTAGTAAAAGAGAGTTTTACTACAGTTGTTCAAACAGACTGATAGTTCTTCTTAGAGATCACTTCTACTGGCTGGGGCTTATTAAGGACTGGGACCTTTCATAGCCTGCCATGCTGCAGGCAGACAGGAGGTGGAATCCTGCTGGAGGAATGGTGCAGTCCCTGGTGCCAGAAGAATGGAAATTGGCAAGGTTGTGATGGTGGCTGCTGCTTGTCTAAATGCCCATGCAACTGGGGGTGAGGGAAGCAGGTCAGGAAAGAGGAAGAGGAAGAGTCTGGAGAGCTCCTGTACTCACATCTACACTCTGCTCCTCTAATTGGCAGTTTTCTCTGGGCATGAGGAAAGAAAGGAGTAATAAAAAGATGGTTACTAAAATTCTGCAACTGTTGCTCTTCAAGAGGTATTGCTCCTGTCCATTCCATACAAGGTGCGTGCACACACTACATGCACAGTATCGGAGACGTCTCCTTCAAGGTTATCTGCAGAGCCAGCCCTAGCGTGCCCTGTAGTGACATGTACATGCTCCAGTATACAGGACACTACCAGCCACCTGCCTTCTCAGTTCCTTCTAGCCAAAACTCTGACAGAGAGGAAGGAGAGCAAGTTGTGGAATGGAGCTGACCAATACATCTCAGACAACAATAGTAATTATGGAAGATTAATAACTGTCTTCATCTTTGAGTGCTTACTCGCATCCATTCGATGTCAGGTAACTCACAAGCAGTACCTGCAGAGAAGGACCAGGAATTCATAGACATGACTACTACATCATCATCCTGCTGAAGCCTGTATCGTCTTGTGCTTACTCGGTGATGGCATAATGGGAGGTGAAGGCGGTGTGCACTGAAGAACAAGTTGCAGTGCTGCAACTATCCCTTATGGGGGTAGGAAGGCTGCTGAGGAGACCTCTCTTCTCATCAAATGGGCTGTCAGAGTGGCAGGAGGTGTGGCCTTTGCCTGTTTGCAGCAAATGATGCAAGAGGTGATCCAAGAGTAAATCATCTGTGATAAAACTAAAATACCTTTCATTCACTTGGCCACCACTATGAAGAGCTGTGCAGATTTCCAGTAGGGGTTAGTTGTTTCTACACAGAAAGTAAGTGTTCACCTGACATCCAAGATGTGTAGACATCTTTCCTCATTAAAGCTGTGTGGCTTTGGGAAGAACACTGGCAGGAAGATGACCTAGTTAACATGAAATCGGGACAGTACTTTTGATGGGAATGCAGGGTGAGGCTGCAGCTGGACCTTATTTTTTATACAATATGGCATAGGGAGGCTCCACCATAAGACCCTTGATTTTGGAGACATCCCTTGCTGATGTGATGGCTACCAGCAAGCCAACTTTTCCAGACAGGTGGAGAAGGGGGCAGGATGCTCTGGTCTCAAAGAGGGGCTCAGTCAGTTTGGAGAGGACCAAGTTGAGGTTCCATAGACTGTGACTGACTTGTGAGAAGAGCTTCTTTAGTGCCCTTAGGAATCTGACTGTCATGTTATGAGAGAAGATCAAACTGCCCCTGATATGGAGGGGGAAAGCTGAGATAGCTCGTAGGTATGCCAGGCATTGCTGTTTCAGGTGGAGTAAGAATACAAAAATAAAAGGCAGTGGTGCTTGGAATGTGAAGTTACACTCTCTCAATCCTTCCACTTGGCCAATTTAGTAGCCCCCAGTAGAAGGTTTTTCGGTCATCAGCAGCACTTTCTGAATCTGAGCAGAACAGGCTTGTTCTTTCTGGCTTAACTATGCAGCACTCATGCAGTCAGGTGCAAGGAGGCAAGGCCTGGGTGTAATAGCCAACCATGATCCCACAAGATCAAGTTTAGAGTGTCCAAGGGGTTGCCACCACCAGATCGAGGAAAAATGCTAAGTCAATACTGATGAAACCATGCTTGCGTGATCATTATGACTCAGGCCTTGTCCCTCTTGATCTTTATAAAGGCTCCGTGGATCAGATGAGTTGGTAGGAAGGGACATGTAAGATTTCCCACCCATTAGAGGAGAAAGACATCGGGCAGAGAGCTGTTGTTGTGTCCTCATAGGGAGCAGAAATGGTGGCATTTCATGTTCTGTTTGGTCATGAAGAGGTCTATCTATGGACTCTCCCACTTCTGGAAGTAATTTTTGCCACTTCCAAGTGCAGGGATTACTCACAGCATGAAAAGAAAGCCCTGCTGAGATGATCTCCTAACATGTTCATGACCATTAGGAGATGTGAGGTTTGGAGGTTGATTGGCTGTGCTATGCAGAAGTCCCACAGGTTGAGTGCCTCCACACACAGGGCTGACAATCCTGCTCCCTCTTGTTTGTTGATAAAGTGCATTGCATCTTGTTGTACATCAGCACTCACTCTACTTTTCTTGACATCTGAGGAAGGAACACTTCGCAAGCCAGGTGGATTGCCCTCAGCTCTCTGACATTTATGTGTAACTGTTGATTCTCCAAGGTCCAAAGGCATTAGGTCTTGGACGGGCTAAGGCAGGACCCCCATGCTAAGTCTGAGACATCTGACGTCAAGGAGAGCATTGGGCAAAGAGCTGCTAAGGTAACCCCTTCGCCCCATTAGTGCTGGGATTGTCCACCAAGTACATGGGGAGGGATTGTTAGGACAAGTTCTTGCTTGACAGCAGACTAACACAAGACACATCTGAAGGGAACTTATGCGTAGCCCCACATGCTGCACAACACATCTTCTTGCTGCCACGTTACCCAGAAACCAGACACAAACCCTTGCTTTAATGAGGGGGTGGGTTATGAACTGAAAGATCAGGTCTAACAAGACATGGCATCTGATTTGAGGTAGAAATGCTCTGCCCCAGACAGAGCCAAGGACTGCTCTGATAAACTCTATCTTTTGCACAGGCACTAACATAGATTTCTACTCATTTACCTGCAGGTCCAGATTTTGGCAGATCATTCGCAGTGCCATGGTGTTGTGCCAGACCTGAGCTTCACAGAGAACTTTGATGAGCCACTTGTCAAGATAAGGGAAGATCTGTATTCCTCAATATCAGAGGAAGGTCACCTTCACCACCACGCATTTTGTGAAGGCTCTTGGTGTGGCTGATGAGCAAAAAGGGAGGGCTGCAAATTGGTACTGGTTTTCTCTAACTGTGAAACATGAGAAGCGCCTTTGGCAATAGAATATGGAAATAGAGGAATGTGTGTCCTTAAGATCAAAGGTAGCGTACCAGTCTCTTGGACCCAGGGAGGGAATGACAGAGACTAGAGAAACCATATGGAACCTCAGTTTCTTGAAGTACTTGTGGAGGTGGCACCAAGTCCAGTATAGGTCACAGGCCCCCTTTAGCTTTCGGAATTAGAAGGTAATGGGGGTAAAATTGTTTCCCCTTTAGTTGCAGGGGAACTTCCTCTACAGCCCCTACTCACAGGAGTGTTTGTCTCTGCTGGGCGAGGAGTTGCTTGTCAAGAGAGGAGGAAAATAAACTGAGGAGCACGCCACTACAAGTCTGTGACAGTATTTAGAACCACTTGTCCAAGGTTAGAGCCAATCATGTCACAAAGAAAGTGGGAAAAGCTGTCTGAAATGAAAAGAATGGATGGATCTGAGATGGAGACTGCAAAATCGCCCTTCGTCGCACCATCAAAAGGCTTGTCTGTTCCTTGCTAGATAGTGGCATGAACTTGTCTGTGGTGCCGTAGTGGTGGGTTGACCTTGATGGTGCTTACAGTTCTTATATTTTCTATTTTAGAGCTTGCTCCTAGTCTAGACCATAAGCCATTGTTGATTCTAGGACCTGAAATGCCTTCTGGAAGCTGAAGGGATATGTAGTCCTAAGCAGCAGAGTGTGGCCCTACAGTTCTTAAGGCCATGCAGTTTGGCATTTTTTTGGTACAGAGAACAAAGTTATGCCTTTAAAGGGGAGGCCCTGGATGGATTGCTGGACCTCTGGTGACAGGCCAGATGACTGGAGCCATCAAGTTTTTGCACTGACACCACTAAAGTGATTGTTCTGGCCACAGAGTCTGCAGTGTCAGAGGCCATTTGGAGGGAGGCTTGGATCACCAATTCATCTTCCTCCATAACGGCCAGAAATGCCTGTCTTCTCAGGCAAGGAGTCTGAAAACCTGGCCAAGGAGTGCCACATTAAAATCATATCTCCTCAGCAAATCCTGCTGGTTTGATATGCAGAGGTGGAGACCCAGGGTTGAATATATTTTCTGCCCAAAGAGGTCCAATGTTTTTGCCTCTTAGTTCTTAAGGGTCAAGTTCAACTTCCCCATCTGCCCCCTCACTGGCTTCCGAAACCACCAATGACCCTGTGGATCGATGGGCGTGGAAATACTTGAATCCTCTGGAAGGCACATAATATTTCTTCTCTGCCCTTTTTAACCTTGAGGGCAGAAAAGAGGGGGTTTGCCGCAGGGCCTTGACTAGTTTAATAACTCCATCATGGATGCGAAGGGGCCACTCTGGAAGGGACTACCAACACCAAGATGTCAAAAAGCAAATCAGCTGGTTCTTTTAGCTTGTCTGCCTCTAGGCTCAGATTTGCCTCCATTCGCTTGAGCAGTCTTGGTCTAACTTATGGTTTTCTCTGGGACTGTGGCAGGCAGACACATGACTGCCTCATCAGGCAATGATAATAATGAGACCATAGAGGAGGAGATGGCAATTGTTCCCCCAAAGCTGGGGTTGGCTCCTGTTGGGGGATCACTGAAGTCTCCCTTATTTTGACTTCTCATCTGAGTCTGGGGCTAGACACGTTACAATGTTGTTGAATGTCTACAGATGCCTCAGAAACCAATCAGATGCTGAGACTGTGGTACAGCAGAAAATCCCCATGGGTTCCAATACTGCCATGGTCCTGGCCATTGTAATGGTGGCCAGGAGCCCAGTGGTGGTGGAGGGGGAATCACAGAAGAAGTAGGGTATCCATGTCTTTTGGGAAAAGTGCTTTCCTTTTCCTTCAGCTCTGTGCCAGAGGACCATGGTGGCATCAACATTGTTTCTGGCTCTTTGAAGCTTTGCTGGGTGTAGTGCTTTGGTACCATAGAATCAGCCAATTGATGCCAGTCCTCCCTAGGCTGTCAATGCTCAGGTGACTGGTAATAGCACTCCATTGGAGATTAGTGCTGAGACCTTAACTCCCTGTGACGGGGCTCCAGTGACTGGTATCCAGGGAGTAGCAATGGCAGTCTGGCTGTGGTGCTCTGGGGACTGGTGATTGCTGTTGGGGTGTCAGTAAATGGTGCAAGGATGGTGAGTGGCACCAAGGAGTTGGAGGCCTGTGCGCCCCACTCCCCATTTTGAGTTGGCCCCTTGATCTGCTCCTGACCAACTGACCCAGTGTGGGGTTCCAACACGAGGGTCTGTCCTCTTTAGGAGCAGATAGCACTGGGAGCAATAGCAGGTACTTGGTCTCCTGAAAGGCCTCTGGGATGGATGGCACTGCAAGCTGTCAGGCGCCCTTGCCATTGCCCAGGGCTAGGTCCTATGGCAGACTAGGAGCTTTGATGGGTGAGGCTGCAGCTGATCCAAATTCTGGGGAAAATAAGCAGCCTGGCATGGGTCTTTGCTTGTCCCCTACTCCCAACGTCTCCTTTTAGGATACTGGGGTATGCCCTCTCTTGGTATGTGTCGTCATCTTTTTTGACACTAAGAAAGGTGATCAATGCCAGAATGAACTTCGTGCTGGGGAAGCACTGGGTAGATGCTGCTGTACCGAGCACTAAGTCAGAACAGTCCAGCTTAGAAACCAGTCTGAGGTCTGACTCCATCAGGCTCGTAGCCTAATTTCCCAGTCCTTTTCTGCGTGAAGTCTAAAGTTCTTGTAGATCCTGTACTTGTCACAGATGTAGGTCTTACCTAGGCCCTTTGGACAGCTCAGGTAAGGGTCATTTATGGGCACAGGCTTTTTACAAGAGGCACATGGTTTGATTCCTGGCCACTGGGGCATACCCCATCCCTGCGGTTAACCCATGAACAATGTTCAGTTAAACTACTTAATACTAACCACTCAAAACTTGACTAACAATTTGACTGTCACTATTTACAGTACTGCTCAAAAAAAAAAAATCACTAGTTAAAGGCCCGTCCCAGCAAGGACGTGGCAGCACCATCACTGGTAATGACAAGAAACTGAAAGAAAGGGGGGCCAGCAGTGCCCTATATACTGGCACATACACGTGCCACTGCAGGGGACACTAAAACTGGCCCTGTGGATTCCACAGGGGAATAATCTCTAGCACCAGTGCATGGGGCACACACACATACCTCACATGGAATGGACATGAGCAAGTACTTGAAAAACTTATCTTGCAGCCACCCCACTGCTTCTAGGTGGATGTAACTGGGTAAAAGTATCCAGAGCCTGACAATACAGAGTATTATTAGTAGTATTTTAAAGTAAAAATCAATGGCCACAGCCACATAACTGTGACAAGACATCAGACCTTCCCCTCTCTCACTCACAATAATTAACTTTCCTGACTACTGAAAAGGTGGAGCAGGGTTTGGAGACCATTAGAGGGTGCAAACTCCAAAGTAAAGAGTCCCTCCCATAAAAATGCCTTCCAGCCTGTCCCTGTCAGTCAACCAATGTAATCCAACTGATTGCCATTGCCAATATGGGGAATAGTGAGAGATCATTTCAAAGGCAATTAGACTCTAAGGGTATGTCCACACAGGCTTCTTATTTTGAAACAACAGAGGTTCTTTCGAAATAAGAAGCGGCATGTCCACACAACGCACCGTTATTTCAAAACAACAGGACCCATTGTTTCGAAACAACAGCCATTATTTCAAAACCATTAAACCTCGCATCTAATCGAAATAGCCGTTGTTTCAAAACAGTTGTTTCAAAACAACAGCGTTTGGACATGTTGTTTTGAAACACCACCATTATTTCAAAAAAAAAAAAAACACGTCCAAACAGCCTTGTTTCGAAATAACCATTTTCAAACAATGGCTATTTTGAGAGCAGGCTTTCCCTTAATTCGAATTAACAAACTGTTAATTCAAATTAACTTATTTTGAAATAAGGACTTTATTTCAAAATAACCCATTTCGAAATGGGTTATTTCAAAATAATGATGTATGTGTGGACACAGCCTAAATCATTTACTTCTTTATAGCTAACCATCAGCATCCTGAACTGCACCTTGAAACAGGTGAAAAGCAACAATGCATGAAGCACCAATGCAATGTGCCCATGCCACCCTGCTTCACTTAGCAGCTGCCAGCTACAATCTTCACTCACTTAGCCTTCCACAGGCAAGCAACAAAGATGATCTAAGGGATAGAACACAAGCCACTTCAGCAAAGGCTAAAGGAACTTGGTACATTTTCTTTGGAAAAGATGAGACGAAGGGAAGAACATGATAGCAGTCCTCAAATACCTGAAATGCTGCCATAAGAAAGATGGAGAAAAATTGTTCTCTCTTGGCAAGGAACACATGATGAGAGGCAAATGGTTCCAACTACAGCATAACAGATTTAGATAAAGTCTCACATAAACCTTCTTAACTGTAAAACCAGCAGGAGAAAGGAACAAACTACCTAAGGAAGTCGTGAAATTTTCATTCACTGAAGGTTTTCAAGGAGAGACTGGCTAGCCATCTCTCTACAATGGCTTAGAACAGTGTGTCAAACTACGGGTTGCGACCCAGTACTGGGTCACAGATCCAAAGGGACTGGGTTGCGGCACCCCTGCTGCACCTGGGAGGGGGCAGCTGCCCCTTGCTCTACTGCCGACGAGCGCTGCTTCTGGGAGCAGAAGGGGCTGCCCCTCACTCTCCTGCTGGCCGGTGCTTATCGGGGGGGGACTGCCTCCCCTCACTCCCCAGCTGGCAGAGCTGTCCCAGGGGTGGTGAGAGGGGCGACTGTCCTGAGCCCTGTGGTTCTAGAGGCCCTGTGGGGCCCACACCTCTGCCCCACCATGCCAGGGACCAGGCGAGCTGGCCAAAAGCAGCAGCTCGGTTCAATGCTGGTCCCCCTCCCCACCCCCAGCCATGTGCACTGCTTTTGGCTCTGTGCTGGAGCAATGGGGAGGGGTCAGAAGGCAGCCTAGGGCCCGTTCTACTACCCCCACAGCTGTGCTGCCTCCTGCCCCCTCCCTGTTGCTCTGGCACAGAGCCGAAAGCAGCACCCATGGTGGGGCGCGGGGGGGACAGACCAACAGCACTGAATTGGACTGCCACTTTTCACCGGCTCACCTGATTTGGGGCTTGGGCCAGCTAGTGCAGGGGCCTGTCATTATCCTGTAGTGTAGTGGCTAGCACCTCTGCTTAACATGCAGAAGGTCCTGGGTTCAATTCCCAGGGGGTTGGACTTGATGATGTCATGAGGTCCCGTCCAGCCCTATGATTTGATTTGATTTGGGCCAGCTGGCCCTGCCCCCCAGTGCCAGGAGGAGGGACTAGTGGGGGCCCTACACCTGCCTAGGAATAGGCTGCCAGCTGGCTGGTGCTGAGCAAGGGGAGGTGGCCCATTCCCCTCCCTGTGCAGTGGAGGGTCACAGCATGGCAGAGGGGCCTGCAGCTGGGTCCCCTGTCAAAAAGTTTGATGACCACTGGCTTAGAAGACAACAAATCCTGCACCTTGGCAAGGGGTTACGTTAGATGACCCTTGAGGTTCCTTTAATCCTATGGTTCTATGATCTAATTGGGACAAATCCAGGTGGTGACTGAACATTATTATATTTATGCAAATTAGCCTCAACCTACAATAAATTTGCTATTCTGTTCCTAGGCGTTAATAAAGCAAAAATGGACCACCCTGCCAAATTTTAACTGAGAAGATCTTCAGAGACTAATTCACTTGTGACCCAAGCTTGAACAGGAATCTGCATCTCCAGTTATGAAAGAAAATGGTAGTTTCAGCTGCCACCATGATCCCACTGACAAACTAAGGTTTCACTCCTGTGCTCGTTGTGCAGTCACATACCTCCCATCGTCAGTGGACTTTTTGGGTTCTCGTGGAATGGAGGATCAGACTCTGTGTGGGATATGACCCAATGAGAGTTGTATGTGCCGCATATCTGAAAAGGGAGAGGTTCAACCAATTCAAAGGGTCCAGCAACAATGTCACTTCCAAGTATGCTAAGGTGTGCCTGACAGCAGAATTCAGCGTGACATCTTTATTTATTCAGCTGCCCAGTTAATATAACCAGACTTAGTAATTTTTATTACATCAGAATTAGATGACAAGTATTTGTCCTTCTGCATGTTTGCTCTGTTTTAAGTTCTGCCAGAAGATGGCAGTGCAATACCATGGAGACTGATGTAATCTGTATGCAACATCTTCAGGGGGCCAAATACAGGGATGTGAACTAATTAAAATGAATGTTTGCGGCACAACATTCCTCTTCTACTCCCTTCCCCTGCCCCCCCCCCCATAGTTAATAAATTCTTTAAAACAACCCCTTTCTACCACCTTTGTTTAGGCTAACTGGGAGATTTCAAAAGGGATAGCCGTGTTAGTCTAGTCCAGTAAAAAAACAACAAGGAGTTGTGTGGCACTTAAAGACTAACAGATTTATTTTTTGCATGAGCTTTCGTGGGAGAAGATCCCACTTCTCAGATGCTTCGAAGATGGGTGAACTTACAGAAAGGAATGAACTAAATGCAAGGGGGTGTAAAACATAGGATCAGGTCATAAAGTAACAGCAAATCAGAGCAGTTTACAGGCTCAAACCATGGGAAGCCTGAAGTCAAATTATCCTTTGTAATGGGAAAAGAACCCATAGTCTGGATTAAGTCCTGCTTTCACAGGATTTAGCTTGCATATTAATTCGAGTTCAGCTGTTTCTCTTTGAAGTCTCATGCAAAAAATAAATCTGTTAGTCTTAAAGTGCCACACAACTCCTTGTTGTTTTTTTAACTGGGAGATACCATTCAACCAGATAAGATCTGGCAGCCACATTTTGAAAATCTAGTTCATAATCATTTTAACAAATAGATTTTTAGGAGACATTTTAAACTCCTTTTACAACTGCAGAGAGGGCCATGGAAGAAACCAAGGGATTTCTGATATAATTTAATGATAAAGTACTTTAAAATTTCATAATGAATAACAGTGGCAACTGTTCATTAAGCATTTCTTACTGTAGGATCCCTTGAGGATTTACATTAGGGTGGCAAAATTTACTGACCCTCCTTCCTGGTGGGCAGAAGCCTCTAGCCCACCATTCTGCCACAGGGCAGAGGCCCTGAACTCCCCACCCCAGTCTAGTAGGTGGAGAATTGGGGGTGGGGGTCCTAGGGAGCTCTGTGAGCCACACTAACAGTAGAACAGCAGGATGTGGCTCATAAGTCATAGTTTGGCCACCCTGATTGATTCAGATCCCTTGGTACAAGAGAGTGCTAACTGCAAACCCTTTCATTCTCACCGGGAAACAGAACTGGATTCACTAGAAGAAAACCAGCAGAAATATTCTGGCAACTTGAAGTTCTACACAGTGTTCCAAAGACCTGTGGAGGCTAGCATAGAAATGTACCCACCCATTGCCTAGTTTTGCTGGTCTGCTCTGTCTTCTGGAGGAAAAGTTGTATAGTCTCCTTGCACAAATGCAACACATTCCAGGGACACATTGCCTGACGACTGAACTTAAGCAATGAACCAAGCGCTGTACAGTTTCCCCCCCATCAGTGAAATGCAGCCATGGCAAGGGAGAAACATGGCAGACCTTATATGCCTCAGTATATTTACATGACAAGTTTCAAGACAAGATGGGAAGAATATTTTTTCAACTGAAGCTAAAAGGCATTTAAGAATGGATGGAATATAATTACTTGGACTTGTCTGAAAAAAAGAATTCTGTCATGCAAAAAAATGTTGAAGTTTTGAAATCTATTTTTCATTCTTCATCAAAAGAAAATAAAAGGGCTTTTGAATTATTTTTATGTATTTATTTATTTGCAATACAAACACATAGAGCACAGATTTGAACTTAAGGTATTTGGCTGGGATAGGGCAGACCCAGCCAGTTGGCTTTTGGCTATACCAAGGTTTCTTGACCCAAAAAAAACTTGAGTCAAAACTCACCCATTTCTGCAAAAAGTTTCATTTTTGACAAGTTATGTTTTTCATTATAAAAAATTCCCCAGCCAGCTCTAATAGTTACCTAGATTGAAATTCAGACAGGACTCCCATAATAAATTGCAAGTAGACCTTGCAATAACTGCAAATGACCAGGACTTTGCTTTTCTGGCTCCTTCAGCAGCCTAATGGTTTCTTAACATTGTGGTCAGCACTGAATCAGAAGAATCATTAGCATCTAAAGAACTGCCAGCACCACTACTTGTAACATTTGGATTTTACTGGCCAACCCCCATTTAAATTATAACTAGGCCTGTTCCTGCTTAGGACAGATCTTATTCATGTTTGTATGGATCCAGGTTTGAAACAAAATGCTAAGACATTTAAGAGAAATGGGTGTAGCTGAATGATCTTGCAGTAAGAGGGCGAGAGATTTATATTCATTAGTTACACACCATGCCTGGCTGTATCCTATGGGACTTTGTTGGCACAGGAAACAGTTTTACTGAGTGCACCACTATGCTGATAGCACAATATCTGCTGCCAGCTGTACAAGAAAATAACCAATAGATACCAGTTTCCTGCAAAGAACCTGGCTAAAACTGCCAAACAACAATATTTCTTGAATTTAGGGTACACAATGCGTCCTTTTCAACTGGGAATGTGCCACAGCAATCCTCCAGAACGCTCACAATTGCTGCTGAGCATCCTAGAGCTGTGTGCCACTTTGTACCAGATCACGGTTACCACACATCAGTAGCTGCACTGTTCCTTGCCCTAATGGAATATGCATTGGGTACATCACTCACTGAAAGGGATCACAGCTTTCATTTCCATTTCCTCCCTTATGTTCTAGAGAGAAGCCATGAAAAACAAAACACTTTGTTTTCCCTCAGCAATATTGTCACACGTACTTACACAAACATAATCAAGCAAACATCTACGCTGCTCAAACCGCTTCTCTGAAAAGGATGAGAAGAATGATAAAAGACTGCTAAAGGTAGCCCTCTTTTTAAATACTTGCGGAGTGCTGAGATACCACACTGATGTAATAAACCAGTGTTTTTTTAACTTTTTTCTTCGGGACTCAACTGAAAAAAATCATTTATGCCATGACCCAACAATTACATCTTTAAGCAATGCATGCCAGTCTTTCAGCGGCAGTTGTAGGGAGTGCTGTGACCCAGTACCTGACGGTCTGTGACCCAGGACTGGAACCCAACTCATGCTTTGAAAACCACTGTAAGAGACTACACACACAGGAGAGCCCTTGCAATCCACTGAACAGGTACATTCAGTGAGGCTCATTTAACTCAGTTCCACTTGCCAGTACCATGTGGTAAACAGGACAGAAGGAACAGGAGCCATTTGGTCAGAGCAGTAGATGGGGAGCTTGATATTGCACACCACTGAAATTGTTGACTTCAATGCAAGCAAAGCACTTATTTAGAAACAAAGCTGCTCCTTTGTCCTCTGTAGTTTTTGCACCCTCTTCATTCCTTCCTCCAGCAGGATCAGGAGCAGCCCCATCCCCTACTCTTCTCCCTCCAAGAGTTGCTGCACGCCGTGCAGCCAGGAGCCCCATGGTCCATAGCACTGACCTGACCTAAAGAGCAGAGCCTGGCCTCTGGGCTGGCCCGCTCTGCTCCCAGGGCAGGGCAGGGAAGGACAGGACTCGCAGTGCTATTGCCGAGCCTGGCCTCCAGCTCAGGACGGCTCCACTTCCCCCCCACCCCCACATAGTGAAGGGCTCCCCACATTTTGTGGGCCCCTGGGCACAAGCCCTGTAAGCCAATGCTTTAATCCACCCATGAGAGTGATTATGATCTGGAAAACAACTGGGCAAAAAACTGCACAATCGTCCTCAACAGATGTGTGTGTGTTTACATCACAAATGACGAAACTGACCACTCTATTTTCATTATTCAAATAGAATCAAACACAAACAGAACAGAATAAACGGGTAAGCAGCAACATTAGAATCTTCAAATTTTATCTCCTAATCAAGAGCCATTACCTTCAAATTTTCCCCCAACTCTCATTTAAGTTGCCCACTGTGTGCACGTAATATTTTAACTCTGAGTCCCTGGCAGATCTCTCAAAAGAATAAGCCTGCGACTCTGCTGTCTGAAAAGGGAGAACCTTGGAATTCATAGGAACGATAGGGGAGCTGCTCACTGTCACAGCCACCAGCTGCTGGACAGTCCCTGCAGTGGCAAAGTTTGTACTGCTGATGGGTGCCCTGATGGGCAAACCTCATCTTACCCCTTATCCCCCTCACTCCTACTCCCACAGCTCCACTTGCTACCTAGCAACTAGAGCATCTTGGGCAGCTTTCCAGTCACATACCGGAAGCTACCCTTGGCCAGGCCCATCCTGCAGATGCAGGAGACTGACCAGAAAATGAGGGCTGGCTACACCCCTGCTGTATTCGATTGCCTCAGAGACAATGCCAGATTTCCCGTTAGGCACTGTAAGCACAGTGCCTAGGACCTATGAAATTTTTAGGGCCTACGAAGGAGGGGAAAAAAATTAAAGAAAAAAATAAGGAAAAATAAGGAAAATCACATGGTTTAGGATTAGAATAGTTTAAAGTGCATCGTGTCAATTGACATAATTCAATCAACATTTACCACTCTTTTTGCACATTTCGGAGTGAAAGTGCCTAGGGCCTATGAACACCAAAATCCAGCCCTGTTAAGAGATCAAAACAAGTATCATTTAGATGGGATTTGTGGTGTAATATCAGTCCTAATCTCATCTTGAAGCTTGCAGTTACACATAATAAGCCACCTGTGAACCATTTTGATAATTTGAATTGCAATTTCTGAAGGCATTCTCTGAGAAAGGACTCATTGAACAGAGGTCACACACCATACTCTCACTTTCATCAAAGCCCGGGTGGTGGATTTGCCTGTCAGCACCCAGTTTGTTTCAAATATAAAGGAAACTTCAGCCCTGTTCCTTTTCATATAAGGTCTGCTTAAACTTTAACAGGGAAGAGTGAAGTCTCCTGGTAGACACCTGGATTTCCCTGGAATTCTCATGAAGAAACTAACAGATGCTCCAGCTGTATTGCCTACAAGGGTGGCCAAACGTAAGGAACTCAAGAGCCACGCAAGCTGATTATTAAACCTTCAAGAGCTGTACTGAGGCATATAGGCACATCCTCTTACCTGCTCCAAAATTACTAAGTTTAAAATTCATTGCACACTTTAATTTTATCATAAAAAGAGGACAAATAGTGATCCTACTAATGGCAAATTCTAATAACTTAAGGTTACCATGAAACTGAGGCCTATACAGTAAAAACTTAGCTGCTGCTTAATGTAGAAGACTGCAGGCTAGTGACAAGTTGTTTAAAATCCTGACCATGCTGCACTTCTCCCTACTGTCCTGACCCCCTTCTGACCTCCTAGGCTGTGGCTGCTTTCCTAAATTGATTTGCTGACATTCTTCCATGAGCCACAATTTTTCATTCAAGAGCTGCATGTGGCTCCGGAGCCACAGGTTGGCCATGCCTGGCCTATTACACTAGAATACCTTGAAGAAGTGATTCTAGAAAACCCTACAAATCAGCAGCCTCATCCTCTGAGCTATAAAAGTGATATAAGGACTTGAAACAGATTTTAAGTATATTGAACTCAACCACTGAACTCCTCTTTTTCCCCTTATTCATAAATCATAGATTTAGTTATGGATTATCTTAAGTCTGTAAGTAAACAGGATCTGAAATATTCATTGAATTGAGGAGTAATGCATCTGATCCTTTGGGACTGGATGTACCTAAATTTATGGTGAATAGTGGTTTACTAACCTCTCACTCTATTAGATTTGTCTGGTTCTCCAGATGGGAGCCAAGGGCTGGAATGCCTAAAGGAGACTTGAATTCTTGCCAAGTTCCAAAGGGGTAGCTGTATCAGTCTAGTTCAGCAAAACAAACAAGGAGCCCTGTGGCACTTAAAGAATAACATTTATTTATTGCATGAGCTTTCATGGGAGAAATCCCACTTCTTCAGATGCTTTTGAATTCTTGTTAACCAGTGTGGCATTCCCAAAGCTCTTTTGTCATTGCCTTATTGACTATAATTATGGACTAAACCATCAGTTTTGAAGACTGTCTGTCCTAAGTGTGTCTTTCTCAGTACGACCCATCCAGACACCATAGCCACAGGGGTCCCACTGAAGGAACAAAGAGGCAGGGAAGCTACAGGCTGTGACCAGCTGGAGCAAAAAAAACACTCCCTCATAGTGAAGCATGTTGGAAGAACTGCAAAGGGCCTTAGACATATTCTATGGCAACATTATAGATGTGCCTTGACCAAGAAACTAGATAAAGGACAGTGGGAGCATCTAGGGAGAAACCTGGAAAGCTACATCTGACTTAACAGGCAAAAGTTTTGATGTTGCCCATGTCAATAAAGAAATAGGCTAATGCTCAGTTTTGACTACAGCCATGTCAACTTTTGTCAGTTCTTTAGCTCCTCAAGGTATGCCTATATAGCCCATGGAAGTGAGCTGGCCAGGCTGTGTTGGCAAACTTGGTTCAGTGGGGCTTATGTAACCTATGTAAAAATAGTTGTGTAGCTAGTACTTTGAAACCATGGTTCAGGCTGGAGCTCAGGTTCTGAAGCACAGGGAGGGGTCTGTTGGGAAGAGCCGCATCACTGTGGCACTTCAGTGTAGCCGTTACCATGCAGACAGGGAGTACTTCTCACATCAGTGAAGGTAATCTATCTCCCTGAAAGGCTGTAGGTAGGTGCATTGGAGAATTCCTACCCTGACCAAAAACTGTCTATGCTGGAGGTTAGGGTCAGTACAGACACACACCTCCAATTTTTCCAACCTCTGAGATGTGAGTATATAGAAACATATTCTTTGTGAAGGCCTGACCTCAATGTTCCCCGGTCCTTTTAAACCAGCTGCAGCTTCTTAGCTCCTATCCAGCATGAAGAGCTTCCTGGAAGCATGGAGCCACTAAAGGCTGTCATCTCCCACTCCCACAAGAATGCCCTCGGGTGCAGGCAGCCCTTCCTAGGTGTGAGGGGTGATGGCCAGGAGTTCCTAAACTCTCTCTTCACAAAGCCTCTAGCTAACCAAAGCAGCCAAGAGGAATTAAGCTGCTCTAAAACGGTTGGGGATTGAATTAGCCCTAACATAGCACAGACATAAAGAGAAGAACATAAAGCTATTTTTTGCCCTCCCTGCTTAGTCCCTGTGCTGAGCTCAGGACTGCTGCAAAGATGAATTCCCCCCACCCCCAATATCTTTAGCATTTGTGATAAATAATGTAAAGCAGAGGGGATTTCTTTTCCTATTTTAAGCAGAATAAAAATCACACATGCTGACTGGTTTGGGGCGAATTTGGAAAAACCCTGGTTGATGAGCCAAAGTATTCGTTTTTCATTTCAGCATCTTTGAGTGACAGACACAGGAGGCTTAGCCTAACCCCAGTTACTCATATCACAAAGAGACAACCTAATTGCACACAGCTGGCCAGTTATGGCTGAGACACCCACACTTGGGACAGGGACAAGGGACAAGGTCAAGAGTGAGATGTATTGTCTGAACCAAAATTTTGCAGATCACAGCCCTGGAGGAGGCCTTGCTGAATCCAGAAATATTAGCCCCTCACTTTCATGAGCAGCCAAGTCACACAAAAAGCCAAACAACAACAACAAAACAACCCCCCCACACACACACACCATAGAGCTGAACAATAGAAATCCACCAGCAGAATAGGCTGAAGTGCTTGCAGTGCAGAAAAGAATGTCAGTCAAGAACCCGTAGCTTTTTTTCATTACCTCTAGACTGAGACACCCCTCACCTCCATTCTTTACTGAAAGTCTCCTTTTGGTCAACTTGATGCAAAACCAAGTTGTCAGTCTTGTTTACCAGGTTAATTCCTTTTAGGGAATATTACCTTTCCTTCTGTATAGCTGGCTTGATTAAGCCTGGTGTGGTGGGTGAAGTTGTGGGGGGCATGGGCTGGCTCCACAGACTATCAAGCAGAGGTCTAAAGGAGGACAATGTGAACTAGGGAGATGATGTGGCCAGGACCTCAGGGAACATGTGCTGATCACACTCATCTCCTCCAGGTGCTCTTATGGAGCTCCTATTTGTCAAGCACACACATACAAAGAGTAAGGCCAAAGTTCCCCTGTCCTAATGCTGTACAAACAGAGAAAGCAAGAGAGACATGTGGTCACTGCCCTGACATGGCCACTGTCTACCTACTCAAGATAAACAGTAACAGGCCACATAAGCAAACTCAGTGACCAAAGACTATTTCATGTCCTTTGTGTTTTATTGATAGTCTCAAAGAGTTCAGGGTTGGTTTAGTTACAGACCTGAGACAGTTTCCCCAAACAAAGATTTTCAAGGACAAAACTTCAGTCACATGTGAGTGCAGGGTACAAAGAAGCCTAATTTACCTTTGTACAAACTTCCCACTGATAGCAATGCTTATTATTACACATTTCTACTTCAGTAGGGATATCTAAGTGAGGCACACTAAGGCTGCATAGAGAGACAGCCCCTTCTTCCAAGAATTTACAGTCTTATGAATAGACAAAGCAGACACAGGACAGGACAGGAAAAGAGGTAAAGTGACCAGTCCAAAAATCTTAGTACAAGTGGGTGAAGGAGGGAACAGAATCCAGTCCTTGTGATTTCCAGGCTAGTGCCCTTACCACTGCTAGACCACAGTGCTTTTCCTAAGCAATTACATTAAGCCCAATTATTCAGACCGCAGTGCTGCCAAATCTCATGATTTTAATCACCATTCGTATATCTTGTGGTTGAGGCCAAGCTGCTAGAGTTGAGTGATTGCCTCAGGTTTAATTTAAAAACAAAACAGTCTATTTCTACCTCTCACACCTGCAGAGAAAAGTTTGAAACCGTGAAATAAGTGTTCTCAAACCAGAAGGCAACCCCCCCCCCAAACAATATTTTTTAAATCTCAGTTTTGGGAGGGTGGTGGGGCAACAGGGACTGACTGACAGATTTTCTAACTCTTGTGGTTGGAAACACTGGTGAAGTTAATTTTACCCAAGTATAAGAGGAAAAATGATCAGGAGAATTTTTAAATAGTTTATTGACTTGATTTATGACCTTGAGCAACTCACCAAATCCCTATGTAGTAGAGAACTTAAGCATATGAACAGCAGCATTCAATTAATAAAGCTACTATCATAGCTTATGTTACCCACCCGCTTAAATCTTTTGCTGCACTGGGGCTGTAAAACCTAATCCAGTGCCTGCCCATGTCAAGAGAGAATCTGGCTCAGTGGGCTTTTTGACTTGTTCCTTTATCATCTTGCTCAGGTGTCTCAAACTCAAATCACCACAAGGGCCGCATGAGGGCTAGCAGAGGGCCTTATGAGGAGTAGGATAGTAGCCCGAGGGCCACACCACTGAAGCCTTTTCATACAATGATATTGCAAATATTAGTAATGATAGTGGCATTGTGGGCCACAGGAAATAGCTTTGAGGTCTGCATGCGGCCCGCAGGCCATGTGTTTGAGACCCCAGATCTAGTTGTTGTCCCATCTATAAAATGGCTGTAATTATACTTCACCTCAGGAGATGGCACTTTAATAAGCATTTATAAAACACTCCAAGATCCTTTGATAAATTATGATGTAGCTGGCATAGTATTAATTTAGTATCCACCCCCCCCCCACCAAATGCTTCACCATGTCAGCCCTGATCTTGTATTACTAACTTCAAAAGGAGCAGGATCACGCCCAGAGTCTGTTTGCTAAATTCCATCCTCAAAGGAATTCTGGCCACAGACTCCAGATTTTGCTCCATTGATACTTAGCCTCTTAACCAACAGGGTTGCAAGTAGTGCTGCAGCTGTGTAAATTACTTGTTACTAAGCCTCAGAATTTCACTGCCTAGGGCAGCAGGAAAAGCAGAATCAGTGTCAAGCTGGGTGTGCACAGCATTACTTTAAGGAGATAACTAGGTGTGTAGAACAGATTACACACAGAAGCTATCACAAATGAGACTAACAGTGCCAACAGAACTTCCTGGGAGCAATTAATCAATCCCTGTAGTTTAAATATCTGCATTTGCCAGAACGCAGCAACAGTATTTGCTTTTCAAAAAATAAAGTGTACAATAACTATCAGGCCTCACCATCCCACATTTTAGATAAGAGCAGCAAAGTTCTAAGAGCAAAAGTGCTTTGCATAGTTCCTGTTTTTACCATTTTCCTTTTGTCCCCCTGCCCTTTCAGTTCAGAACATGAATTCATCAGCCCACAAGTTCAACTAAGCAGCAGCAGCAGCTGTGATGCTGTAATGAAAGTTGTGTCAGCACTTTCACTCAAACACCACTCTGCTGCGCTTTCAACTCTGCTGTAAAAATTAACTCCAGAATAAAGCTCAGTTCAAACCTATCTCCACTGGGAAGACAAAATATAAAATAAAGTACCTTTTCCATCAACATGCACGATTTGTCAGCTCCCACCTCTGCGTTCAACTGAGTAATAAGACTGGGGTAGCATACATGGGACATAAGTGAGGTCACTGTTCTCACCACCACCAGTCTTTAGTTTTCCAAAATGTATAGAAAACACACTTCCCATCGCACATTTTCGTTTGCTCACCTTTGATTAACATTAGAACTTCACTATGGAGAAAAGCAGCAACACAAACTACATGAGTTTTGAAGGTCAACAGGCAAACTATAGTAAATCTTGAAGATTAATTGCAATTAGAGATGCTAATTTTTACATTGCAATGCTTATCTTTTCCAAGAATGTATCAGCCTTCACTGTTGTTAAAAAATTAAGCTTTATATCAGCAATAGCTTACCCTCAAAGAAAGAAAATGCCTCTCTCACACCACAGGAAGCGTGATCAATTGTGTAGTAATTAAAGTGTGAAAAAATGGGTGGTTACATACAGCAGCCTTTTAGATAGATAGATAGATATAAAATCTATTTTGTTTGCCTTCAAACCCTGTAACAGTGGATTGTGTATAAACGGTGTATGTCTCCACAGACCATAGAACTACAAGACTCAATACATAAATTAATTTCTAGGCAGCACAGATTTGGGCTTTGTATTTATTAATTTTCAGTAAATAGCTCTAACCTTTACACATTTTTTTTTTAGTCACACATATGGTAAAAAGACAGGACAGGAAGGCCAGTTTATGGTGGTACTTTTACTATTTGATTGTCTAAGGGAGATGAATAATTATGCATCATTTTTGCAAAACACCACACCTTTCCCCTCGGTAAATTTACTAATTTCTATAGCCCCTATTGTTAAGGCAGTCTCTGATAGTTTTACATTAAATATTGGTATGACTACTAGTATTTAATGTTATTTGTATTGTTGTAGTGCCTGGGGGTCTGAGCTATGGAAAAGGAGCCCTTTGTACTAGGTGTGGTATGAATAGAGAACAAAAGTGGGTCCTGACCCCAAAGTATTTCTAATCTAATAGCACAGCACCTGAGAAAGTCAAGGATGAAAAGCAGTTTCACTTAAAACTATTTGCACATGCTCACCCTTCTTCACTGAAGCTTTGCAAGTTGTTTGATGTGGACAGATCCCTGCAGAGTCTCACCAACTTCACATGACAAGCATAGATGTCCACTCAGTGTGGAAAATTGCCAGCTCTGCTATTGTGGGCCCCATGCTCTTCCTTCTTGTGGAGGGTCTGGGTGCCACTTCCTACCCCTATTGCTAGGTGTTAGCCACCTTCATAGTGCTCGATAAAGCAAGGGGGAAGTGACCCAGGCACAGTGTCTACTTCGGGTCCCAGCCCAGGGGCCCTAGTAACAACAGCTATGCATTGCTGAAATTGCTTCCAGCTGCAGTTTTCCCTTGCTTCCCTACTTCCCCCTCTGGCCTTACAACTTTTTAAGTCCCTTCTCTGTTTCCTGGGCAAGGTCTCTTCCAATCCTCCTGCCTGCGGGAATATCTTGGTCCCATTTCCCCCTTTTAGCAGGGCCCCTTTCCCTCAAGCCTCTATAGCTTTGAGCCAGGGGTTTGGTAGGGAAGCCTTCCTCCCAGCGTTCCCATTCCACTTCACCTCATTCTTTGGTCTTTCCTTAGCTGCCACACTTCTCTAACAGGCTCACCATCTCTTGTTCCTCACTTTCCTCTGCCTCTCTGTAGCAGGGGGTTTTAATCAGGTCTCTAGCTGGGTCTTAATTGGCCTCAGGTGCTCCTAAATGACTGTTAGTAACCTCTGCTCAGTCCACAGGAAACAAGGCTCTGACTATTGTCAGGGTTGTGTACCTCCTTCAGTCACCCTCCTGCTGCATTCTGGCCCTGCTGACTCGCCCAAGCAGAACAAACCAGTCCTGTGACACTTTAAAAGACTAACAAATTTATTTATCGCATGAGCTTTCATGGGACAAAATCCCACTTTGTCAGATTCTTTGAAGATGGGGGAACTTTAAAATGGGAAGAAAATAAACGCAGGGAAGTTTATGACACAGAATCAGGTCAGACTGTAACAATTTCCAAAGGGGTAACCATGTTAGTCTAGTCCAGCAAAAAAAAACAAAAAAACAAAAAACCCAAGGAGTCGTGTGGCACTTAAAGACTAAGGCTATGTCTACACACAAGGCTTTATTTCGAAATACGTCATTTCGAAATGACTTATTTCGAAATAAAGCCTTTAATCCGAAACATGTTTTGAAGGAAGAGCCTTCCCCTCAGCACCCTGGCCAGGGTGCTGAGGGGGGACAAGCCGCAGGGCACGGGGGGCTGCCCCCAAGACCAGCGGGGAGCCCTGCGGAGGGGCGCCAATGCCCTGCTCTCCCCGCTAACCAGGCTGCTGCCAAACCCCACAGTGGGGTCCGGGGGCGCCCAGCTCTCCCTGCCGCCAGGGCCGGCGGCAAATCCCGGGGCAGGGTGCCAGGGCCGCGGCTTTTCCCGGCCGCGGGGGCTGCAGCCAGGGAGCCAGTCCCGACCCGGCTCCCCAGCAACTGAGTGGCCGCTGCCACGGGGAGCCAGGTCCCGCCGGCTCCTCAGGCCCTGGGCTCAGCGGGGGCAGCGGCTGCGAGTCCCGCGGCTCCCCCGCCACCAGCTCGGGGCCTGCAGCCGGGGCGGGGTGGCCGCAGCGCAGGGGGCTCACCCCGCGCCCTGCCTGAGGGCTCAGGGCCTGAGGAGCCGGCGGGACCCGGCTCCCCGTGGCAGCGGCTGCTCAGTCGCTGGGGAGCCGGGTCGGGACCGGCTCCCTGGCTGCAGCCCCCGCGGCCGGGAAAAGCCGTGGCCCCGGCACCCTGCTCCGGGCTTTGCCGCTGGCCCTGGCGGCAGGGAGAGCCGGGCACCCCCGGACCCCACTGTGGGGTTTGGCAGCAGCCCGGGCAGCGGGCAGGGTGGGGAGCCCCTGCACCTGGCCGCAGGGCTCCTGAGCAGCCCCAGCGCGGGGAGAGCGGAGCATCGGCGCCCCTCCGCAGGGCTCCCCGCTGGTCTTGGGGGCAGCCCCCCATGCCCTGCAGCTTGTCCCCCCTCAGCACCCTGGACAGGGTGCTGAGGGGAAGGCTCTTCCTCCCAGGGTGCTTTGCACCCTGGGAGGAAGTTCAAATCCTGTTGTTTCGGAATCCATTTATTCCAAAACAACAGGTCCAAATGGCATTATTTCGAAATGACCATTTCGAAATAACAGCCATTTCAAAAAAATCCAGGTTTAACTGTTTCGAAAGGACGATTCTTATTTCAAAAGGACAGGATCTGTCTTTTCGAAATAAGAAAACGTCATGTAGACCTAATTTCTTTTATTTCGAACGAGTGTTATTTCGAAATAAAAGTGCCGTGTAGACATAGCCTAACAGATTTATTTTTTGCATGAGCTTTTGTGGGAGAAAAATCCCACTTCGTCAGATGCTTCGAAGATGGGTGAATTTACAGAATGGAATGAAAATAAATGCAAGAGGGTGTAAAACATAGGATCAGGTCATATAGTAACAGCAAATCAGAGCAGTTGTTAGGTTCAAACCCTGGGAAGGCTGAAGTCAAATTACCTTTTGTAATGGGAAAAGAACCCATAGTCTTGATTCAATCCTGCTTTCACACTAACAGTAGATCAGCGCAGTAGTTTAGATTCAAACACTGGAGAACAGCATATAGAGGAAGATGGAGGTCAAATCATCTGTTGTAATGGGAAAAGAATCCAAAGTCCCTATTTAGTACATTCATGGCTAAATAAGACTTTGGAGTTTCTTTTTTTTTCTCATTACAACAGGTGATTTGACCTCCATCTTCCTCTATATGATCTTCCTCAACATTTGAATCTAAACTACGGCACTGATTTGGTGTTAGTGTGACCTGATCCCATAACTTGCAGTTCCCTGCATTCACTTTCCTCCCATTCTGTAAGTTCTCCCATCTTCAAAGTGTCTGACAAAGTGGGATTTTCTCCCATGAAAGCTCATACAATAGATAAATTTGTTAGTCTTTAAGTGCCACAGGACTCCTTGCTTGTTTTGCTGAACTAGACTAACACAGCTACCCCTTTGGAACCTGGCATGAAGCAGAACAGATTATCTCATCAGGGCCTCAATGCACAGCTACAAAAATTATTATGTATATGACTTGCTATTTCAAAAAGTTCACATTATCAACCACCAGAGCATAAGACAAACGCCTTCAGTTATTATTTAAAAAAAAGAAATTAAAATGCAAAAGACGTATGTTACCTAGCATTAATATTGACTACTTGATCTTGCAACGAGGTCTGGAAACTTCAGAAAATTAAAGTCCTGGCCAAAAGATTTTCAAAAGCAATCAAATGACCAATCCCTCAGTTGTCTTAGTACTTAACTTAAGATCACTTAAATGGTCCTGCTTTTCAGCAGTAGGTCCTTAGCAAGTTCTAAAAATCAGGCCCCCCCAAGATGTCTCCAGACGTGCATTCAAAGATTTATGTTTTTGGGTGCCTCAAATCACTTAAGAAAATCTTGGCTCTTCACTCTTTCATACTCATTGCATATATGTAACATTTTCTATCCTTGGAGGCTCCAGTCCTGCAAGCTGTTCTGAGTGGGCAGGAGGCACCAAGAGGCAATGTGTCTGTGTTGGGGGAGAGGGGTATCATACAGGATCATGCTCCCCTTCCCCTTAATATCTGCCAGAGTTCATATACCCTGCAGTGAACCCTACTGCATAGCACCAGAACCTTTGAATTATGTCATCTTTGGTGGCACCCACACAGAACTGTTAATACAAGTGAGGTCTCGCTCAAAACAGCATATTGGTCTTAGTCATTAGTCTATACATATAAAATGTGCAAACTAGTATTAACAAACCTATTAACTTTTGCAATTAACTGTACTGAGAACTCCTAACATCCCCCTCATTTAATATTAAGATAGCTTATATCTTCATCTTCAAACATTTAAATAATTTAAAAGGGAAATTACCTGACAGCATAAGGCCCAAAATGTAAGTTCCACAAAATCTAATATTTTCCTTGGCAAAGCTGAAAAGCATTCAGAATGGGAAGAACAGCATTAACAAACATAGGCACTGCTTCCTAAAGGTGTGTTGCTGATTTGGTATGGGGGGAGACCCTGAAAACAGCTTAAGAGAAGACTGAAGAGTGGTCAGTACTTCCTCAGAAAAGTAAGAATAATCTATGAATTTAGGGCAAGGCCAGCGCATGAATTTGGATCCTGAGGATATCACACACAAAAATGCAATTGGTGGGTCACCTCATTAAGAAGTTTGGAAACCACTTCAGCTAAGGTTTTGTCAGTAACCATTTTTGAGGTATTAGTCAGAAAATATCCTTTTAAAAAGAAACATATTTTAATAAATAAATAAATGAACAATAAATAAATGGATACCTTTTGTAACTGTTGTTCAAGATGTGTTGCTTATATCCATTCCAAATAGGTGTGTGCACAGTGAGTTGGAAAGACTTCCCCTAGTGGTACCCGTAGGGTTGGCTTTGGCACCCCCAGAGTCACACCTTCATAATGCCCTATGTAGGGTTCTGCTGATTCCCCTTTCCCATCTGTTGCTATTCCTTCTTGCCAGCAGACTGCAACAGAGCAGTAGGCGAGTGAGTCTTAGAACTGACAAGAGCGACAGCTCAAAGGACAATTACAGAAGGTTAGTGATTGTTTTTTCTTCTTCCAGTGCTTTTCATGTCAATTCAAAGTAGGTGACTCCCAAGCTAGACCATAAGAGGAGGGGGTGGAGTTCAAAGTCCCAAAGACTGAAAAACTGCTCTACTGCAAATAGCATCATCTGTGGCCAGGACTGGATTAAGGCCTCTGAGGGCGCGGGGCTATTCACTTTTGTGCCTCTCCCCCAACCCCACCATGGCGGCACCCAGCATGGGGGCAGGGCAGCACTTTGGCACAAGTGCTGGGGCCTGGCAGACCCAGCAGCTGCACAGGGCAGGCTGGTGCTTGGCGCTGGGGGCAAAGAGGAGGCAGGGCCCACAGACCAACCACCCATGTGACATGGTGTGGGATGGAGTTGCTGTGGACCTGCTCATCAGCGCCCTCCTTAGCCTGGGGCTGCAGCCTCTAAAGCCCCTTTGTTAATCCAGCAATGCCTGTAACATGCGGGGTAACAGTGTAACAGCCTGCAAGGGTATGAAAAGAGGACCAAGTTGCTATCCCACAAATATTTGGGAGCAGCACTTGGCCTAGGAATGACGTGGAGGACACTTCTGCTCTCATGGAATGAGATGTTTATCATCGGGGTGGGTACTTTCACAAGGTCATAATAGGCCTTGATATAGGACATGATGGATAATGAAATTTATTGGGACAAAATCAGTAGCACTTTCATTCCGTTTGCTATGCTAAACATAGCTGGGTCATTCTTCTGAATGGTTTTTCTCTCAATGTAAAAGGCTAAGGCACACCTGACATCCTACAAATGCAGTCTGCACATTCCCCTACTAGCACGAAGTTTTGGGAAGAAAACCAGGAGGGAAAGTGTCCTGGTTCATATGGAATTCAGAAACCACCTTCAATAGGAATGCTGTATGAGGGCAAGACTGAATCTTATTTTTGCAAAAGGTCATGTAGGTAGGTTCCAACATAAGCATATTGAGCTCAGATCCTCCCCTGGTGAAAATAATGGCTATCAGAAAGGCTACTTTTCAGGAGAGGTAGAGAAGTGACCATGTCACCTGAGGTTCAAATGAAGGGCCTGTCGGTCTTCACAGAACAAGGCTGAGGTCCCATTGGGGACCAATGGATTTGTGGGTGAGTAGCCTGTCCAACCTCTTCAGCAAAGGCACAGTTAAAGGATTAGTGAAGACCAAGCATCCCACTATCCAGGAATCAAATGCTGAAGTGGCAGCCTGGTGGATCTTAACTGATAACCGTGATAGGCCCTGTTGTTTCAAGTGTGGCAAATAGTTGAGAATTAACAGAACTGATTTCAGCATGAGTCAGATAATCTTCTGATTATCTTGGACAGAAAACAGTTTCAACTTAGCTAGGTAAGTGGCCCCATTTAAGGGTTTCCTACTTCCAAGGAGGACTTCCTTAACATGTGCCAAAACGTGCAAGTTCAATGGGATTCAGTCATGGTACTTCCATGAGTGAGGGGTAGCAATTTGAGATTAGGGTGCATAAGGGTGTCATGCTGCTGAATGATCCAGGTCTGGGAACAGAGGTACAATGACAGGTGTGTCCACTGAGTGGTTGAAGTGTTTGATGAACCAGTGCTGATGAGGTCAAATAAGGGTTACCAGAATCACCATAGACCTTTTTTGTCTATGCTTCAACAGGACCCTGTGGATCAGAGGGAAGGTGTAAAATAGCTGGCCTGCCCATGGGATGAGAAAGCTATCTGTGATAGACCCTGGGCTCTGTGTTTGGAAAGAGCAGAACTGGAGGCACTTTCTGTTGAGCTTTGTGGCAAATAAGTCCATACAGAGTGTGATCCGGACCTCCTGGAGTAACCACCTGAGTATGCAAAGATTGGGGCAAGCTGCAAAAAAGAGAGCAGCTTCTCCCAGCACTGGTGTGTTACCTGGAGTTAAACTTCCCAACCAGTCACAAACAATGCTATTGATCCCCCACACTGGCTATCAAGAAGCCAGCATAAAACATACTCAGCCCCCTTTGCTGCATTGCAGCCACTGGTCCCCAGTACAGCCACTGGGTCTCTTAAAGAAATAGGTTCTCCTGTCCCCAGAGGGTCAGTCACATCACCCAGAACAATATAGGCTTGGATCTTACCCAAAATACCACACTGCCAGCCAATCCTTTAGTAACTAAAACTAAAGGTTTAATATTAAAAAGAAAAGAAAAAATGAGAGATGTTATAGGGTCAAAGTAGATCACATACTTATTGTTTAGAGTCCATAGAAGATATGTTCTTGAAGAATTTGGAGTTTGCAGCTCTTAGGCATACATCCAATTCCTAGATGGGTTTAATCCCTTGTTTCACAGCTTGAGAAGTTAGAAGTCCAGTTTCAAGGAATAGAGACCAAATAGTCCAAGTATAGAGTTGGTTCTAATTCTCCTCTGAGAATTAGCAGGGCGGTTTCCAAGCCAGTGCTGGCTGGGATCTCAATCCTGCAGCCCAAACTTTCCCTGAGAATCTTGGACAGATGTGAGATAAAGGGATTATGTTCCCAACTTCCTTTTATAGTTGCAGCAAGGTGGGCATTTGCAGGTCATTTCTTCACTTGAGCTTTGATGACATTTCTCAAGTACTTAAGTGGAGAATAGTAACCTATATTGTCCTTTGAAGTAAAAACTTCACCTCCTAGGCACCGTAGGTAATTAGCTGCATTAGCACTATTGACAGACAGTTTACACTGGTACATCAAAGGTCCATCTAGATCAGGCATGGCCAAACTGCGGCTTGAGACCCACACGCAGCTCTTGAATGAAAAATTGTGGCTCCCAAAAGAAAATCAGCAAATCAATTTAGGAAAGCAGCTCCAGGCTAGTTGGTCAGGAAGGGGTCAAGGCAGTGGGGAGAAGCCCAATATGGTCAGGGATGGCAGGCAGAACTAAGGCATGGTCAGGATTTTAAATAGCTGGCCACTACCCTGCAGTCTTTTACATCAAACAGCAGCTAAACGTTTACTGCATAGGCCTAATTTTCATGGTAACTGTAAGTAATTGTTAGATCTGACATTAGTAGGATCACTATTTGTCCTCTTTTTATGATAAAATTAAAGTGTGCAATGAATTTTAAACTTAGTAATTTTGGAGTAGGTAAAAGTATGTGGCTATATGCCTCAGTGCGGCTCTCGAAGGTTTAATAATCAACTTGTGTGGCTCAAATTCCATAAGTTTAGGCACCCTTGATCTAGATGTTAATGTTCCCTTTAAAACCCTTCCAATAAACAATGGTAACCAATAGGAAAGCCAGTTCATTTACCTTGCTAACCTCTAACAGGATATGTGTAGACATCATCAAGAAACCACTAATACACACACATATCAAAGCCCTAGCCTAATCACTACCATTGCATTTTCCTATAATATGTCTTCAAAGGTTAGATTTGGGTCATGTATTTTACAAGATGGCTTGGTCTTCTCAGACGTAGCGTGACGCAGAGAATACTCCACATGCTCAACACATCTGGATACACCAGCTGCTTGTGAGTAAGGATAGACCTGCTAAGGTTGCCAGCCAACGTACACTGAATCCCAGGCAGGTACAATGTTGCCAGGTGTATTGAATGAGTGATATAAAAGGCTCACAGTCTGAGGGCTTCCTGGCATAGGGGAGAGGAGCCTGTCTATATAAACATTATTGCCTTATTGTCTGTTAGGACCAATATTACTTTGTCCTCCAGGTGACCTTGGAAAGCTTGGCAAGCAAAATGCACTGCTCTCAATTGATAAGGTGAAAACTTTGTGTGGGACCAAGACCTTGGGTTTTGAAGTCTTCCAGATGAGCTTCCCAACTCATAGCTGACATGTCCATTACCAGAGCATGAGGGATGTGGCAGTGAGAAGGCGATTCCTACACATAGATGAAGATTGTGCTATCATCCCAGGGTCTCTAACACTGAAGCATGGGAGTAGGATCACCTTGTCTACATCACCCTGAGCTGGGTGGTAAACTGAGGCTAGCCATGCTTGTAAGGGTCTGAAACATAGCCTGACATGCCATACAATGTAGATGCAGACTGCCACGTAACTTGCACCTTGAGACAATTCCAAGCTATGGTCAGAGGATAGCACTTTAAGTTCTCTAGTCTATAAGGCCCTCAGAAGCCAGGAAACAAGCCTCCAGAAGGTATGCCTCACCTGCCCAGAGTCCAGCACCACCCTGATGAATTCTACCCTCTCTGGGCAGGCATACACAATGATTTCTACTCATTGATCATAAGGCCCAACTAGTCGAAGGTGGCCCTTATCAGACTCATGTCTGTCTCCATCCGTACCTTGGTGCATCCCTTCACTAACCAGTTGTCAATAACTCCAGGTAGAGCTATATTGATACTCCTTTCTTCATAAAGGCTGCAACCATTGACATAGCTTTGGTGAATACCTGGGGGGGCATGTAAAGTCCAAAAGGTAGGAGGTGAACTTGTAGTGGGCCCAATTGATGACAAAATTGAGGAACTTCCTATGGCTAGGTAGATGGTCAAGTGGAAATAAGTGTCCTTTAAGTCGAGGGTAGCATACTAATCTTCCAGATCCAGGAAGGGAATGATGAAGATGAGGGCTATCATGTGGAACTGCAGTTTCTTCATGAACCTGTTGATGTTTCACAGATTGAGAATGGGATGAAGGCCTCCATTGGCTTTCAAGATAAGGAAAAAGGAAGGGTAGAATCCTCTTCCCCTTAGTTCCTGAGGCACCTGTTCCATTGCTTTCACTCTTAGAAGTGCTTGCATCTCTTCTTAAAGAAGTCGCTTATGAGATGGGTCCCTGAAGAGGAATGGGGAGGGTGGAAAGATGGATGAAATGAAAATTGAAATGAATATCGAAGTCTTACCATGTGTAGAACCCATCAGTCCAACATGATCTGAGACAATGCCTGGTAGAAACAGGATAAATTATCCAAAAACAAAAGGAGGGATTGATCCAAAACAGTGACTGTTGCTCCATCTGCAGGCACACCCTCAAAAACTTGGCTTAAAGTCAGCAGCTTGCCTCATTTGAGCAGGACCCTGGACAGAGGATGACAGGTTGAATTCTTAACAGGACAGTATGAGAGAGGCCTGGAGCCAGAAGCTCCATCTTATGCCACTCCTAAAGACTGACCATGCTGCCACATCTGCTGTGTCTGAGGCTGCCTGAAGCAGGGTCTTTGTTATTGCCTTATGTTGCTTTGATATATGTCTTTACCATGGTGGAGAATTCAGATTTGGAATCTGATGGTATTGACTATACAAGTTTCCTCTACGGGCTGCCACAGTGGAAGGTGTACCTACTAAGGATGGTCTCGTGGTTAGCTACCTGGAGTTTTAGTCCTCCAATGGAGTCAACTTGCCTCCTGAAGAGCTCCAAATTCACAGCATCTTTGCCTTTGCCATGGGACATGTTGACCCTGCCTCTCATGCTCATTTGCAGCAGCGACCACAAGTGACCCTAAAGGGCAGTGAGTTTAAAACCACTCAAACTCCTTTGAGGATACGAAATATTTTGTCTCGACTTTTTTCCACCATAGGAGGCAGAGAGGCTGGGCCTTATAGTCACAAGGTCATTGTGCTCTCCCTGATGGCTTTAAAATAAATAAAATAAAATAAATAAGCAGCAGCATGACCCTAGATGAACATTCTGGGGCTAGGTTGTCTAACGTTGGGTCTGCACCTTCCACGACCTCCTCTGCCTGAGGCACATATTCCAAACTAATCTATGAAGTAGGTCCTGGTGAGCTCTGTCATCTAGTACCAGAACTGCCATTGCTATAGCCTCATCCACAGATGAAGAGGAAGATGCTGTCAGGGACAGGGCTGATGTGTCCTGCCCCTAGGCATCAGAAAGGTTCTGTGATGCTGCATCTTCATCCTTGGAGTCATGGTGGGGAATTCCTGCACAGAGGAGCAGTCCCTCAGTGCCATGCTGCATGCACCCAACAGAGTAAAATGGTTTCCTGGCTTGTCCTTCTGATAAAGAGTACAATCTCCCTGACTGGGACCCTTGAGCCTGGTAGAACACCCACAGGATCCACCATGGCCACTGTAATGGCACCTACCACTGTAGGGAAACTGGCACTGCAAGGGGTGAGTTGCCTCCATCCTCTGATGTCTATGTGGTACCAATCCCTCCTCCACAAAAAGGACTCTGCTCTGCAGAAACAATGGGGATGCAGTGACAGACAGTGCTGGGAATTGGTACCATAAGGAGTGAGATCAGGCCATCATAGCAAACTTACCCTTAGAGGGCACTGCAGATTTTCTCAGTGCTTGGGTATGGTCACAGTGAGGTGGAGGAGATGTCCTCAATCAACTCCCTTGCTGCTTACTAGGCCTCTGGTGTGGACAAGAACTGCAATTCCTCCTCCTGCATCTCCCTCAGCAGGGAGTCAATGAGGATCAGACTCAACAAACCCCTTTTTACGGCCCAGAGTCAAAGGCACTGTGCTGGTTGACTAAAGCTCATGTGGCCTGACAGAGGTCACACTTTACTCCCTTTCCTGGCATACTTAGGTTAGCAAGCGACCTCGATCCATCTTCATCTGTTTATGTGGCAATGTGGAATGGTGTCCCCTTGGGTGCTGAGGAAGTGTGCTGGTGCCGAAACTCCTTGGGTTTAGAGTCCTTTCCAAGTGGTGCCTTCTGTACCAATGCTGGAGCACTCCTCATCAAGGCCAAGGTTGAGGTCTGTCCTGTGGGGCTCTCCATGGGACAAAGGGTGGAGTCCATAAGTAAAAAAGTCTTATCTCTAGGGTGTCCTGGGACATAAGCCTCTGATGATGTGACAATGGTCCTGCAGTTGTGACTCTCCAAGGTGCTTCAGAAACTGAGGTCTGGCTGCATAGACTTCTTGCAGGATCCTCAGACATACCCGTCCATAGGGCAGAGAGAGGGAAAAAGACTACCCGATAAGTGGGAGTACTCTGTCCTACATCCACACTATTACTTTTTCCTTTTCTTAAAAAAAACTATTTACAAGTATTTAAAGAGACAAAGGTGAAGCAGGGGAAAGAGCTAGTAAAGCAAGAGAATCTGTTGGTTCAATGATCATCACAAGCAGCGAGAAGGAACTGAAGAGGTGGAAGGTCAGCAGAGTCCTATATAGGGCACAATGAAGGCTTATCTCCAGATGACTCCACAGCCAAACTTACTGATGCCACTAGTGGAAAACTTTCTGGCCGACTGTGAACATGGCATACACACACCTATACTTGGAATCAACATGAGCAAGAACTTGAAGGAAAATGAAACCCTAAAAATGTATTTTAAATATCCTTTTATCTCACAGAACTGAGTCAGCCTCTGAACTCTATTAATGCATGCAGTTTAAATAAGTGTTTTTCCTTTCCTAATTAGGGAGAGCTAGGAACAGTATTCTTTATTCTTTCAATTGTAATACAGTATGATCTTCAGCGAGTAAGTACTCTCTTTGAATTAACAGCACTTTGAGTCTGCTGAATTTTTCTGGCAGATGTACAAATGCTTTGTACTGAAACAGAAGGAGAAATGTAAGCAATATTGCTCTCTGTTAAAGAGACAAAATATTGCCATAGATAAATTTCAGAAAGCAGAATGCTTTCTCAGTGCCCATTTTAATGTTTTGTTATGGCAAATATCAGTTGTTACCTACAGAAACATTTGTATAACAGAAATTCTTTCATCTTCCATTTGATCAACCTTGCAGAAGCTAGGGTAAAAAAAAAAAAAAAAGTTGACCTGTACTTAAATATGCTAGGTCTACAAAATTAGGCAGAAATGTAGAGCTGTCACAGATACTAAAATAACTAGTATTGTGGTTTCAATCTTTAGAACACTATTCTTGGTAATAATTATGATTGGAAGGGATTTGTTTTCTTGTTGCTATGTGTGGCTTCTTCTGCAGCTCAGCTTTGACAACCTAAACACCTAATGGCTGGCACAAATTAACATCATTTTATTCAGACACATTAAATATTAAGCCTTATTATAAGGTAGGTACATTTAGGAGACTAAATAGGATAACTGTTTAGTCTCCCTCAAACAGTCTCCACAAGTGGCTCTGAATAGTCATAATTAAAACCAAAAATGGAGGATTTGAAATCAAACCACAAGGATGGAGGAGTAAAGCAGGACGGGGATACTCAAAAGAGTGCACATGTGCATGCTTGAGCTAGGGAAATACCATAAAACAGATTTGTTAAATTTGTAAAATACTGGAAATTGACAATTTATAAAATACCTGCACTTGTAAATTACTCATCTCCTTTTATAAATTGGACAAATAATGAAGTATTGCAAAAATATGGAGACATTCAAACTACTCAGTGTACATCACAGAATCATAGAACTAGAATGGACCATGAGAGGTCATCAAGTCCAGTCCCCTGCACTCATGACAGGACGAAGTACCAGCTAGACCAGGAGTGGGCAGCATTTTGGCCACAGGACCATTTGGTATGCAGGCCACAGGATGGAGGGAGTGTTTTGTGGGGAGTTGCCACACTACCCATATGGTGGGAGGGGGTGAGGCTGGAAAAGGGAGTTTTGGGGAGAAAGGGTGGACCTGTGTGGGTGAGTAGCAGAGCTCCATGGCACTAGAGGGCCCTGGATAGAGGCAACAAAAGCTGATCAGATCTGATTAGCTGTTGCTGTGCTCTGGCCACAGCCCTCTAGTGCCGCAGGGAAGGTGTGGAACCTGGAGCAGGAGCAATACAGCACTGATCAGATGAACTCCAGAGCTCATGTAAATCACTGATAAAAATACTGAACAGAACCAGACCCAGAACAAATCCTTGTGATACCCTCGCTCATTATACTCTTCCAGCATGACGGTGAAGGGCTGATAACTACTCTTTGGGAGCAGTTATCCAACCAGTTTTGCATCCACCTTAATAGCTCCATCTAGGTTGTACTTCCCTAGTTTGTTAATGAGGTGCTGCGAGACTGTATCAAAAGCTTTACCAAAGTCCACACATACCACATCTACCACTTCCCTTCTATCCATAAGGCTTGTTACTCTGTCATAGAAAGCTATCATGTTGGTTTGACGTAATTTTTTCTCAACAAATCCATGCCATCACTTAACAATTTATTCCCTTTTAGATGTTTGCAAATTGATTCCTTAATTATTTGTTCCATTTTCTTTCCCGGTATAGAAGTTAACTGGTCTGTAATTCCCTGGGTTGTTCTCATTTCCCTTTTCATAGATTTTCACCCTTTTCCAGTCCTCTGGGATCTCTCCCATCTTCCATGACTTTTCAAAGATAACAGCTCATAGCTCAGATATCTCCAGAGTGCACTCTTCAAGTATTCTAGGGAGCATATCATCAGGCCATAGTGACTTAGAGACATCTAAGTAATTTTAACTTGTTTTTTTCCCCTCTCTTTTAGCTTCTGGTCCCATCCCATTTTTACTGCCATTCACTGCCCTGGGAAAGGACCCAGGGAACCAACCCAGGACCCGCCCCCTCCCCAGAGGCCACATCCCTTGGCTGCAGGCCATGCCCCCAGCCAGGGACAGGGCCGGAAGTGGCCACTGCGGCCACGGGCAGCTAAGCTTGGATCCCTGGCTGGGGATAGGACCGGGAGCAGCTGCAAGTGGCTGGGTCCTGGATCCGACGGGGCCGGGAGCGGCAGCCATGGATGCGGGCAGCTGGACCCCAGATCCCCAGCCAGGGATGGGGCTGGAGCAGCCGCCACAGCTGTGGGCGGCTGGGCCACGGACCTCCAGCCTGATCAGGCTGGAGACCAGTAAAGGCGGGGCCCCGCGAGACCCAGGGCACTGGTGCTGGGATTCAGGGCATGGGCCCCGTGTGCCCGGTGCCAGCAATGCCCCTGCCATTCACTATGTCAGGCATCCAGTTGCCACCAACCTTCTTGGTAAAAACCGAAACAAAGGAATCATTTAGTTCCTCTGCCATTTCCACATTTTCTTTAACTGTTTTTCCCTCTTTGAGTAATGGTCCTATCAACTCTAACCAATGTTTGTTCAGAATAAGAGGTTATTTCATAGAAAGTGAATCTAGAAAAAAGGAAATATCTGGGATATAGCATACAGCAATGTGCTACGCAATATAAGAATCTCACTTTGAGTAGGAAATGCCAGCAATTTCACCCAGTCACCCCCCCCACTCATATTCCCTATTTCAACTTCTCCAAGACTCTCACTTAAACCATTATTAGTTTCAAGATTTGCTGCCACTGTTCTCAATTTTCACGTCTGCTTTGCTTTGAACACAGTGAACAGACTAATAATGTGGCAGATGTCATTTCATCTTGCAAATGACCTGTAAGATGCTGACCACATTTAATCCTGACAATGTGCACTAAATGCCCACCTAACCAGGCTCTGGGATGTACTTGGCATTAAGGGCAGATGTGCAGAGTTGCACAAAGGAAGCCTTGAGTAGTGCGCGCGTGCGCACACACACACACACACACACACACAACACACACACTAAATCTTACCAAAACTCAGTAATTATGGTATATGCTTGAATACCATCTACTGACACATTTACATATGTTCAAAGATAAAGCACTCACATAAATAGCGCAGAATGAGTTTCTTAAAATTTGTCATTTATAATTTTTTATTACCATTCTGCAAACATCTGGCACTGTCTTGTTCACTAAAACACATGCAAGCCACAGTATTCATCATTTCACAGGGCAGTGCCCCATTGGGAACTCTTTAGAAAACCAGTGAAATCACAGAAAGCTGAAGCAAAAGAATAACCAGCCTTGTTTGTGTGCTGAATGTTTCCTCACAGCCTGGTTAGTGATGACACTCAGTAAATAACACCAGTTACCTTAGTTATTCAGGGAAAGATAGTTCTATGTCCATGGGACAACAGCAAGAGGACGGAGAAGCAGATGAGTTTGGTAACTTTAGAAAGAGGGAAGGGAGACTGCAAAAACAGAGGAGAGCAAAAAAGATAGGGAAGAGAAAAGTTCTGAAGGGATTTGAAGTTGAGGTCAAGCATCTTCAACCAAATGCAGTGACAAAAGGGTGCCAGTGGAGGAATTCTGGAAAAAGAGAATGTTTGCTGATGGTGGAACAAGTGGGTGGTGATGATGTAATGACAGAAAGTGAAAATTCAGAGAGGGAGGGTCATTTGGTGAATACAAGTTTGAATGAGTGGCTATTTAGGAAGAAATTGCTGGGTTCTCTCTGTTCCTTCTTTCCCTCCCTCTCTCTAGTGAAAATGGTATGAGTTTAGCCCTGTCCTCCTCTCTCTTCCATTATCTGAAATGTTCCTTCAGCTCCAGGCTAGCTTCCTTCTGTACTTCCCTCACTGGCTTCATGTTCCCTGAAGGAGAAGGGGGCCAGAGAAGAAGAGAACTAGGAGCTACAACAGGAGCAGCAATTAGGAATCCAAGGTGGTGGAATGGGGAGACATGCAGTAGCCTTAAAGGCAGGAAGAGATCAGCCCACTCTTGTGGGGAAGAGACACCCATCTGAACTCCAAGTAGGATAGCCTCCACCAGGCTGGGCATGGAACCCAACTGCCTGAAATGTAGATCACCTGCTTTTGCGCATGTTGTACATCTGACATTGGTACAGTATATCTATTAATCATAAAATCATTTTCTAAGAACGTTTTCTCATTGCAAATTGGGGTAGGCAACCCCCAGCACATGTGCCAACAGCAGCACGCAAGCCCATTTGATACCCTCTACATCACCACAGAAACTGCCACTCTTGCCCCCAAAGCCACTCTGAGTGGCTTCTTTCAGGCAAGCCTGGGGCACGCCACTCTACCGATGCTCCTACATGCCACGGAAAGAAGCTGCCCAGAGCAGCTCCTCTCTGTAGCATACCACCACCAAAAAGGAGCTGCTCTGGGCAGCTTCTTTCTGCGGCATGCCTGGGGACCACCAAGAGGAGCTGCTTCTTTCCATGGCATGCCTGGGAAGTGCCTCCTCACCCCATTACAGCTGTGGCCACCACCAAATTTTCAGGTGCCACTACTCACCATATTTTTTTCAGCAGAAGGGGCTGCTGGCACCAGCTGAGGGTCAAGGAGGAAGGGCCAGCATGGGAATTCGCAAACATGCTGACCCTGTTGTAAATCAAATACAGTTTTGCAGTTGGGAACAGGTGTGGGTTGGCAGGAGAGTTAGCAAAATGACCTGTAGCAAACATGTTTTATGTATTACAATGATTTGTCAGTCAGGCTAAGCTGGGCCACAACACACCAGTGTCATACCCTTCACTGCTCTGACACTCTTCCATTGGTCACTTATTAGGCAGGTTTGATGTTGAGAGACTTGCAGACATGAATTCAACAACAGTAATTCTGAAGTGGCTATAGTGAGAATTTAAAAAATGAGGTTGCTTTTTTAAATTATCTGACTGTTTTGTTACCTCACATTCAGCTCAGAAGATACTGTTTTTAATATCTGCAGACATCCCCATTATAGACAAGTTATCTTACTTTTGCTGCTACATATCTAGCTGTCTTAGAGCTGCCTAACATGAAAAGGTTACTCATTAAACCTGGATGCCAAACACCTGTGAAACTACTCTGAGTGAAGGGAGCATGTGTTGATTCCCCATACAGAATTATATGGCTATGCCAACTGTACAGATAATTGCTGGCATCGTGGGAAGTAATTTCCTGCATTTCAACAAAAGGCCAGCAAGTAAGAAGTAGGATTTTTCCCCTCCTTCTAAAATAAGTTAAAGGAATCAAGTGCAATTTTGTCATTTTAAAACAAGTAAATGTGGATAATTTGCAAGTGTTCCCATATTGCTCAGATACAGACTGATTTTAATACTTGTCCTGTAGTCCTCATACTTTCTTGGTAAAGGTTTAAGTAAGGATATAATTAGAAGCACCCTTAGTTGACAAGAGTTTCCACTGCCTAAAAATAAACACATAAATAAATAAATAAATAAATAAATAAATAAAAACTGTAGACAGTGCCCTTATATACTAAAGCTCTCCTTCATATTTCTGCTCTGTCTAGAGTCTGGCAGTTGCTCCCTTAATTATTTTTAGTTTACAAATTCACAGAGATAGCAGGTCAATATTTTCTGTGTGTGGTTTAAATCACAATACTAATTTCACATTTTCTCCAGACTAATACTGGAGATCAGTTTCTAAAATGATAGCTTAATTAAGCTTCTTAAAAAAAAAAGCAAACAATAATTCCTTTTCAGTTTATATCTAACCCAAATTTGGATCATTACCAGGGAAGCTTTTATCGAAAGCTCAATTGCACATAATACATTCCACAACTAAAATACTCTTAGTAACCCAATTCACTTTACAATCCCAAGTCACATTCTCTGTTACTTAGTCCATTGTGCTCCTAGACACAGGTTGCTTAGCATCCAGCATTTGCTCTGGAATGCAGAAGCCAGCATGAAAGAGTAACTAACATCCGGAAACTGACTTATTAGGCTAAGTGCAGCACATTCCTATTAAAAATGAATGGACTTGGTTTTAAATGAGGGTCACAAACAGTGAAAATAACCTTACAAGCTTCTTTTTCCAAATGAAATATTTAAGAGAAGAAAACCACAGGTGTTAGTGTCAAAGAGAGTAGTTGTAGTTTAAAAACCATAACTATATATTACAAACAAGAAGTTAGATTAATTCTCTTGCTATTAAA
This sequence comes from Podocnemis expansa, assembly GCA_007922195.1. Taxonomy (NCBI): domain Eukaryota; kingdom Metazoa; phylum Chordata; order Testudines; family Podocnemididae; genus Podocnemis; species Podocnemis expansa. The sequence goes on from ML681963.1 coordinate 124,945,782, forward strand.
TTTGTGCATTTCTGGTAAGTACATAATTTAGACTATTTGTTGTAGCCATGTAGGGAAGAGAAATCTTCCATTTGATTCCAAGAATAATTTTAGTCATACTCCTGCTCAACAAGAAAGCCTGAAGCATGTTTTATTTATTCACTAATTATCTCAGTGGCTCACATCACTGAAATATTTACAACTACTTTTTCAACACAAAAATCCTAATGCTTGACTCCTCAACTCAGTACAAAGCCTCAATCCTTAACTTTAATTGAGACAACAAGATTTCAAAAGCTGGCTGAAACAAAATGCTCCAAAGAATGCCAGACCTGGATTCTGGTGAAGCAAGAAACAGCTGGTTCCAGAAATCTGGACCTACCACTTCAAATACCCTATTGTTGAGGAAAAAATTTAAACCAGAAATGGTGCAGAAGCAACCAAGGGGGTCTGTAGATTCCTGCAGAAAGATATGGGGGAAGAACAGTGATCTTTCAGATAGCTGGCTATAGAGTACATAGGGGTTTAAAGTACGTGGGAACACCTAGGAACACCATTCCTGGGCCCCACAAATCTGAGGGGCCTCTATTTGCATTGTGGGAGCCTTAAAAATATTTCAAATCAGTTACTTTTAAACCAGAGAGCAGCAACTAGCACTCAGGGTCTCTCAAGACAGACTAGCCTTCAAGATGAAGGTGAAGCAATGAAATCAGCATTGCAGATGATGGAAAATTGATTCTATAAACTGTTTTGGTTGAACCTAACTTCAACCAAAAATGTCTGTATGTTGCTATTGAGAGTTTGAGTATCTGTGTTTTACTGTAAGCAATAAATGCAGTTTTGTGTTTGTCTCAATTGTTTCTGCTTATGCCTTTCATTGTGTTCAATTACATATTAACTTTTATTTATCACATTGTTAACCACAATACTTATTGCGTTATGCTGTGTCTGCTAGGTTGTGACAATAATTGATATAGACGTGAATGCCGTATAAAATTATAAATACTTTTATGGAGTGATAACTGATATGTATGGTTCTGAGAAGTGGTGGCAAATGTCTACCTTTGCTGGGGCCCGCACATGCATGAAGGAGGCCTGGACAACACGGGAAGGGGACCCAGAGATTAGGAAGGTTCTCAGGCCCATCAAAATATACTTTAACCACTGCGATGAGTGCTCCTTGTCATAAAGGCTAATCATTACAGTTTGGTATCTCTTCTTGGGCGCTGCGGACTGGTATTCAAGTTTCCAACTCAGAAGAGGTTACATTAAAATTTGAGAACCTGGGTGAGTGAGAATTTTTGACATAATATGTTGACTATTCCATCAGTTACTCTGATGAAACTTCCAGCAGATTTGCACAGTTTTAACCAGAAACAGAATTTGCACCATTGTACCCAAGTTATTAGCTAAAAAGCCCTACAGATGTGTACTGGTGCTTCACACAAAACAAAAAGAGCAAATCTTCATTAAACTGCTTAATAACTATGTTAAGTAAGCAGGAGACAAAATAGGGGGAGTTTGGGCAAGAGATTTGAAGCACAAGGGCAAACAAATGATCATAAAGTTGTCGGAAAGGTTCATCCGGTGCATCCCAAGAAAACTGTAGTGTTGATGTTTCTCATGTATTTAAAATGATAATCTAAGGAGCTCCTTAAACAATTGAGTTTTTTGACAGGACTTGAAAAAGGAGGAGACATAGCAAATGGGTCAGGAAGTATCACATCCTTCCATCTAATCAAAATAGGTGTTAAATCCCTTTTACTAATACATTTAAACTTGATGCAATTCAGGAAGCGAGTCCCTTACTATATCTATCTATCTATCTATCTAGATAGATGGATGATATAAAGCCATCACAAATAATTTGTGTGTGTGTGTGTGTGTGTGTGTGTGTGTGTGTGTGTGTGTGTAAGTAATCTATCTGGCTAGTTCCTCCCACACAAGAGTTGGCTCTGCTGTGTATATATTTTTTCCTCATTACTGTATCACTCTCAAAAACAAGACAGTAGCCCTGCAAGCAGCGAGCTTCAAAGAGACTCTCCTCTGCCTTCCACAGAGGGGTAGCGGAGTATCAGCTAGAGCTGCCAGCAAGCACGGAGGTGTCCAATCAGTAAAGCTGTAATGGAGGCAAGGCACCATGTTTGACTTCTTCCCCTCCCTAATCTTAAACCTGAAAGTATTTCCATAGGATAGCAGAGTGGATGAAGGGTCCATTGGATTACTAGGGTTGAAGAACATTTTCTTACCTACCTGGATTAGTGGGTATACAAGGAATGTTTTTAGAGAAAGTTAAAAAATATTTAAGATATTTATACTTCAAATTTTGCTTACAATATCATTACTGTTTTCTGTATTTAGATTGTAAACTACATATGGCAGAGATTACATCTTCCTGTGTTATTCGTAGAGCCTTCACTAGGATGGTTTTTGAGTGCTTCAACAATACACAAAACAAAAGGAATACTCAAGAGGATAAGCTTTCCCTCATGCCATATCAACCATACACCTCACCACTTCTCCCACCTAGAATGTGATCACTAGCAGTCTAGTCTATCAGTTTTTTTGGTGTGGTTTTTTTTTTTTTTAAACCTTTTTTCTTTAAACTTTTAAACTTAAAGTGAGACTTTGAGCCGTTCACTAGCTTGAATGGGAACGTGGCTGAAGATATGTACCTTGTTACTTGCTATTGAGTGGCTCATGTAAAATTAATTGCAGTCTCAGTGCAAGTCCTAGTGTACAAATTTTAACACAAGCCTTCATTGGCAGAACAAGCAGAGAAACCAAGTCACAAGTGTGTATGAAGCCTGAATACTGAACCCTCTTGTTTCTAGGGCAGGGATGAGACACACTGGCAAGATGCTGTAGAAAATTTGTGGCTGTTATCTATGATGTACTTGTTTTATGCAAAAATAAGTAGTTCTCTCATTCTGGAACACTTCATGGGTGCTAAATTTACTTAAGAACCTGGAGAACAATTCTTCTAAACTTCTGTTTGAAATTAAGGGTTGTCCAGTTGTAGCCAGTCATGATGAATGCTATTCAATGGGCTAAACATAAACTTAGAAATGAACAAGACTTGTCAAGTCATCTCGTTCACCTTCTACCAGTATAGGATAGTCCCTTCTGTATATTCTTTTATGCTTCATGCCGTCATTCAATACTTTCCAAGAAATAAAGATTCCACCACTTTCTACAAGAAGCATTCAATGTAATATTCTGCCTAAGATCTTTCTAATATTTAAATCCGAATTGCACCATTTTATAATCTCACCCCGTTACTGCTCCTGTAGAGGGCTCTTACGAACTCTGCCCCCTTCTCATTACATCTAGTTGTAGCTCTTAATCTCTCCTTATATAAGTCAGCCCTGCATCTTTTGTTGCATATTGGAAAAATGAATTAAGAAAAGAGAGAATTCAGAAAAATGAATTTAAAGGAGAGCTCTCAGTATATTGTGAAATAAGAACTAAATGCTTTATTCCAAATGGACTATCACTGGACGTATACAGAAAGGAATGATTTTAGCTGATTACAAATTCATGTAAATTGCTGTCTGAAGATCTGACATTACTATTAAAAAGATTTATTGCTTCCATTGAATAGGAGAAGTTTTGTCCAAATGCATTAGCTTGCATTTTACCAAGATGAATCAGTATTTCTTATTCACATTCTCTCTTCTCAGTATTCTCATAATCATCAAGGGGTCCCTGAGAGATCGAACAATGAAGCATCAGGAGCTTTTTAGTTGCTTTACTTCACTGTAACTTTAACAAGTTTTGTGCAAGCTATGTCACTCAGTCTACATGTGAAATCCAATGTACAGTCCCACTGAAATACCAGTAGGGAGATATATTCAGGTCAAGTTCAAACAAGTCAGCAATGCATGGGGAGGGAAGGGAAGAAGCAGCAGAGCAACTGGTTTATATATCTGCCATCCTTTCCCATGGCAATCAACCACTCACCCAGCAATTCTAGAATACTAATTTTTTTTTTTTTGGTCATCTTCTGTTTTACCTTCCTAAAGGCAGAGAGACTAGATTACCCTCAGCAATGCTGAGGTATTAGTTTTTGCTCACTACTAGAAGGCTATAGAATATTGGTTCAATTAAAGGCCACCATTAATAACCACCATACAAGAAGTTGACAGGATGCCAGAGAATCAGAGAAAAATCTCCCACATTGCTCTCAAATCATGATTCTTAATGCTTTAAATTTTTACTTCAGTATATTTCTAAACTGACCAGAACTTTTAGCCTCAGCAGTTAGTCATGATTTTCATTTTGCACAGTAATACACAGTTAAAATTGCTCAAACTGTCACTGTTTCAGTCCTCTCACATCATGAAAAAGTAAGATGGTAGTATAATTACTAATTATCTATCCATATGAGTCACAGAGCTGATGCAGGGTAGAGAAAGCCAAAGAGAACGCCAACCTCATACCACAGTAAGTAACAAGATAGTGTTGGAGGAAAGGTTAGTTTGAGCTTATTTATAAGCCCTGGAAATGGAAGCACAGTTAAATATCCAATGAGGGGACAGGAAAATTGGACTGGTGAGCAAGTTAGCTAACCTTTTATTTATCCAGTCATCTGAAGCAGACGAATGAAAGACCAAGCTTCTTCAAACAGACAAGGTCTAAGTGGATGCACTGCAAAAGGTACTAAAATAAATTTAAAGACAAAGCTTGAAGTTATAAAGGGAAGAAATTGAGCCCTACAAACTGAATTCGCTCGCCCCCATACAGATCACTACACTCCGGATTCAAGGCAGGAGTGGGTGATTCACACTTATACTGTTCACAGAGCTATTGCATAGTTTCTAGCAAGTCACAAGTACAGTGAACACTTGCTCAATACGGATAAAATTTGAAGCAAGTATTTTTAAAAGGACGGCATGAACAGAATATATTTTAAGCACTGGCTGACATTTTTCTATAGCAGCATCCTAGCTTTGTTTCTGTATTAAATGATCATATGAAATATGTAAATTTATTGCTAGGTAATACTTTAATCCACAGTTCTCATCTACCACATATAAAAAGGATATGTTGACATGTCCTACCTGAGATCCAACACTGAATTCAACCCCACACAACCATCCCTGTGCATTATTGTTAATACTAGATCAAGAATAACTTACAAGGAAAGGTTAAAAATTTGGAATACATTTAGTTTCCTACACTACCAATATTTTTAACCTCCTTAGGCTCGCTGTTCTATATCTGAATCCTAGAGTGTGTGCGTGATTAACAAATGAGTTCAACATCTTGTTACCACTATAGTCTTTCAAAAGGACACATGAAATGTCATGCCTGTAGCTCCAGTGAATTACAAACACTATTTTTGTCCAAAGCTAATGGAACTTCATCCTGCTTTCACCTCCAATGTTCCAGGCTTTGGGTCTCTGTGATACAGCAGTTGCAATTCACTCATGCTAACTTAAAAGACTACATCTTACTGCAAAATCACAGTACACCACATTTGCTTAGGATAAAGTTGTGTTAACAACTAGTATTTCCTTATGTTTCATCTTTAGACATTTTCTTCTTAACCTTCAATTTTACCTACTAAAGGAAATATTTTATGCACTTGGATATACAGAAATTGGCATTACCAATGAAGAGGTGATGACAGTGAGGTAACAAACTTCAATATGACCACCTATTCCTGAAATTTTTATATCACCTCACAAAATTTTAGTCTGCGCTCTGTCCTCTTAAATAGAGAACGATATTTGAGATGCAGAAAATCTACTTGGTAAGGGTAAGAAAACACAAAAATGCACATGTAACTACAAAGAATTTATCAAGATATGATTTACAGAATTCAAGGTTATACTGTTTTCAGTTAAAGTATTCCACACAATTTAACCCAAAACACTTCAGAAATTCAGTATATGCAAAAGTGCAATAAATATTATAACAGCATATTTAAGGGATTTGTTTATTTTTGGTTTACAAAGAAAGGCACCAAACGTTTCTATTTATGTTTGTATAAAAGCTTACAGATTTAACATTTCTTTTAGGGTATCTGTTCGTATGGCAGAAAATCCAATTATAGGAAAAAGCACTTTTCCCATGTTCCCATATTTTACATACCAGTATACCTGTTTAATGACCATCTGTTCCAGACTGCTCTTCCTCCAACTTAACAGGTCAGATTTCATTGTTATTTAGTGAATCACAAGACATATTAGCCTTATGATATCAAAATATGGATCTGGTATGTTCTCATTAATATTTATAGTTCTGGAAACAAAACTGCAAAAATTAAAATGAAAAACAGCAAAAATAAAGTATTCTAGGATGGAAAAAGGTGCCTTCAGATACAATTTTAATGAATGATTCATGTGGAATGACTGAACAAATGTACTTAATGGGATAATAGTCACCATCATGAATTGAACAGTGACTGATGAGCTCATGTTTGAAACTACAATAGTAATCCACAGTTAACCATCTCAATTATAAACAAAAGCCTGGGTTTTTTAAATGGTATAATTTAAATAGGAAAGATTAGAGATCACGATGTTCAAAATGATGCAATTACTTCAGTTACTTATTCATTCAGTAGCATAGATTCCTTTAAAGAGTGTTATGGACAAGAAAATCAACTCAGTGGCTTCATAGTTCTTAGTTGCTCAGTTTAAAGGAATTATCACTAAAAGCAGCAATATAAAAACAAGTTACTAGTTATGATGAGAAAAAGTTGTTTAACAAACAACTATTAATTTCCACACTCTTGAAATGTTTGTGCCTCTTTCCAAATTTGCCCACACAACAAGAATGGAAAAGGCAGGTCATTAGACTCTAGGCACTTTCTGCAGAAAAACTACATTTCATCAAAAGGGCAGTTATATTTTAAAGCCAAAAAATAGGAGATGCACAGGGAGGCACCTATGACAAATACACTTTACTGTAACATTTCTAATTTAACTCCTTCAATCACAAAAACCACAATTTGTCATTTCAACCATAGTCAGAGGTGTCTCACACCTCATGGTGTGGTCCTAGACCATTTATACTTTTGTATTACTGTAAAGAATATATACACACATCTTAAAAAGGAGTATGCTTTTATGTACCTAGTACAGAGCATTTACCTTCAGCTAAGGAAGCTGCCCTCTTTCCAAAATTAAATATAGACTCACATGAAATAAGATGCTTTCCTTTAAAGTTGGCTTTTCACAGGCATAGCAAAATAAGCTCATTACACATATTATTTCAAATGGGACAAGAAAATCTCATGTTGTGTGTGTGTTTTGTGTAATTGTTGAATGATTAAGTCAGTTACTTTTCCAAGCATATTCACAAACACATACTGGATTGAAGTGCAATACAAACTGATCATTTTAACCAGAACATACCATGTAGGTGTGCAGATCAGTATGTCAAATAAAAGGAATGTTAAAAATGTTGTAACATAGAATTGTACGAAATTGAGATTTAATAGGAAAGTCATTAAATATTACATTAAAATAAAATTCAGCTGTCTCCTGCACTATGAATGCATTTCTTCTGTTAAAGCAAAATTGACATGCAGAAAAATAGATTTCTTCAATTTTAGCCAAGAGCCTGCTACTAAATTTTGTAAATTAATAAATTATTTTATTTGTTATTTAAGATGTACTTAAGTTTTGGAAAAGGATTCCTCTTCTCCTTACCCCCCCCCCCAGTGAAATGCAGGTTTGTGGGGGGTTTCCCCCCAATATTTATTTGAAGAAAATAAAGATGTTAATGTTACTCCTTCAAGTAGTAAGAGAATTTTGTTGAGATTATTCTTGGAGATACCATACCCTTAATCTCTTCATAGAAACTATAGAATTTGTTTTAGCAAACCAGAACTTTAAAAAGAAAAAAATCTATGAATAATATAAAAGTAGCAAAGAAATGGAAATTCCCCTGGAAGAGATTAATTTTGATTTAGATGTGTAATTTTTAAAGCACTGTCTCTATGGTCCTAATCTACCCCCATCATATAGGGTGAAGACATTCAACACCATGCTTCTCTGTTCTTTTCCGTGTCATGTTTCCTTCCGTTTTGTGTCTTTTTTCAATAAAAAGAATCAATTCAGCATTCAGACATGCAAATAGTTCTCACTGATTTTAATGGGAGTTTCATGGTGGTATCTAAGGGTAGAATTGTTTGGTGAGTGCATTCTGAAGACCAGAGCAGACAAGAAGCCTTTCAATTAAGAGGGATGCACTTCTTTTAGTGAAGGAGTTTTCGTCATATGCTTACAATCTTTGAGGAAGAAAGTGAGAGAAAAGATGATAAAAAAAACCCAACAGAACAGAACAGAAGGAGGCATCTGTAATTTACAAATATCCACAGTTACTCATATGGGCCTGTAAATAGACAAAACTCACTTATTTAGGAGAGTCTCAAATTAGTCAATTTGTTGTTGTTCTTACTGGATGTGCCTATTTACAGTAAAATTAAAATTAGAAATTAATTGTTAAGGCAGATTTCAATCAAATGAATGACAGAATTGCACAGTTACATTGGTCAGCGGTTCAAATGTTTCTCCAAGGTCAAAGAGTTAAACTTGCTGTGGGTTTTTACATTTGTTTTTAAATGCTAACACATTTATAGTCAGTTGTTTTATTCTCTGTTTCCATGAAATACACAATTAAACATTACATATACTGTACTGTATATATTCCACACTCCAGATCTAAAATGATTTCATGTTTTTACAAAAGATGAGATGATTAAGTACATTTTACAGGCTTTGTGCAGTTAGACCACCATGTGCATAGATGTCCTAATGCTAAAATTCTTCTCTTCAGTATCTCATAGTACTGGATGCTCTGAAGTAGGAAAGGAACTTGTAACACAGACTAACCACGAAGTACCAGATGTTTCTCGCCATTTGTGACCTTGCAATAAAGATACGCCAGATCAGGATCACAAGGACTGTATTGAAGCCATAACGTATGTTCCTTAACCTGGGAAAGAATTGAAGAAGTATAAATATTTAAGTGCTGAGAACATAGCAAACTCTTCTGATAAAAGATGTGACAGAAGTGCAACCTCCAACTTGTTATGGAATTTAAATTTTTCCATATTTCTCACACCCAGAGTTGCACTAGGACCAAATTAACTGAATGAACAAGCAGCAGTACATTTGCAGTCATCCCAGAAGGCTGGGTCCACATTTAAATATTGAGAAAGTGGCTTGCCAGGAATGGGAAGTCAAGCCAGTCACATAACTGGGTTAGAAACTGTATTACAAAATAAAAGAAAAGTAATCTGCGAACAGCAAAGTGTATTTATAAAGCAAATTCAAATCCAACACACAGTCATTTTCCCATGTATTTTTAGAAAGGACATAAATCAGTTTCCATTTAGCCACCAAAAAATTGGCAGAAAGATAACATAACAAGCACCATTCATATCTAGCATGCACAGTACTTATACTTTGGATTGTGGCTGACAAAAAAATTGCAGGTTATTCAGCTATGAGAGAGACAGACCCCACCTATAACTTTAGACTTACTCCTTTGCAAGACAGGCTATTTTAAACTTATTACAATAAGCTTAATTTTCTTTTAAATGAATCTGTGAAGATCGGTAGTCTTCAGAAACGTAGATCGAAGATGACAACCTTGAACCATGTAACAGGACTTTGTAGCTTCTTTAATCTGTTGCCATTCAGTTTTTGTTCTTTTTTATGTAAAATAAGCGAAATTGACTTGCAAAATGAGTTGCTGACATGCATCAAAAACACAGCCAAACACTTAAAGAATTACTTTACTCTCTAGTTCAGATGAATCATTTGCCTGTTTGCAACCTTTTGTTTTGTTTTGTTTAAAAAAGTTATAATTGTGTCAAATAAAAAAAAAGTGTTCTCTCTTGCTCCTTTAATAGAGAGATCTGTTCTTATGGTAGATGAATGTAATAAAACTGATCCTTCTCTTTACAAAGCTAGACAAACCACTTGGTGAACTTTGAAACTACTCTGGGTTAGCCAAACAGATCCTTCTTCACACTGTTTTTAAAATTAAAAACAAATCCAAATCTTATAACCATTACAACTTCAGTGCAAATGTCAGAGTGCGTGGAAATCTACATATCAAGAAAACTAAGTTCATGAATTTCCATAGTACATCACAATAGGAGCTGGACAGAAATATTTTAATATTCTCAATTAACTGTGTAGGGTTTACTTACAAAAGTGATGGAAATTACAATACAACTTTATACATGGAACTACTATGGCACTTCTATAATAGAACAGAAAAAGTTTCAGAGAAAGGGATTCATTAACAGTTTGTGATAAACAAAGGGTTGTTCAGTATCAGAATGCATACTGAGGATACAGAGGACAGCCAAAGCTTTCTTAATGCAAGTTATTTATTGGCTTTTCTGTTTACTGTCACAGTGTCCAATTCTTCTAAACACCATAACTGTAGCTACTGTATTACTGCACTTCCAGACACCAGATAACACTAAGTTCTTTCTCACTCATCTTTAGTAATAGTTCTGTTTGCTGGGCAAACAGAACTGCTCAAGGGATAAAGCTCCTGCAATCTCTAGCTGGCTCTTCTTCCTGGCATTTTAGTTGACCTCACTAGAGGCAATACAGCAGCACATTCTGTTGTAATGGTCTTTTCTGCTGGAATGACCACAAACACTTCCAGAAAGCATAAACATGGTTCTACTGATTATGCAGGACCAGTAAGCTCTGCATGCAGACTGCTCAGACCACTTGGAAACGAAGCTAACCTCTTTCATTCATGAAGGCCTACGAAGTTCACATACCAAAAGGGGTATAATTCACTGACCGCCAAATCTGGACAGTAACCCACTTGACCTGGTGAAAGCGTAACCCACATGCCTAACGAAAGGAGCTCTCTCTTTTAAGGATCTCTTGAGGCTGGGTTATGTTGCTGGGCAGATTTGGCTGCTCAGATCCAGAAACTTCTGGAAATTAAGTGACCCTTTCACATTTTGATATAGAACCAGTCTTACAAAAGCACTGCAACAAATTCTGATAACAGGTTTATCACTTAAGTTCAAGGAGAAAGAATTTACTCCATTAAATTTCATTAATAAAAAATGATTAAACCATAGGGCAAAAAGGGACTGAGGCAGACGAGGATAGGAAAAACAATACGCAGTATAGGTAATATATCAGGAAATAAGTGAAATGTAAACTTACTTCTTCAAGTGTTTCCTAGCTGCAGGGAGACCAGACATTTCTTCATTCAGTACGTATTTCTTTGTTCCCATACAGTAGTTCTCCATGTACTCTGCCCAGTGTAATTGTCGAACATCAAAATTAAACAACTACATAAAAAAGATTTAATAATTATTTTCTTTTAAGGAAAAAATTATATTAACTTTATACTTCAATTTCATAACTCAAGAACAAAAATTGATGTGTGTCACTATGCCAAAGACCTCCATCACAGAATGATTGCAAGGAAATAATTGCCTTCTTAGCTTTCACAAAACTAAACCACCAGAGAAGCCCAAAAGCCTAGATTTTATATTTCAGCTCTATTGCAGGCATCACATGTAACCTTCAGCAAGACAGCTAATCATTCAGTGCCTCATTTTCCCCATCTTGAAAACATTTACTACTCTTAGAAGTATCATCTGTGGATACGTCTACAGGGTAATTAAACTCACAGCTGGCCCATGCCAGCCAACTCCAGCTCATGCGGCTTGGGTTAAGGGGCTGTTTAACTATAGTGTAGATGTTCATGCTGTGGCTTGAGCCCCAAATGTCTACATCACAATTACAGGGACCCTTAACTCAAGCCCCATAAATTGAAGTCAACTGATATGGGTCAGCCATGGCTTTTTAACTGCAGTGTAGCTATACCCTGTAAGGCACTTAGAGACCTACTGGTATATATTTATTCAGTGGTTTTCCCATTGCAATGTGTTCAGACTGATGGTATTTACATTATGCTTTAGGATTATTATTTATAGCAGCATACAATTGATTGAGTGGTTTAAGATTTTGTTATTTTACATTCTTCAGTTATAGGCCATCAATGCAGTTCTGAATAAGATGTAGTTCTTCCAAAATGCACTTTGCTTGTGGGACCTCACATTCTAGGTAGTTACAATCTAAGAATTTCTTCATCACTGTGGCAGATTTAGATTTTGGTGTAGATTTCTGGATCTTCTTTCAAAACAATTTGTGATAGCAGCCATGGAATTTACAATTTTCTAGAGGTTTTAAGCATATAAACACTATAGTTTTCAGATAACAGAATTAGAGAGGTCATGACTGGAGAAAAAGTGAAGTGAAAAATATCTTCGGTGATGTATTCAGATTCAGCAAGTTGATACTACATCTGCTTACCCCTCAGCATCCATGCTGCCAATTCAGAAAACCAAAAGCTTTCCAGCTTACTTGGATCACTTAAAAAAAAAAAAACCCCGGGGGGGGGGATAAAACCTCTACAACTGAGAAGACAGCATCCTACCTTCTCCTCCTCCTCCTCTCCCTCCCAATTTATGTTGACAGCTCAATATTCAAAATGTGCTAAACAACAACATACATTTCAAGACATGCATATAAAATGCAAATATACATGTCAAACAACCTAGAAATAAAACTTTCCAGTGTCAAGATTAATTATGCTTGGAAGCTCTCAGAATTAAAGTTGTGATTTAAAATTTTATAGTTTCACAAAGAGAAAGTCCATTAATTATTTAACTTTTTAATTTGTTAAAAAACTACTTTACATACATTGTTCAATTTTAGAAAATTTCCAAAGGGATAGCCATGTTAGTCTAGTCCAGCAAACAAAAAAAACAACCAAGGAGTCGTGTGGCACTCTGTTGCAAAGGCTTTGCAACAGTAGAAAGTACACCACTTCCTTTTGGAATTCAGAATAGAGCCTAGCAGTCCAGAATTACTTAGATAAGGAAGTTACAAAGGGGCAGCCTTGTTAGTCTACTTCAGCAAAACAAACAAGAAGTCCTGTGGCACTTTTAAAGACTAACAGATTTATTTATCGCAATACATTTGTTAGTCTTTAAAAGTGCCACAGGACTCCTTGTTTATGTTCATTAAGGAAGAAGATCTAGGATTAATTTTGAAAACAAAGACACCAATTGGCTGCTCTTTTTGATCAAAACGTATAAGTGCAATGTCTCCATTCTCCCATTAAAACTCTGCATAGCCTTCAAACTTAACACACCATGTCTCCAATTTAAGGAAAGAAAAGTAACTGTACTAGATTCTACTAGTTATTTCAGTACATTTCATACAGAGTTCTGGTATATTTTTTTTAACTTTTAAAATACATTTTGGGAACATGAATCTTGATCATCTGCTTTTTATAGGTTACTTTTATTTAGCATTGCTCTCAATATTCAGGCTATTTTACATCACATCAGTGTTAATTTAATATTGTTATTTTATATAGCTTGACCCCGATACACATTTACCTTACTCTTTGCTAATTTCTTTTAATTAACTTGAATTAACCTGATCATTCATTCATAATTACAAACACATGCTCTAATACATCTTCATCCAAGAGTATGCATGCATACACATCCTATCAAAGGAGGAGAGAACAATGGAGTGCTCAATTTTTAACTGAAAAGGGGTGAGGAAAAAAATAAGTCAGTCTGAAGACTCTAAACCAAAACCAAAACGTTTTGGACCAGTGAAAGTACTTTCATCTATGTATACATATTAGTTGTACTGACAAATAGGCACCATGGATATGAACCTGAAAGGTTCTGAGGAGCAGTATTTTCTAAGGATTTTCAAAAAACTTTTTAAAAAATGATTGCCTCCTAGTGATGAATTTCATTAGCATTCAAAATGCTGGCTACAACTGACCAGGAAAAATTGATTCGAGCATAGTATCTGCTAAGTCAACTTTCCATAATAGTGTTGAAACATGATGAAATCCAGTGAAGACCAGACCAAGGTGAGTTGTAGGTGCTCAGCACCAACCAGAATAAATTAACGCTACTTCGGTTCATGGTAAATGAGGCTTAGTTATCATTTAGTAAAGCATTTGGAGAGCCTCAGGTGAACTCACTAAAAAAAGTGCAAGTTGTTATACAGCTCTCTCCCCCCCCATCTAAGACATGCTTTTACAGACTGAATCTTATTACATTTACAAAGTGCTAAATTAAGAATTTAAGAGTCACATACATCATATATATTCCTGCTGTGGTAGATATGCTATAGGTAAAAGAACTATCTATTTCTTCTTTAACAATGTCTGAAGAGTACTTGGTAACTCAGGAAGAGGACAAGAACTCTGCATAATTTTTTCCATCAGTGCTGAAAACTGGGTCAGGTTATTCCAAAACTTTACTCATGGAGAAAGAACCAGATATATTTGGCTCTTCTGTTGCAGTTTGAGTGTACTGTAACCACACTAGTGATAAGGCCCAGACACATCCTAAATAAAAACAACTGTGTCGGGAGAGTTATAGGGTAATAAAGTTTAGTTTTGACTGGACCCTCTGAATTTTGTTCAAAGGCCTTATTATGCTATATAAAACAGTCTTTGAGGTAGATTAACCCTGAGCTGATAACAACCTGGAGCTTGTTATATTTTTGTTCCTTGTGATTTAGGTACTCTAAGAATTGAGTAAACAAGCATATGTCTGCTATCTCAAAGATTGCTCTGAGCTACTTCTCAAACATTTTCTTGTTCTAGAAGAAGATGAGGATTGTCATAGAAGAGTGACTCCTGATCTTCTCCCAGCCCTATCCCTAGAAGCAAAACTGTGGTTCAAATATTATTGTAACTAACAGATTTAGAATCATAGAATCATTTCAAGATGTTTTCCCGGAATAATGTGAATGTGGATTTATTTTTGTCCGAAAACTACATTAAAGCTTAGCTAAAGCATTCACCAACATCAGCATCTATTTTAATCCATGTTAGTAAATATTTTTGACTAAGATTTAAATCTATTTTGTTTGTTTGTTTGGACTAGGCAAATACTGTGCTGAGTCCTCTACAGAGGCCCTCACAAAAGATGCAGAATCCCCTTGTCAAGGAGCCCCTGGAAGGTGGCTCCTGCCTTAAATTAATCCAAAAAGCATAACCTTAAACTTGCATAGGCCAGATTACACTATAAAAAAAGCAAATTTTCCTTTGTCATCAAACTCCTAAGGGAATTTGCCATGACTCACTAGTTAAATCAAGAGTGCTTATGAATTTTGTACCTCTCACTAGATTCATTTTTTTGTCCTTTTAGGTACCACCACAATAGGAGATGCCAACAGGCTTTCTGATTTAGTAGTCACCATCCAGCATGTTTTATACATCTTTTGAATTTGCTTCTTTGTATCTCCTTCAGCATGCTCTGCTCTGCTAGGAGCAGGTCGTGGCCCTGAGTTTCAGTGAAGTTTACAGCCTTGTCAGTTAAACCCACCCAAGTTGGAAAATACTTGTCTGTGGTGCTTCAGGAGGCCTAAAATCTGCTTTTGAGTTGTGTTCAGACCCTCACATGTCTCAGTGCTCTCCAAAGGAATCTTTTCCTTACTCTCCCTAACCAAATTAATTAAAGGGGCAATAAAGGCTCCCTCATTAGCATTTATTCACTACTTATCTTCCTTTCATGGTAAGCTTTCACAATCTACTAACATACACAGTTTGGACAGTTCCTCTGCTATGGCACTTCCTTATATCATAAAAGACCTTACTGTATTATCTCAAAAGGTCGTTCCCAAAAATTTTCCATTTTCTTCTTCCTCACTGGAATCAACACTTACAACTAATCCCCTATGTCAAAAGATCTTTCTTCAACATGACTGTCATACCAAACTGTTTGAATCATCCAACTCCTTTCATGGTTCTACTGTACTAAATCCATTATAGCCTTTAAATTCTCTTTAAAGCAGAGTCTCAAACTCAAACCACCACGAGGGCCGCATGAGCACTAGTAAGTTAGCCCAAGGGCCGCACCACTGAAATCTTTTCATACAGTAATATTTCAAACATTGGTAATGATAGCGCCATTGCAGGCCACAGGAAATAACTTTAGGGGCCACATGTGGCCCAGGGGTGTTTGAGATCCCTGCTTTAAAGTGAAAAACATACTTCCCTACTGGCTGTCCTGTCTCCTCTGTACTACCCTCCTAACTGCCTTGAATCAAATCTAGCATTCCCCTCAAGCCTCCCATAAAATAGATTAATGCGGACAAAGGTAGTAGGTTCTTGGGGTACACTTCCAAATGCAAACAAACAACAGAACAACATTTCAGTCATTTCCTCAGCTGGTAAAATACATCTTCAACATGGCTTTCAAAGTCCCATTACATCTTTCTACCAGATCATTAGTTTCTGGATGGTGTTGAGAAGGGGGGGAGGGGCTTTATATGGCTCACCCCACACAAATCCCATAAGCGTCTGAAAATAACAAACATGAAATTTACATCACAGTCTGACAAGATTGCTCTGCTAAAAATGATTTATATGGCAGCAGCAATCATGTCTGCTTCAGTATTAGATAGTATTATGGCTCCAGGTAACTGGTGGTAGAATCAGTCCCCACATCTATATTTCTTTCTGCTCCTAAAAGGTTAATGAGGAGCCCTACAATGTCCAAAGACACACTGGCAAACACCTCTTTGATTAAGGTTACAATGGTGCTTTGCATGGTCCTTTTAACTGCTTACGCTTCTAACACAAGTCAAAATTTACAGTAATTTCTTATTGTCTCAAACAAATGAGGCCAACAGAAATTCTGTTGAAGCTTGTCATGGGCTCGCCCTACTGCTAAGTGTTCTGCAACTAGTGAATTATAGGCCAAGTACAGAAACTCTTCTCTGTATTTCTCAGCATCCATCACCTGTTAGCAAACCTCAGCAGGATGCCTCTTCTTCCCCATAGAAGCCACTCTGTATAACAAATTTAGCAAACACAATATACTATTTCCAGCCCTAGATGGGGTAATATTCTTATCTGCAATGCTCTCTTAACCCAGTTAAGGGCCAGTTTGTTGAGCTGCCATAAAGTCCTTTTGAATCTTCTTTAAATTCAGAGAAGATTCTGATAAAGTGGTGGAATTTTCAAAATTTCTCATCTGAAGACAAACTGGTACTCTCAGAAAACAAAGGATAAAGAGTATCCCTTCCTCCCCCCCACCCGCTATCCACAGACAAAATGGTACATTAAAACTGCACTCTTTCTGGCTGTGACACATGGCTAAAATGTTAGCATTTATTAAAATATCAGAAAGCAAATTCCTGATGCCTACAATGACCTCGGGCTTAAAATTCTCCTGCTCAAGATGGACTTTACATTCTACATCATTTACTTGACCATCTTAATTAACTCTTCACTACGTTCCCAAGACTCAGTACTAATACAGTTCACTGGGCCATTCACCACCTCTATGGCTGCCATGGGGCAGAGAGTGGCAGGCAAAGTGACAGGTATGGATTATGGGGTAAACTTAAGTTTGGGGCATTTGGTTTCATATGGTTGTTACCCTGCCATGTCCTTTGGCTCCAGGTCAAAATTATGAGCAAAGCTCTCAGTTCCCGATTTGAGGTTCCTTTAATGTCAAGACCCTCACATAAAACTGATTCATTCAGGGCAGACAGTCAAAAAGAAAGGCAGATACCCCAAACTGTTGATATATTCTATACTGTAAATAGATTCTACCAACCCATGCCTGTGACACTAGAGTTTTGTTGACAAAAAACCCACTTTTGTTGACAAAACAGTGCTGGTGTACACACCACACACCCCCTCCACCAACAAAAGTGTAGTTTTGTTGACAAAATAAAACGACCTCAATGAGAGGTGTAGAGGTTTTGTTGCCATAGCTAGGATGACACAGTATCAATATAGACACACTGTTGTCCCTTTATATCTGTGGTGGGGCGGCCTTTCTTGTCAGTTTCATTGGAAGTGGTGAAACTGACAAGATAGCCCAAACCTGGGCAGCTGTTTCCCGCTCCTGGCTGGAAGAGGGGCTGCAAGCCAGGATGCTGGCAAAGCAGGGGCACCTGCAAGACCTAGCTTGCACCTGCAAGGCAAGATATGGGCAATCCAAGGCTAGCTGTAAGCCTAGCTACTGACTGCATGGCAGGATGCTGATAGCTGGAATCTGGCCCTGGTTAGGACTGAGGAGTGGAGGGGCAGCCCAGGGAGCCTGTAAGCAGAAACACTGCCCCTTAGGTTGATGGAAGTGCTCCTGGTTAGGACACATTCCACCAACCTGCTGTAACTACAGCAGGAACTATAAATCGACCCAAATAAGGTCAGCCTATTTTTTAAGTAAATACAAGGCCCGGCTGCAGTTTTACTATGGCGTCACCGACAGTTCCCTTGGGCACACCAGTCTCTTCCATCCAGGCTTGCTGGACTCCGTGACAGCCAGCTGCAGTATACCAAAGATCACAAAGGGTTAAGTCGCTTCCAGTCCCAAACACACACACACACACTTACCCCAGGTCAATTTGCATCTCAGACATCAGACAAAAGACAATGCTTGCAGGCAATTCTATAGTAAACTAACTACAGATTTATTAACCGGATTTATTAACAAGGAAAAATTGAGAGTGTTATTTACAGGTTCTCTCTGGTTCCAAAAAGTGACCTGGCTATAGCCATCTGCCAGCACCAAATGTCTTTTAGGACTACTCTTGCAAAGCAACACGACATCCCTTGCTTATATTTAGAAATTTTGCCCCCCTGCTCTGAGTCCAGACAGCCTAAAAAGATCCAGTTACTCCATGTCAGTGATTTTTATTCTCCCTCACTCCCAAACTGAAGGTTATGCAACAAGTTCATGAGCAGGTCCCTCCTTCCCAGAGGAAGTTAGGAATTTAATCAAAGTCTCTGCTCTTTACCCTATGAAATATGCCATTTGCCTTCAGCTGAACCACCCTATATACAGGATGAACATTTACTTTAAATCAATGCTTCTTTCACTGTTTGGCAAGCTACACAATTACAGAGATTTACACTGCAAACACTCAATATAACCTTATACCATGGCTACAGAGATAACTGAGATCAATACATGCAGCATCCTACAATCATTTCATAAAACCCAACCACCACACACAGTATTATAAGTCCAATACTGACATTAAACACGCTAGCACACAGGTGAACTAGACCAGTTTCCAGCAGTGAATTTTCAGAGTTCAGTTAAGGTCTCAAGCCTTGACAAGACCTGGCACCTTATCTGCCAAAGTCAAATAACCACACATGGTTCTACTATTACCCTTCATAGACCAGCGAATGGAGCCATTTTTACTATCAAAATACGGGGGGAGGGGGGGATAGAAAAGCCATTTTATAAGTTATTTTGGCAAGCATAGCTTCTCTCGCCTCATGTGAAAAAAGCATAAAGTTACTTTAAAAAATGATTAAGTTAGGTTATTACCTAATCTGGAATATATTTTAAAAACCAATTTACTCAATTGACACCCATACTATACCAGAGGAAAAAGTATGATATCTAAAGCAGTCTGAACAAATACACACACCATTCCCTACCTAACTTATTCATAAACAAATTTTTTAATAGCTATTCCAACTGGATCACAAAAAAGCAATATCTTAATTAAACTTCCATTACTCAGTCTTAAGCAAATAGATTCAATTCTTTTAAAGTCCTTAAATGGCTCCTAAATATGAGTTACACAAAGATTACTTGCCTTTTTGTCTTCAGGGCTTAGCTGGTTCATTAGCATATTGACATTCTCAGTGTTCCAAATCCAAGAATTGCTCGTAAAGTATTCTATTAACATCATCGCCTTGTGAAGACGGGTTATTGTCTTCATCATCCTATTGTCCAAGGAAAGGGATTTATATATTACAATAGCAAAAAGTACACCCAAAACCAAACATACCCAAGCCACCCATCTGTTTCCCCATAACATAATGCATTAACATCAACAGAAGAACAGAAGTCTTCCAGCACACCAAGCATGATTAACAGATAAACAGAATATTCCTGCATATTTTATATTTTTATTTTTAAATGTACCAGATATTCAACCTTTGTCAGCTGCTGCATGCTGAATTTTGATTAACCAACTTGAAATAGTGTTCCACTGGTTCTACCTTTTCCAAGTAATTAGAAAAAAAATATAGCATAAGACAGATGGATGATAGAGAAGCATCTTCCTACAAGTATTCTTTGCAATTTTAGAACACTAACAAGTTGAAAAAGACTTAACTTGATTAAAAGCATCTAGGGCCAAATTTTATGGTGCAGCAGGAAGACGACAAAACGTGTGTGTATGTGCAAAGTAGATACATCTTTTCTCCACTTTGCCAGCCACTGGGATGGGTTGGTTCCAGGATCTCTATGCAATAGAGGAATCCACTTTGAACAGGGGCATTCCCTTCTTAACTGGTAATGCCTCCTATGCAGTGCAAAGCAGTCACTCTGGAGGATCTGGCCTCAAATAAGCAGAAATATTCTATCATCCTTTATTGCCCAACTTCAGTTACCCTATAAAAACGCAACATTCCAAGTACATTGGGATTCAACAACAAGAAACAATTTGGGCAAATACCCTTTTGACCAGGACACTGGAACATGGATTCATGAACAATGAGTTTTGCCCAGAATGGAAGCATCCATAACAAGCAAAGTCTCCATCTTGTGAGGAGATTGCATTCTACTATGCATTATAACACCAAGGCTGATCAGTCAAGTTATATGTGGCCTCAAATGGCATTTGTCCAACCCACATTCGTTACCTTACTGGCTCATACAAGGACCCTTTTCTTTCTTGCTTTTGCAAACTCCCAGGAAATAATTTCCAGTCTGATCCTTATAACCAAATATACTAATCAGTGTAAACAAGGTGGTGGTAAAGAACATAAAACAAAAACCTACCACCTATATGAAATGGCTTTTGGACTGTAAAATTTGCTCCATGTAGCTGAACAATCATTCACAGTGAGCAATAAAGGTCACTTACAAGTAACAGTTCTTTGAGAGTTTCCTCTGACACTCTTGGCAGGAGGGATATGACACTCCCTGCTGTTGACTCAGGAAACCTCAATCAAAGCAAAATCCTCTAAACTATGGGAATGCCCTCCTAGTGGGAGGGGAAGCCATTGAAGGACAAGTGTTTTCACTTGGCAGTATCCCATTAATAGGAATCTTATTGTCATCTTCCTGTTTGAAGGGGAAGTGGCAATTTTAGCAAGGATTACAAGACAGACAAGGGAACTAGTAGATATATTGGCTATGCTGGAGTTTAAGGTGAAGCTGCTGGTTGCACAGGTGCCACCACCAATGGAGGAAAAGATTGTGGTGCTGGAAGCAAAATCACTGGCATCAAGTGCAGGGGCCACGTTTATACCATCTTTGTGGGGTATGGCAGTCTGTCAAGCCAGATTGAGTTGAAATCTTAGGGCTCCCTAAGGCAACCTACAGGACAGGGGTTCTCAGGCACTGTGTCGGGACACTTTACTGTGTTACCATGCAGCAGTAAGCATGTCACATGAGAGCAGGGGGGATGATGGAGATTCTGCCTCAGGGTTGGCAGGGGTGTTGGCTGGTGCATCCTGCAGGGTTGCACCACACTGCCAAATGTGTTGTGACTGTTGAAAACACTGCTATAGGGAATCCCACTAGCTGGAAGAACACAGTTTTTCAAAGGAAGTGATGTGGAGTAGAGATCCTGATAAAGTGCCTTTTCCAGCTAATTTTCAAAAGGAAGAAGGGTTACCAGATACCAAAGCATGGAAAGGAGGACATTGAAGGACACTTGGAGAAAATGTAGTATTAATGTCATATTCCTCTGTTTTAGGGGGCCCTGGAACGCTTCCCCCTAAAAATCGGGTGTTTCAGGGTTTTCGAGCATACTTTAACCCATGCAAGTAAAAAGCCAGACAAAATCATGTATTTTTAAAATGCTGCCAGATGGAGGGCATGTCCTCCTTTTGCCTGACATCTGGTAACCCTAAAAGGGAGCAACCTTGCCCAAATCCACCAAATAGAACACATGATGTCTGATTCTCAGTAAAAGAATGAGCAAGACAGACATGGCCCAATGCCCTTCTTCGGCTGATCTGAAAATACTAAGACTGCAAATGGGAAAGGGCTCTTCTTTCTTCAAACAACAGACAAACTAAAAACTAAACTAAGCTAAACTAAACAGGAAGCTAATATCTCCTAAGCAGAGGTAGGAAGATTCCTAATGCTCCTCACTGCAAAAGAAAAGGAACTGAGGTAAAACACAAAAGGGAAGCTTACAGAAAATGGAAGCTTAGACAGATGACTAAGGAGGTATATAAAGATCTTGCAGGGATAAAATCAGAAAGGCCAAATGGCAATTGCAGTTGCACCTAGCAAAGGATGTGAAGGATAATTGGAAGCAGTTCTTCAAGAATCTCAGTAATAAGAAAAGGATCAGGGATGATGCAGGTCCCTTACTCAATGGGGCAGTTATCCTTGTGGCAAATGATACAGAAAAGGCTGAAGTACTCAATTGTTCTTTTTACCTCACTCTTCACAGGAAGGGTCAGCTCCCAGGTTACTGTACTGGGTAACACAGAATGGAAAGAAGGAGAGTGGTCCTTGGTGATGAAAGATCAGGTTAGGGACTACTTAGCTAAGTTGCATGCGCACAACTCTATGAGCCAGATGAACTGACTCTGAGGGTTCTGAGGGAGTTGGCTGATGTAATTACACAGTTGCTAGTCATTATCTTTGAAAACTCATGGTGAATGGGGGAAGTCCTGGATGACTGGAAAGAGGCAAATACAGTTCCTCTCCTCAAGAAAGGGAAAAAGGAGGACCCGAGGAATTACAGATCAATCAGCCTCACCTCAATCCCTGGAAAAATCATGGAGCAGGTCCTCAAAGAATCCATTCTGAAACACTTGAAGGAAAACAGAGTGATCAGAAACAGTCACCATGGATTCACCAAGAGCAGATCACGCTTGACCAACCTGATTGCCTTCTATCAGGGGTCTCAAACATGTGGCCCCTTGAGCTATTTCCTGCGGCCTGCAATGACATGATTGTTACGGATATTTGCAATATCATTGTATGGAAAGGTTTCAGTGGCGTGGCCCTCAGACTACTGTACTAATCTTCATGCGGCCCTTGTGGTGATTTGTGTTTGAGATCCCTGCTGGCTTCTATGATGAGAAGACGGGTTATGCGGATGCGGGAATAACCGCTGATGTGATATACCTCAACTTCAGCAAAGCTTTTGATACTGTTTCCTACAGCATTCTTGTCCTCAAGTTAAGGAACTAGGGTTTGGATGAATGGACCATAAGGTGGATAGAAGGCTGGCTAGATCATCTGGCTAGATCATCAGGCTCTGCAAGTAGGATCAATAGCTCAATGTCTATTTGGCAACCAGTAACTAGTGGAGTGCCCCAGAGGTTGGTCCTGGGGCCAGTTCTGTTCAACATCTTCATTAATGATCTGGATGATGGGATAGATTGGTTAGTAAACTCCCAAATGACACCAAGCTGAGGGGAATGGTAAACACTCTAGAGGGCCAGGATAGGATTCAGGGAGACCTAGACAAAATGAAACATTGGGCCAAATGAAATCTCGTGAGGTTCAACAAGGAAAAGAGCAAAGTCTGGCATTTAGGATGGGAAAATCCCATGCACTGCTACAGGCTGGGGACAAATCTGTTAAGTAGCAGCCCTGTAGAAAAGGAACTGGGTGTTATGGAGAATGGCAAGCTGGATACGAGTCAATGTGCTCTTGTTGCCAAAAAAGCCAATGGCATATTGGGCTGCATCAGTAGGAGTGTTGCAAGCAGACTGAGGGATGTGATTATTCTGCTCCATTCGACACTAGTGAGGCCACATCTGGAATCCTGTGTCCAGTTTTGGGCTCCACACTACAGAAGGGGTACAGGCAAACTAGAAAGAGTCCAGAGAAGGAAAATGAATAAACAAAGGGTTGGGGTGCATGACTTATGAGGAGAGACTGAAGGAAGAAGGCTTATTTAGTCTGCAGAAGAGAAGACTGAGGGAGGATTTGATAGCAACCTTCAGCTACTTGTGCTCCAAAGAGGAGGGAGCTAGGCTGTTCTCAGTAGTAACAAAGGACAGAATAAGGAGCAATGGTTTCAAGCTGCAGCTGGGGCAGCTGAGATTGGATATTATGAAGAACTTTCTCATTAGGAGGGTGGTGAAGCATTGGAATAGTGAGGTGGTAGGATTTCCTTCTTTGGACACATTTAAGGCCGTTAGACAAAACCTTGTCTTAGATGATTTAGGGGGAGTGGTTCTGCTCTTAGCAGGGGGTTGTACTAGATGAGCTCATGAGGTCCCTTGCAACCTTATGATTCTGTGAAGTGGGTAATGTCCTCCCTTATGTACAGTAAAGCATCAGCAGTTGATCTCACTAGGAGACACTAGTACATCTTCAATGGACAAAGATTTGGCAGAAATTCTTCAACTTGAGGCGGCACCATACCCCATCTGCAAGTGGAAATTCAGAGGAGACTCAAAGAACATTACATTTCACTGTGTACAGATATTAACAATCTCACATTCTTTTTAAAATACATATTTTAAATGATTGAAAAAAGACAGTTATTAGGCATATATAAACAAACATCACAAACACAAATAGCCAGCCAACAGAACAATATGACCAGGTAATACTACATCACACTTTTCCTCAGTAAGCATAAAATGATCAAAGATTTTTTATATAGTTCTTTATCTTAAAGCACTAAACATCAGCCATGCTCAATGAGGCACACTGGGAGAATGTAGCAAAATAATATAGAGGTTAGCCAGTGCTACTCATCCCACATTTTCATAAGCACAGAATAAATAAAAGAAAAAAGAATATATAGGATATGAATAAAGATTTCAAAACAAAAAGTTAGCTACACAATTTAAATATGTACAATATCATCAAAAGTACAAGTTCCATTCAAAGCTCCCTAGCTATATTTAAAAAAATTGCAGAAAATACGCATCTCCACATTACAAACAGTTCTGCTGAGCAATAAAGTTTGGTGCCTTCACTAAATCACAGCTCTGCTGATGTATAAGCCTTTGGATAATCTTGTATTGCTATTGCTCTTAACTCTTTGTGGACATTAAAGCAAGGAAGGAAAGAAGTGAAACAAAAGCCCTGGACTTCAAAAAAGCAGATTTTGGCTCCGTCAGGGAACTGATGGGCAGGATCCCTTGGGAAGCTAATCTGAAGGGGAAAGGAGTCCAGGAAAGCTGGTTATATTTTAAAGAAACCCTGCTAAGGGCACAGGAAGTTGCCATTCCAATTAGGAGAAAGAACAAACATGTGAGGCAGCCAGAATGGCTTAGCCGAGAACTCTGCTCTGAGCTTAAACATCAAAAGGAAGCTTACAAGAAGTGGAAGCTTGGTCAGATGACCAAGGAGACATATAAAGATATTGGTGGGGACTGCAGAGATAAAATCAGAAAGGCCAAAGGACAAATGGAGTTGCAGTTAGCGAGAGATGTAAAGGATAACAAGAAGGGGTTCTACAAGTATGTTAATAACAAGAAGAGGATCCTGGATGGTGTGGGTCCCTTGCTAAATAGGGCAGGCATCCTCGTGACAGAGGATGAGGGAAAAGCTTAAGTGCTCAATGCTTTTTTTGCTTCAGTTTTCACTGGCAGGGTCAGCTCCCAGTCCACTACCATAGGTATGGCAGATTGGAGAGAAGAGAGGCCCTTGGTGACGGAAGGTCAGGTTAGGGACTGCTTAAAGAAGCTGGATGTGCACAAGTCCATGGGGCCGGATTAACTGCATCCAAGGGTGCTAAGGGAATTGGCCGATGAGATAGCAGCACCACTGGCCATTATCTTTCAAAACTCATGGAGAACAGGGGAGGTGCCAGAGGATTGGAAAAAAGCAAATGTAGTCCCTATTCTCAAGAAAGGGAAAAAGGAGGATCTGGGGAATTACAGACCAGTCAGCCTCACCTCAATCCCTGGAAAAATTATGGAGCAGGTTCTCAAAGAATCCATCCTCAAACACTTAGAGGAAAATAAAGTGATCAGGAACAGTCAGCATGGATTTACCAAGGGTAAATCATGCCCGACCAATCTCATTTCCTTCTATGATCAGATGACTGGCTGTCTGGATGCAGGAAGAACCGTTGATGTGATCTACCTTGATTTTAGCAAGGCTTTTGATAGTTTCCCACAGCATTCTCATTGGCAAATTAAGGAAGTATGGGTTGGATAGGTGGACTATAAGGTGGATAGAAAACTGGCTAGATCAACGGTTTCAGCGTGTAGGAATCAATGGTTTCATGTCTAGCTAGCAACCAGTCACGAGTGGTGTGCCCCAGGGGTCAGTCCTGGCGCCGGTTCTGTTCAACATTTTCATCAGTGATCTAGATGATGGAATAGACTGCACTCTCAGTATGTTCGCAGATGACACCAAGCTGGGGGGAACAGTAGACACGTTGGAGGGCAAGGACAGGATTCAGGGAGACCTAGATGAATTGGAACAGTGGGCCAATAGAAATCTTATGAGGTTCAATAAGGACAAGTGTAAAATCCTGCACGTGGGACAGAAAAACCCCATGCACTGCTACAGGCTGGGGAACATTCAGCTAAGTAGCAGCAGTATAGAAAAGGACTTGGGGGTCACGGTGGATGGGAAGCTAGATATGAGTCAGCAGTGTGCTCTAGCTGCCAAAAAGGCTAATGGCATACTGGGCTGCATCAAAAGAAGTATTACCAGCAGATCAAGGCATGTGATCATTCCCCTCTATTCTGCACTGGTGAGGTCACATCTGGAATACTGTGTTCAGTTTTGGGCTCCCCGCTACAAAAAGGATAGGGACATGCTAGAGAGAGTCCAGCGGAGGGCAACCAAAATGATTAAAGGGCTGGAGCACAAGCCCTATGGAGGAAAGACTGAAAGCATTAGGCTTATTTAGTCTGCAGAAGAGAAGATTGAGGGGTGATTTGATAGCAACCTTCAACTACTTGAAGGGATGCTCTAAGGAAGATGGAGCTTGACTGTTCTCGGTAGTAACTGAGGACAGAACGAGGAGCAATGGTCTCAAGTTGCAGTTAGGGAGGTCGAGACTGGATATTAGAAAACACTTTTTTACTAGGAGAGTAGTGAAGCATTGGAATGAGCTGCTTAGGGAGGTGGTGGAGTCTCCATCTTTGGAGGTGTTTAAGGCCCAGCTGGACAAAACCATGACTGGGATGGTTTAGTGGGAGTGGTCCTGCCTCTGGTAGGGGGTTGGACTTGATGACCTATGAGGTCCCTTCCAACCCTGTGATTCACATATGTATTCTACACAGAGAATGAGTTATGGAGAGAAATCTATCACCTTAAATAGGTCATAAATTTTGCAGTTTCTCCATACAAGGCATGACGTGAAGACATAAGTAGAATATGTATAAAAATTAAAATATGTAATAAAACAAACATTCATATCCTACACACAGAGTAAGAACTGAGGACCTTGAACAACATCTAAAAGCCCATAGCCAGCTTCTTTTCTGCACTACTTCCATACGATCCATTAAGCAAGCTACTGGTAGCTCCTCTGCCACAAACACTTTTGTGTGGTTCAAACAATACCTGGATTGTTCAATCATGACCGCAGAAAGTACCCATAAAGTTTTAGTGTGCTATGGAACAGAGTCATATAGAGTGGCATATATTCATGCCTAAGTACACAGTGAAGAGGTGCATCAAAGGAATCCACAGAAACCATATAGAAAGGAAAGCCAGACACATGATGCATTCCACCATCACATACATGTGCCTCTTGTTCCCTTCACAGGAAATAGGGAAGGGTGCAGCTGGATAATATGCTATTTTCCATGGCGAGGAAATTGAGATTGCGTACAAGCTGAATATGCTACACTTTCCTGAAATGCCAGTACAAGATGTGGATGCTAGGAGTGGCAGTAAAATTCCCTCTGAGAGGCTTTTATACAATACACAAGGTATACGCCTACACAGATGGAATGAATGTCAAAATAAAGGCAGCTAAGACACCACTTCAGATTCAAAGCATGGGGACAGGGATTCAATACTGTGGTCACACTCAAGCTTGTGCAGCACAAATGCCTACAAAAAGTCATAGGCAATGAGTACCAACAGAGTTTAAAATACAAAGCATTAAGGGCGGGTCAGCTTGGTCACAGAGCTCACACAGGAGGAGATGGAATACATTTTACAATCTTCTGGGTCACAGACATTGTGCTGTCTCCACTAAATCAGTTGTATACAGAAATGATTCCACCAGGACTTTGGTTCCATTAACTGTAATGTTAAATATTGTGCAATCTGACAGCGTGCTTTAGGGTTCAGTTGGGAAGAACGTCAAGAAAAGCAGATCTGGAGGTGACCAATGACAAAATCTGAATAATCATAGCGCACTAGTTTCTTTAAAACTGTTTTCTCGCTTCCAGTAAGCTTTTACTTGTCTTGCTCAATCATGTAAGTTTTTTGACATGGCTAGAAATTCCATTAGAAATGCACAACATCTCTGCACCAGCTGAAAGCCTACATATCTTTCCAACAGGTCTCCAGTTTTCACAGTGCATCAAGCCAGAAAGGAAAAGGTTTCATGCCCATCAGAAAAATGCACTGATTTTTTTCAGTAAAAGTACCTTTCATTCACTCACGGTTTATAATACATAAACAATGAAGGGGGTATTTTACAGGAAGGTTAAGAAAAACTCTAGATAACCTACATTTTAAATAAATTGCAAAGAATGATATTTTTATCTTGTCTAATAACTTATTACTTTTATTTATTTTTTTAAATGACAACTACTTCCAAGCACAGCTTTTGGAGATCCGTAAATCTGTGACTCAACTACCTATCTGCTGTGTCTTCAGTCTTTCCATAGGGTTATTGAGATACTTTAATGAATTAAGAGTTTCTAAATGCTTTGAAATCCTCAAATGAAAGGCACTGAATTATTATTGTAACACAATCGTGCCTAGAGGCAAGAGCTTTGTTGCGTACTGTACAAATACACACACAAAAGTGCAAAGCATTGTTAGTTTTTTGGGGGAAGTGTTGTTTTTAATCCAAGTTGTCTAATTTCTCAATACATAGCACATAGTAACCCTAAATTTGTGCTGCCAGTAGCCTGCCAAAGATTATTACTACACCCTTAACCACAGCATCTGTATAGTTATAAAAATTAGATTGTCTCATATCAGTACATACAGATACACATCCTGCATACATAATGTTTGCACAAAATTTGGGACAAGTGTTATGTCCCTCCACCATCTCTAGTCCTTCCTGAAGTTTCTGTAAGACATTATGACCTAGGTTAATCTAAGGTTTTCAATTGTTTCTTTTAATTTTCCTATAACGTTTACTCAAGATACCAAGATTTTAAGTGTTAATACTCCAAGACACAGCACAGAAATAGAACACAAAGGACAATGACAAACAAAACATCATTGTGAAGTCGTTTAAACGGAGAATGATATTGATGTCAGTTTCTCTGTGCAGATTTCACCACCATGTTATTTTTTGCTTTAAACTATATAATTGCATATTTGTCTTGCTAATTCACAGTGAAAAAATTACTGTATGTTAAGTTTCTGATGAGACAGCATACTTTTAAAATACATAATATATAGGGAGTCTAACCTTGGAAACAACCCTTCTGCATCCAGCACAGCATGGGTGTGAAAAGCACAACCTGGTTTTAAGTAACCTCTGGTTTGGAAGTCGCAGGGCTACTCCAAGCTGTGCCATTTAGTAATGGAAGCCAAAGGCTAGCCATATGAAGTGGCTCCCTGGCCAAGCCTCCAGGCCAGGGACTCAGAGGAGGATAATTACACAACAATAAATCCTCATGCTCGGGCCATCCTTGAGTAGCCACGTAAGCCAAATTTCCAAGTGCATTAAACCCACAGGAATGCAAAGGAGCCAGAATACAGACAAAGATCTGGCCCATACAGTATAAAATCTATTACGATGAAATATAATACCACACAGAACGTGCAGATGTATTAGCTTTGTTATCCCATTACTTCTCTTGAACAAACATTTGAGGGGGTTTTAAATACAAAAGATCAAAGTTGTTTTAAATGATGAATTCCAAGAAAACTCTGCTTTACCAAGACCCTTATTTTCCTCATGCTCCAGCTCCTGCATATACTGAGAAACTGAATTAATGTTGAGAGGGTATTCAGCAATGGATATCTGTAAAACATTAGTTGCAATAGATGTGTGTATCATTTATTTAGTACTTAGGTGTTTTTTCAGTACTGGTTCAGGGCCACAGTTTGCTAAAGACCATTGTCAGCAACTGCTCAATTTCCAACAAAGACAGGGCTTACAAAAAGATCCTACAACTGCATGTGCTCTTTCATGTAGTTTGCCATAATACTGAAGCTCAGTACAGCTCAGTTATGGGTACTGTAACAACAACAGATCTGCGAAGGGGGAAGCATTTCAAAGCCCTTTTTCATTTCTTGATAGGCACAATATATAGTTCTTATACATTGCTTTCTACCCATATGTCTCACAGTACTTCAAAACTGAATATAGCTTTCATCTCCATTTTACAGATGGGGAAACCTTAGCACAGGAAAAGTCATAGAGCAAGTATGCCTCTGGCAAAAGAACCAGATTTCCTGAGATCCAGGCCTGAAATATTTTTGAAATAATATTTTCGTGTTTTATTTACTTTA
The DNA here is from genome assembly GCA_007922195.1 of Podocnemis expansa. Classification (NCBI taxonomy): domain Eukaryota; kingdom Metazoa; phylum Chordata; order Testudines; family Podocnemididae; genus Podocnemis; species Podocnemis expansa. The sequence goes on from ML681963.1 coordinate 124,976,353, forward strand.
TACATAAAATATAAAGGCACATCAAGTCTGGTCTCCTCCTGCTACAGACGTTTTCTTACAGGACTCAACATATAGGTTAGAAGTGTTTGGTCTAAATGAATGGGCAAAGCATTATGTCCAACAAAAAAGATTTTCTTCCAACTATTTGTTCAGGCATTAGACTTAAAGATGAAAAGGTCTTAAAACAGCCTAAACAACAATCAATTCCTGCCTCAATAAAATTTCACACAGTTCCCTCTATATGTAATCCCACCTATTTTCTAGGCTGGAATGCTTGCCTACAACAGGAAATTGAACTGAAAGTTCTAACTAATCAAACACAAACAACTCCAACAAATACAGAAAAAACAAGGATTTGACATTTCTGATATTTTCAAATACAATCAAAACTGCAAAAATGGGCAAACTCATTTTTTTTCCCACTGCTAGGTGACCTGTAAACTGAAATGAAAACTGCAGCAATTGAGAAGCATCCCTTATTACCTCAACCAGAACTAGTTAAATAGTAAACAGAAGAAATGGTCATTATTTCAATGACCTCTAAAATTTAATCATTCTGTTATTTTCTGAACATTTGAAAAAGTAAGTCGGCACTTAAAGTTGGAGAGTTTTTAAACTGATAACAGCCTTACATTTATTGGAACTTAAAGAAATTATTGTTTTTCAATAGCATGTAGAGGCTAGCGCTCTACTGTGTTAGGTCTCATGCAAACAAAAAAAAGAGGTGGTTCTTGCCCGATGGAGCTTACAATCTAAGAAATGTTTACACATGTTGATTTGTGCAAAACAGGAGTGCTCTCTTGATTCTATTTCTAAACCTTTCATTGAGACAATTCCAAGGTCAAGCAGTTCTGCTACAGTAGAACAAGACATGTTACATCAATCTTAAATATTTCTACTGGCCCATAGTGTCTTATGTATTGATGACAAATTTGTTTTTCCTCATAATAAGACCTAGTTTCTGGAACAGCAAATGACTATCATTTATGACATACATTATTTCAACTCTCCTTAGTACTGGCCATGTAACTGGAAAAGTAAATAGGCCTAAAACCAGATATCATACAAATGCAGCAAAGGAGCCTAGTGGACTGTACTGCTTTTAAAGTTTGGAACAGTGGGAAGCAGAGTGAGGTGCTTCTACTACTTCTATATAAAATAAGTTTTTTTTTTTTATTGTATAGGCTAAAAATTATACCATTTTCCCAGTTTAAAAAAAAAAAAAAAAAAAGCTAGCCAGATAAAAACATTATAAACTGAATGGAACGTTGAAACAATACAAACAACTCATTATCTAGAAAAAGTTCGGCATGTAGGAAATGAAACCGCATCATCCACAACAAAATATAAAAATTGTGTGCCATGTACGTTGAAGTTTTTATTCAGATTATAATAGCCGTATTCAGTTTATAATAGCAATAACTATGTCAGAGCAAGACATTTCTTAGGGCTTAGTGACTGACTAGTGTTACTAGCCTGAGGCACAACTCAAGAAAGTCAATTTTTCCCAGGCAGTCATTAATCCCCTAGAAATACCCAACCAGTTGATTGTTATTGCTTATATTAGTAGACCTAGGATAAAGCTCATGCGATTATTGCCTCTACAAGCTTCCATCACCTTACCAGCATAATATTTTTAGCATTGTCCTTCTTACCACGGTTTATGACCTGTCAACCTGAGAACAACATCGTGCAATAATGCAGGTAGTATATGGCTGACCGTAGTCCAATACTGATGCAAAAGGGGATTGGAGCGGATATTAACATTGGGGCGCCTTAGTGCTTGTTCTAAAGGATTCATCTTGAAACTCAAATTTAGGTAATATTCTGTAGGAAAAATAAGGATCAAAATATTTTGAATATTTGTTATTCAGGGAAGAGCCTGTAGTTAGGTCTTGAATTCAAGTTACCCTAACACCACAGTAATAATTCAGATTCCCAGAACAAAATTAAAAAATCCCAGACAATTCATTCCCATTATTGCTGGGGGGAGGGAGAGTCCTGAATTCAAGGATCTCCTTCAATTTAGAGAGATGATTCATCCTTGATAATAAAACAATCTGAAAAATAATTCAGCATTAATATGCATTTTCACGTAAGCACGGGTTTGTTTAAACATCAGAGGAACAGGTAAGACAGAGCTAGTCACCATTACCTTGGGCTTCTTCCAGTAATCCTGAGGTAGATATCATACAGGAATGCTGGGGCCTTATGGCTTACAGCAATCCAGTAATGATATAAAAGGTGATTGGAGGTTAGATTTACATTGGGCCGTCTGAAGGCCTGTTCGAGAGGATTCCTCTTGAAAGTGGAAATTACATGGTATTCTGAGAAAGAAAAGTTGTGTAATAGCTTTGGTAATAACCATGTAAAATTCAATGGTTTTCAAAGTACATTATGGTACAGTACTAGTCTTAAAGTTACTGCAAAGAAATACTTTCCTAATACTTCTGCCCCATCAGCTAGAAAAAAATTACAAAATTGTTTAAACTTGAATTACTGTTAAACTGCCACTCTCCATCCCAAGAGGTACTTCATATACCCATAACTCTGTTTTTAACACTGGACTTCACTGTCTTCTCTCTTTCTGTTCCTCTTCTCTACTAAGGAAAAAACAATCTTCTGGCTGTAAATAATTTAAATAAAATAGCTTTGCACGCTATATATTTAGCAATAATCAAGTTTCACAGTAGAGACTACCCTATCCACTGCTGTAGCACACATTTTTTAATTTTCCTTTTTAGTCAGATCATTGGCATTGTAAGCATTTGATCTGCATTTCAAAAGACATTTTAAATGAATGATTGACTTCTTAAACATTTTTTAAAAAATATTTGGGTTTGACTCCGCATTTCTTGCACATCTAATACTCACTGAAGTCAACAGGAGTTTTGGACAGACATGCAGGATTACCCTTAAATAGTTACATGCACTTTTACTTCAGCTTTTTAAATATCTCCAATATTTTTCACACTGGTTTCTTAGAGAAAATGTGTTCTTACCACAAGCTAAGTTGTGATTTAACTAAAAACAGTAGGTTTTTATATTATTATATAAAAACTACTGGGTTATATAAATAAATAAAAGAAACTGAGTAAATAAGGAAAACAAAGAAAATCCTTAAAACTACTTTTAAACTATCTACAGGGCAGTCTGCAACATAAAAAACAAATGTCTGGAATAAATAAATATATTCCATACCTCATAAAGACTGCTTCTCAAAAGGATAAGCTAACAATCATTAAAATATCAGAAATCTTACATTTAAAAAAACATTTACCACATGTCCATAATATTTAATACAAATTAGATTTTAATTCAAAATAACTAGAGTTGAAAATAGGTGGCCAAATTTAAGAATTATTTTCCCTCTTCCGTTAATACCCAATACCTCATAACTACTAAAAGTAAAAACAATAACTTTACTCCAAAATAGAATTCCCATCATACCTCTCAAGTGTGCTGCTCTGTGCAAAATCCATCTCACTTTTGGACTATTGTTTCATTGCTGTAGGACTTAAGAGCCCTAATTACAGAACAGGACCTAACTGGGGTAGGCATTGCAGAGAACAAAAAATACCAGATGCATTTAGCAAAACTGCCACTGAACCAGAGGTTCCTAAAGTCTGGGTGTGCTCTGTTCTGGCCCTGCCCCCTCCCAAGCTGTGGGTCCAGCTTCAGCTTTTAGCAATGTTTGGTCCTGGCATCACCAGTCACTGTAGCTCCTGACTCTCCAGGCCTTGGGCTCTGGCTTCCAGTCACCATTCCTTACTCAGCCCCTGGCCACAGTGGTCATGCTCCCAGCTTCAGCCCTTGCAGTCCCACTCCCAGCCACAGTCCCCAACCCCAACCATGACCCCACTCTCCTCCCTAGCTGAGGAGGTATGGACAAGGGTGAAGGTGGTAATCTAAGAAGTTTGGGGACCACCATGCTAAACCCAGCTGCAAATGCTTTGGCAACATCATAGGGTCTCTACTGTTTCCTCTGATCAGTGCTTTACCTGTCACTCTTCCAACAAACTGCAAGTGGATTAGGCTGTGGTAACAACAAGGAAAACAGCAGGATACTCATTTTTTGGTGAAGGCAGAACTGGGAAAAGCTATTACTAGGAAAAGAAACAGCGAATGGATGGGGAAGAGGAGGAAACAAAAGAAAATTTAAAAAATAGAGATGGACACAGTGCAAAGTTGAGAGGTATAACAGCTGAATTCCTGATTATAAAAAAAATTTTAAATCAGTGATCTCAAATCCTCATGGAAAAATTCTATAGTTGCTATAATAGCTCCGAAAAACACACATTGTTTAATGGCCACATTCTGAGCCTTTTATAATTCTATGGAATTTCTTTTTCTATTAAAAGTTTACAGAGAACATGTATAGAAAGAACACAGCATACCAACTTCACCCCAGTGGAAAGGATTGGTGCCACCTGTTGTACAGTTATACACCATGATGTTTCTTGGTCTGAAAAAAGCATCAAATAGCATAAATTAAGATTTCTCAGACAACAGCCCAAACTAGAGCCATATATCCAAACCACTCATGTCCTCTGGATTTTGGAGTTTGGATAAAGTGTGTGACCAATCTAATCACTTTATTTTTATCTCCATACTTTAAACATTTTATTACCAACAGCTATTGTAAAAATTTCTCTTTCTTTCCTGAAACAAATATTTAGAATTTATACTGACAGCCATAGAGCTCAAGGAGGATATATCACTCCCTCATCTACAGTACTGCACAGCTGATTAAACACATTCTTAGATACTGACCATTGCCACAGGCAAGGGTTGATTGGCTAATATGGTGAAACCTAAATTCATTAATACTGTGGGAAAAGTAAATCACCCATTATCAGCTAAATAAATGTTTAGGTTCATAGAAACATCACACAAGCACTCTTCAGGCTAATTAAAAATGAACTGCACTGTCACCTGCTGTACCTATTAACTCCAGAATACCAAGCTGCAGCCAGTGTCGTGTTGACAACTACATCTACTGGTACAAGATCTGCAACTGCACTGTTGGAGGCTCTCATTGTTCGAAGAATTCCTTTTCCTGCCTTTAAAAAAAAAAGTAAAAGCACTGATAAAGCATTTCACATATTGTGAGGCCTTTCAAAGACATAGTTGTATTCAAATGTTTACTTACTGCAATAAAAAGACCACTAGGCCCATTAAAGTTATCAATCCATCCCTATTGTGGAAAAAACAAGAAAAAACAAAAAAGCAATTTCAATTTCAGCAGTTTACTGAGTTCAACACAGCTGGCATTTGGCAAACATTTCCAGTTACAGTTTAAAGGAGACTGTTTTACTTTCCCATTCTTACTTTTCTTCCAAATATAAAAGGTGCTTTAACTTGAAACATCTGTTTTCAAATCTGTAATAGAGGATGTTAATAGCTACTATAATTTGAGCACAGCAGTCACATACAATTTAACTAGCACCTCAAAATAAGCTATATATTCATTTCTTACCAAACTAGGTGAGACTAAATAAGTTTATGAAACACATTTAGTTTGAAGGAAGTCTTCCACTAGCAACTATAAAGTCAAGTTGTACTGTGACCAGAATGACTTCCAGTAGCTGAACTATTGTGCTGTTCCCTGTTAGATCGCCTGTCATTTTCTCAAGTAGGGTTCTCTCAATTTTTAATGCCTTCATACAGTACCAAAAGAAAGGCCAACCCTGAATTTCATGATGTGAGTGAAAGGGAACTGGATCCATAAAGGTAACTCCAGAAGCACAAATGTGGCAAGAGAGCTAGGTTTTAGTGTCCTGAATATATTTCAGTCTCTTAGAAGTTATGGGAACTAACTGGTGAAAGAATTCATTCTGAAACACTTGGAGGAAAACAGAGTGATCAGGAACAGTCACCATGGATTTACCAAGGGCAAATCATGCTTGACCAACCTGATTGCCTTCTATCAGGGGTCTTAAACATGCAGCCCACAGGCCACACGTGGCCCCTTGAGCTATTTCCTGCGGCCTGCAATGACATGATTGTTACGGATATTTGCAATATCATTGTATGGAAAGGTTTCAGTGGCGTGGCCCTCGGACTACTGTACTAATCCTCATGCAGCCCTCATGGTGATTTGTGTTTGAGATCCCTGCTGGCTTCTATGATGAGAAGACGGGTTATGCGGATGCAGGAATAACCGCTGATGTGATATACCTCAACTTCAGCAAAGCTTTTGATACTGTTTCCTACAGCATTCTTGTCCTCAAGTTAAGGAACTAGGGTTTGGATGAATGGACCATAAGGTGGATAGAAGGCTGGCTAGATCGTCAGGCTCTGCAGGTAGGATCAATAGCTCAATGTCTGTTTGGCAACCAGTAACTAGTGGAGTGCCCCAGGGGTCGGTCCTGGGGCCAGTTCTGTTCAACATCTTCATTAGCACATAGACATAGAAGCTCTTTGAAATCAAAACAACCTTCCTCGTGGTTACACAATTGAGTCTACCAGAAAAAAGTTTTGGATGAATACAGTTAAGTATGCAATTTGTGTGAGACAGAAAATATCACTTTAGGGTAGCATCATATTCATGCCAATAGTACTAGCTAAATATACTCATCTTATGTTTTAATAAATACTTAATTCAATTGATAGGCCTGTACTGTCCCAAAGTAAGAGTAATTTACCTTTTAAATCCATGGCCTTCTCACACAAAAACTACATACTAAGTTGACAACTAAATGAGGAAGCTTTACAACTCAGATTACTATCCACCAGTGACTAAAGCTTCAGCTATGGATGTCTGATCTATATCCCTAACATACTGGCTATCCGGGGTGCATGCACAACTTACAGGTCAACAAACGGACTGTAGAATATTCAGTGGGAGGCTCCAAAAGACTTACTGGGAAAGGCTCTTTCCAGCTGGCACCAACAATTGATGGTCGTATAATAGCTATATTTAATTTTGCACCTTCCTGCTGCACAACATATTCCGCTAAGGCTTTTGTATATGTGTAAGTATTAGGTCTATCTCCTATCAGTTTTGGAGTAATGTCATTCACTAGACCATCATCCATCCACCTAAAGAATCAAAAGGACAAAGATTAAATTACTGTACAATTCCCTTAAAAATGAATGCATAAATTTGAAGGAAAGCAGAGAAATTAGAAAAAAAAGAACAACTTATGGTCATTTCTTTCAAAGCAACAATCATTAAACAAACTGAAGCTGTAGAGTTCCACCAGAAGCAAAATAAGCTTATAAAGAATGGCAAACACAGTAAGGCAAGGAATTCTGCTGTAGTCCTTGTAGGCAAGTTTTACATGTCACATTAGGCAAAGCTTTGCAAGTAATTTAATACTGCCACTTCAAAGCTCTGTAACAGATCCATTGCCAGATCAATGAATTTTAAAACCCCAAGAGACTGATTTTCAGGGACACTTAGCACCACCTCCTACTAAAACTAACAAGGGTAGGCTCTTGGGGGTGGCACAGTCCTCAGCTCAATGAGAACATTTGACACTTGTATACAAAACACACTCATATAGATAGGTTGTACGACTGACTTTCTGCAGAAAACTTACACCAAACTCAGTTCTGCAACCTGTATATTTCCCTCAGATTTCACCTGGGATAAACAGTTTTCTTTATTTAGAAGCTAAAGCCTAAGCACATTAGAAGCAAACACAGAGTTCAACAATACCAAGATTTAGTCACTAATGTTCATTTTCTTTAATGAAAAACGATCTTAGATTGGAGGTAAGTAAAAATGGTGAAAGTACTGTACTGAAAGAGTTTGATGTCAATTTCAAGAGATTAAAGGATGATCAGTATTAGAAATCTTGCACTAATGAAGTTAAATTGATTTAAAAATCAATAATGTAGATATGCTATACTTAAAAAAAGATTTAAAAAACCACAAACAGCCCACCTATCCCACAGCAACATGGATACAAGCATAACTTAAACTTGCAAGTGAATTTAAAAATAAGGGCTTCCATTGTTTATTCTGGTTAAAAGTTTCTGATACAGACTAATCCCAATACATTTAGAAATGACATCTTTTGCAATGTGCTCTAGCAATTAAAGTTTAACTGATTTAAAAATCTGATGATTTTTGAAGAAAATTTACAAGAATTTTTATTATATGGCAATATAAAGACAAGAAAATGGATGCCAATTGATCTCTGATCAATACAAGGTTTCTCAAAAGCAGAATATCACTGCACAATTAAATATACTGCCCAGTACGCACATTTCAAAAGGTTTATAATTTATTGCAACATAAAGACTGATAAGACAAAATAAAGTGATATCCAGTAAAATCCCAGAACTACTTACAAACCTGGTTTAAAATAAAACAACTTCTAAAATAAACATCAATTCATAATTCCTCCTCCCCCATTTTTCTGTAGTGCATTAATTCTAAAAAATGTGGTATGAAGAGACGGGTTTATAGTACATGTTCAATAAAAAATTATCGGTCTTAATCCATTCCTTGTGGTTTGTACAGAGACTGCCATGTTAAAGATTTTATATTGATGCTATTTTTCTGCCAACTGCTTCCTAATTTAAAGTTGCCATTTTCTATTACATGTCTACTACAGACAAATTTCTCAATTTCTTGGCTCTTCCAAAATAGTTTGCCCAAATAAATTTAACGCATGCACAGTAAACAGGGTGAACAGATTAACACTCCTATGGGTATTGGGTCAAACTGTGGTAAATCATATAAGATGTTGTGTAATGAAGGCTCATCTGCACACACAAGTTTCACCAGACTAACTGAAGCCAATTTTTTTTTTTTTAAATAAAGTCTCATCTTTAGCTAAATCGGTACAATTGTATGTGTAGACCAGACCTGAGAGCTTGCTTACACCTATTTATGTCACCTTATAAGTGAGCCTAAAGTGATAAAAGTTAAACGTTAAACACTAAAAGGTGAAAACTGTTACAGACCATTGCTTACATCTTGCCTAGTCTTGCTCAACATATTAATATCTATTAAAGTTTAAAAATCAGCTATTTAAAATCAGACATGAGGTGTAAGTGTGTATGTACTTTACAAACTAGCAGGTAAACCTGGATTTACAGAAGTTTTTTTTTTTTTTTTTAAATGGAACTTAAAGGGAATCTAATTTGGCATATTTAAAGTGTTTTTCAACATGCAGTAAAGAATGTCATGTAAGTTACAACAACAACTACAATTCAACTTAGTTTAGCTCATAAAGACCACTTTATATGCTATTCTTTGCTACCTTTTCAGTGCTCTTTGCAATCTTGCCACACTTGTGCCCAAATTCTGCCTTTGCAGGTACACAAAGGAATACTCATAATATTTAATGAGAGCTGGACACACACCAGAAGGGTGAATTTTATCTTTACTTTCTAACCCTAAACTTTAGCCTTCCCTTAACCTAAACTTAATCTAGATGTGAGCTATGCACCTTTTCCTGAAGTATCTTGTACTTTAACAGAGTACAAGGACTGCGAAAATTTAATACCACCCTGCCTTCAGCGAACTTGGAGTGAGAAATCTTACTTGTGGTTTCAAGGGCAATTATGGTACTACAGGTATAATAAACAGTGGTTCATAGCCCGCTTGCTGCTTACAGATCTTCTGGATGGACACTTCTCTGCAGCACACCACAGAACAATGGCCGCCAACTTCTTTGGTCAATGTTCTATTCATCAACTTTTTTTTAGCGTCTATTTAGGGATTTTTTTTTTTTTTTTTTAAACTAGAGCTAACTTTTTTTTAGCTTTTGGTATATTGTTTTGTGGCTCAACTTCCATTTCCCACTAATGGGCTACATAGTTTGAAGCAGGACTCAGTGGGGATCTTGCATTCTTTCAGATTTACTGAGGGTTCCCAGACTGCTGTCTTACTCACAAGTCCCCTTTACATGAAATGCTCCTGTGCCCACATTAGTGCCTGCTGTACATTTAAACAGGCTTCAAAAGTCACTTGCTCCTTTATCCCCATCCATAAGAGCACATTTACAATACATTACACTGATGTCCTTTTAATTATTACCCATAGGTATCTTTTTATGATTCCATTTACTAGAATCAGATTCTCTTGTCTCCCCTACTGAAATCTAGTGTACTAAACCTTATGTTTTACTCTGCATTACAACACACTCAAGATGTATACTCATCCTCTGCAGCAACATTAGAGGATTAACCTGACAGAACATAGGACTAGTTACTATGGGCCAAATTAGATAGTTTGTATCTCACAGATGGTTAGCTAGTTTTGGCTTGTTTATTGCTTTACCACTTGATGCTCAGTCTCTCAGATTTTACTGAATTTGCTACAACTATGCCACACATCTTAGTCACAGATGGTTAAAAATGGTGACTAAAGTAAATCTATATGAAGAGTAAATTCCAAGAAGTGCAGTATTTTCAAAGTTTGAAGTGAGCTGTCTGTCTGCTCTGAAGATATATCCTCAGGAGGAGTCAGAAAAACTGCAAGAGACCCATTAACAAAAAGTTTAGTTCTCAGTATTTCTGACACCCAGAGGTTCTAATGCAAGGAGCAAGATGTCACCCCTCATTTCCAGTCTCCAACTCAGCCCATGTTGCAGTCACCCCTGGCTCTTACCACCACTATTCATAGCCAAGCAGCCTGAAAACAAGGTTTACTTCTACCGATTAATTTTATTGTATTTTATGTTTTGAATTCAGGTTCAATTATTGAGTCCAAATTTTTTAACATAGTCTTATTTCAAATACCTCCTTCCACCCCATTTATCTTTAATTTCTTTTGAGAAGATGATGCCTTAGTGAACTGGAAACTGAAGTTTAAAGCCATGCCACTTTAGAAAACTGGTTTGATATGTTTTACTGCATTTTATTTTTATGCTATAGCATACATATTTACCTCTATAGTGAACTGCTAAACAACAGACACCATCCGCTTATAGGCTGGGGGGGCATGCTAGTTAAGAGTTACCAGTGCCTGAGGGGGTTTTAACTTTCACAATCTAATTATAGATTTAGTTTGATATATATAATATTTGCATTTGGCTTTGAAGTGGTAGTACTACGTATAGAAAAGTGGAGAGCAGACATTTATCTCAGTTCTTGAGTAAGTGACCTCAAAGGTTACAACCTTCCTATATTTTCCTCATCCATAAAATGGAGATAATTGCCACATGCGTATGCATAATTTTTTTTGAATATATATTATGATTTTCAAAGCTCTTTTTCAATGTTTAATATTGCTGGAGTACAGAAAGCAGGTATAAATTAGTGAATAAAAACAAAGACTCAGAACATACTCCAAAGAATCTATCAGTTTCTTGGGGTCAACTGGTGGTGGATATATGATTTCCTCAATGTGCTTTCGGTTGCAATATGCATATGCTGTTGAAACATGCAAGAACACTTCCAAATTCTTCATTTGCTGAGCCAAGATGATGAGCTGTTGTGTGGCAATCACATTTAATTGAACAGCATCTCTGTTAAAGAAAACAGATACACAAGGTAGGTAAGAGTAAGTATCTCAGAGAATCATGAACTGAATTAAAAAAAATCCATTTGGTCATTTCTTCACATTCTCCTACCAATGATGACTTATAACATTTTCCACCATTTTGTCCTATTGAATTTTACATCTCCAAAATAATGGTGAGTACCACTTTCATTGAAAGACTGATCCATAGCCTTTAGAACTCAGAATATGGAAGGATGAAGTTTGAAAACAACTGTTTCTCGTTCTATCCCTGTGTGTCATCTAAAATAATTCCTCTACTCACATGGCACATGCTAGTCAAGTGCCAATTTTTTTTTTTTAAATTTTCTTAAAATTAAAATCTCCCACTAAAAACAAAGGAGTGAAAAATGTTTACATGACAATCTGTATTTACCAGTTCTCTTGTCTTCCTCACATCAGTCTGACCATCCAACAAGGTGTCTAATCCAGCATCAATAGATATCCCCTTATAAACCTGCACAGCCATCCCCATCAGCCACCTACATTGAAGTGAACATGGTCAGCCCTGGTCAATAGGTCAATGGGAGATCTCCAAAAACTTCATATTGGCAATTCAGTAAGTAGAACTCTTTCCTTCAAAGTCAATGTTTGGCTAGCAACACAATATGGTGAGACTGGAGGGTTTGGAGATGAGGGAGGACATTATACTAATTATGGGCGTCTTTCAGAGGAGGAACACAACCAAGCACACCAAGGTCCTAATTGTTTCTCATCAGTAAAATTTCCATGAGATTTTTCTGAAAAATTAGTGATGAGTTCAACTTGAATTTAGCTAGTATCTGGGCTGTGACTGTGGTGAATGACAACCCTGTAAGTCATGTCCCTATAAATTTTTCCATAAATAGAGTATCTTTCCAGTTCTGTGATTTTACTGTGGATTTTTGCCTTCCTCCACTGAGCAAATGGCATTTCAGTAACACTGGTCAACAGCTTTCAGCCTCTTAAAATTTTCTTGGGATAAAGTGCTATATTAAAATCAAAGACAAGCGGTATTTTCTGTTTTGTTTTTTACTTTAACATAAATGCAATACACACCACATTTTCAGTAATCTCATTTCCACAGCATCCTTATCAATTTTTCCAACCATCCTCTGAGCCATTTCAGTGAAAGCACAATTATCTGAAATTTTGTAAAAAGAAATCTAAAGAATACTTTTTTTTTTTTTTTTTTTTTTTTAAAACCAAAGCACCTTTTACTTCAATCTTCTTTTTCTCTGGGCCAGTTCTTTTGATCTTCTAAAACTCCTTGCATTTCTAACTGAGGAAATGGGACAGATTCTGAAAACATGTTCAGTGCTTGCTTTTTGTTTCAGAAGTTGAATGTTTTGAATCTGAGTCAACCCCATGGGTGCAGGAAAAAGATCATGCAGAGACTCAACAACAGGGAACTATGTTCCGATCAAGGATTATCTAGGGGACTCTCAGAGAAGACTACCCAAGAGAATGCTAATTCAGCACACATTCAGTTGACCTTCCCCACCAGTCCCATCCACTCTGTGTTCTGCTTCAGGCAGTGCCAGACCTGCCAGGATTGTGCAAATTACAGGAAGCTTGAACATTATGTCCCCACCCCAGATGGATAGTTTTTACATAACAGAATGCTTCTGTTAACCTAGCTCTTTAGCCAATTCCTAGGTTGGAGACACAAGGGAACTGTTTAATTACAATAATTTGCGGGCAGGAAGTATTAAATGGAGGGGGATTGGGAGGGTGCTCATTTTCATCATGTAGCATTCCCTGAGCACTATTATCAGTGTTTGCAGGGACCCAGAGCGAGGATTTGTTTCCTAATCCTGCTTTTCACATATACAGTCAAGTTTCAGAAAGGTATCTGTATTAATCTAGTCCAGCAAAACAAACAAGGGGTCCTGTCGCACCTTTTAAGACTAACAGCTTTCATGGGCCATATAGCCAAGTTTCTGTCCTGCCTCCTTCCCATCTGAAGAGACTTCTGATATAGCAATCTTGTCCAAAAATCAAAAATGTATTGTAACATTTCAATACTAAAATAACTTTCAGCTAAAAATGAATATACCAAAGCTTACTATATCTCTTTTGCTTTAGTTAGTCCTTTTATTCTATAGGAGTCTCTCTTCCTTAGCTTTTATTAGTCTTCTCTCTGCCTGTTTTCCTTAGAAAGCTTCCTAACACTTATCTCCTCGCTCTTCTTTTTAGCCTTCTCTTCCTTCTCCTTCTACTCTTCCCAATCTGTAGTGCTACCCCTCATTACTTTCTCCTTCCATCTAACCACATGAATCTCCTCTCCCCACTCTTAGCATACATTTAATTCTTTGGTCACACCATCACGTGAGGAAGTGAGACCTAGCATTTTATCAGCACATCCTTGGAAGATGAGCACTGTTATTCTCAATACACCCTTACCTTCCAAAAAAGCTACCATGACATTATGTATGAATGCGCGCTCTTTTCATCAACTGGTTTGTAAACTGAGTGCTGGTTCAGTTCAACTGCCGAGCACTGTGCATCCTCCTGTAGCCCATCCACATCCATTTCCTACCCACCAGCTAGACTCATAGAAGGACCATGACAGCAGGAAGACACAAGACAAATGAAAGTGCAAATCCCACTCTAAACATCAACATTATTTAACTTTATGTATATCTTGTGCCTGTAAAGCATGGGGCCAGGCACAATCTCTATATTGATCTTTCACCAACAATAGCCCTTTATACTCATCTTGAAAATTTCAGAAATTAAAATCTTTTGGGGGAGTTTCTAAAAGAAAATCATTAAACTGATCACATGGACAGTGAAGTCAAAGTAAAACTCAAAAAAAATCAAGAGTTTTTTTATTTAAGATTTTGCAGGTAACATTTTCAAGCTGGTGTCCCTTTGAAACATAATGCTATTACATTAGTTTTGTTCATCTCAACTTTTACACTCACCTCAGTGTTTCATTGAATCTGACTGTAGCAGCACAATGGAATATAATATTAATGCAGTTTATGAGTTTTTCTTTGTCCTGCTCACTAAGGTCCAGCTCAGATTGTGTAAGTTCACTAGTAACTGCTATTATTTTCTCTTTAAATTCAGGCTGTTCATCTCTTAACCGATCAAAGAGCTGTCAAAAGAAAATCAGGATTAACAATTAAAAGTCAGTCAAACAATGATTTAAGAAGTGAGCCAATTAATTTCTTTTATTTATCATGGGAAAGGGTAATTAACTACTAAAAATATTTTTGACCATAACAGGGATTTGCACTTCCTTATATTCCTCAAATGTAATGGATTTGAAATTTTACCATCGTATTTTTCATAACACCTATCAGCATGAGCTGGAATGCCAAGTTATTCAACTGGCAAAACAGCCAGTGAATTATGCAAGTTATTCCAAATTAATAATATAGCTGAACATGCTTTTTTAAAGATAGTTTATTGGAACTAAGTTTTCCTATCCTTAAAACTGGGTTCCTTAAATTCCCACAAGTCCATATGTCCATGGTTCCATCAGAGGCACAGAAAGCCTTCAAAAATGAATGTAATTTACAGTTTCTCTCTCTCGCCTTCTGGGGGCTAAAAAATAAAATATTCCACCGTCTCCCATTACATGATGCTTCCATTTCTAGGCCCACAGGACTCACGATACCCAGTCTTAACCTCATAACATTTAGATCTGAAACATACGTCGCTGACCCAAGAATATACACACTCACTGACTTATGCTAGGTGTAATTCTAGGGAATGTTTCATAGTTGAGAAAGAGTTAATAAAACCACACTTCTCTGGCAGCTAATTTCAAAAGAGACATGAAGATTTAAGATTGCTCAATGGATTGGAATGTCAGTAATGCCCAGAAAAAGCAGTTTCGCAGGCAGAGAAAAAATGAGGCTGTCACAGAAGCAAAATAAATGTGTTCATCACTTCTCTTTTTCTTCCCCCATGGATTACTACCATATATTTGATAATTACATACAAATGCAAAATTCTTGTCCTTTTGCCCCTCCATTGGATGCCTAAAAAATAAACAGAGGTTGCGAACTAACAGTAACCGGAGTTCCACATGCTACATTTAAATATCTTAGTACAACAAACCTTTAAACATTTATGTCAATATCCCAATCAGACAGGAAGTTCAATTTAGATTAATCAGGACTTTCAACATAACACCACATTGAAATGTTTTAGTTCAACATCACATTAACAAAAACAGAAGGAGTCTTCTTAGGTACCATCTGCTATTACTATGTTCAACAACTGAGCTCTTGTGGTTGTATTGTCCACGAACAGTGGTGTAACTTTGCTAAAACAATTTCACAAAACAACCTGCGGTGAAGTCTACGCTGTTCAAATACAACCTTTTCAGCATATAAAATGCTACAGGAAATCAGAGTTAGGGATGCCAGATACTGTGTAGCAGAGAACTTCTCCAGACATGGCTGTGAGCTGAATTCTTCATATCTATACAGACATCAGAAAACCTTGGGTCACACTGAGACCCATGTGAGCATACAACACAATTGCTATTCTTGCCTATACCATTACATTAGTCAGCGCATTGAAGCAGCATACAGCTGAAAAGAACAGTAAAAGTAAAAATAGAAATTAAGGTGTCTAAAAGCAAGTGGCAATACATTTGAACCAGTAAATGAAATCCAAGGAAGCACCCAAGAGTCAGGCTAGGATTTAAACCCTCCTTAACTCTTGATTCCTGTTCTCAAATCCTTCTGGAGATACAACAGTCATACTTCTGGATTTGAAAAGAAGTTCTTTGGTTTTCAGAGTTACTGCAACAGAAGTAAGGGAGAAACTGGCTGAATGCTGATACTTTTACTTTGAAAGCATGAACTGATATTAAATCAGGTTTCTCTGACCAGTTAAAATGGTTGACTGAATAGGTGCTTGGAATCTGTGAAATCATACTGGTTTTTCTGAGTATAGACTGGTGTAATGATCTAGTATGGGACTTCCTGGATAAAAGAACACAACTTCTGTGAAACAATTCCTGTTTGAACTATAGTCTATCTTAATTTAAAAACTGCTAGTGATGGAGGACTACTGTGGTGTTTTGTAAATTGCTCTAACAGTTAATTTCCCTCACAAATATCAATCTGCACCTTATTTCCAACCTGAATATGTTTAGGTTCAGTTTCAAGCCAACTGGATTTTGTTATGTCTGAATGAAGGGACCATGATCAAATATTTGTGGCCTATATAGGTACTTACAAACTGCGATCAAGCCACTCCTTAACTTTCTCTTTAAGACAAATAGATTGAGTTCCTCAAGTCTTTCCCCAAAGGGAATGTTTTCTAAATCTTTAATCATTCTCATTGGTCTTCTTGAACCATCTCCAATCTATCAATACCCATCCTGCACTGCAGACTCCAGAACTTGACAGCATTCCGGCAGTGGTCATATTAGTGCCCTATAACATTCCTATTCCTACTTGAGATTTCCGCTGTTTACACATGCCAGGACCTCATAGGCCTTTTTGGCCACAGAATTACACTGAGATCTCATGCTCATGATTCTCCACTATGTCCCTCAACACTTATTCAGACACATTGCTCTGTATCAGAGATCTGCCCTATTTATTTCCTACTCCCCAGTCTTTGGTGCAGTAAGTAGGGCACGGATTAAGAGTCAAGAAGTCCCGTCAATGGAAAGTGCCTTCTGATTTCCCCATCACCTACTCCTCAGTGCCCAAATATGAGCATAATCCCTTTTCCCCACAACTAAGCCCCATTCTAAGGTAGAAATTCACAGGCACCTCTCCTTCAGGTCTCCTGCTTCTGCCTTCAGCTGTAAGGAGAACATCTATCTTTCCTTTTATCTGGAAGTATACTGCAGAGGAACTATAAGCAAAAGTCAGCAATATGTCCCAAGGAAGCCCTTTTAACAAGAGTCCTTTAACTATTCCTTGCTGCCACTACCATTTTTTCCAGATGGAAATTCTTTAACAAAGCAGTTCATTAACAAATAAGCCACAGTTGTTTAGCAGTGAGTACTTAGTAGCCTTCCAGAATGCAGAGGCTGAAAGCCAAAATCCAAAGGGTTAGCCATGTTAGTCTAGTCCAGCAAAAAAAGAGAGTCATGTGGCACTTTAAGACTAACAGATTTATTTTTCGCATGAGCTTTCGTGGGTGTACAGAATGGAAGTTCACCCATCTTCAAAGAATCTGATGAAGTGGGATTTTCTCCCACAAAAGCTCATGCAAAAAATAAATCTGTTAGTCTTAAAGTGCCACGACTTTTTTTTTTTTTCCTTTTTTTTTTGAAAGCCAGAACACAGACTTGTAAGATCCACAAAACTCTAGAACATGCTAAGGCAATACCTGATACATCACATGCCTCACAGAGTGTGAACTCAGGCCCATCCAACTGCTTCCCTAAGGAATCTCTCAGGGAAATTTACAGTTAGAACTGCCTAAATTTCCACTCCTCACCTCCAACCCCCCAGTTTGCTGGCATTTCTGGAAGATTGAGAGAGTTATTCCATTCTATTTTAACTGAAGCCAAAGGTTTCAATGAACTGAAAAGATTAAAAACATTTAATTTTAAACTTGTTGACTTATCTTGATACAACCTTTAACCCACAGGTTAGGATACACACCTGGAACATTGGAGACAAAGGTTCAAATCCACACTCTGGAACAAGAACTTGAACCCATGACTCCCTGACTCTAGGTGAGCATCCCAACCACAAGGTTACATAGTATTCTAAGGTGGGTATCTCAGTCTTTTCCATTGAAGCCATTTCACTTTGTATGCATACATTAGGGCTTGTCTTCACTGATGGCGGTGAATTCCCCATCATCAGATCAATTGCCCTGACTGACCGAGCAGGTCTGTGAAGACCCACTCAGTCAACTGGGAAGTTGATCAAGTCAGATCACACTAGAAAGGAGCATAGTGCTGAGTCAGAGGGTAGGGGTTTCCCTTTGACGCAACCTACTGAAGACACCATGGTAAAGTAGGCAGTCCCTTCAACTGCTGCCCAAATCACACCACGGTGTCAACCAGGACATACATATTCATTTGCAAGTGTGCCTATGGCTTGGTGGTAGAGTGGAAGGATGAACTTTAATTCTGGGCCCTGCCTTCAATTAATGTTTAATTGTGTTGTGCTTCAACATTCCTGAAGTTTTGTTCGACCAAAACAATACAAACGAGACATGTTCAGAAATGTTTTAGTTAACCTAAATTTGCATTTGGGAGGGAAGTTGAAAAGTTTCAGACAAAAAATTGCCTGATTTAAGAGCATGTAACCATTCTCAAGATACAGACATCTGCAGAGAAAATTTAGAAAAGCAACACTGAGGAAATGTAAATTCTTAAAATCCACTGATCCTTGCTCTAATGAGTTCCTCAAAAGTAAAGTATTTTAGCTCTCCCTATGTGACTTCTTGTCCAGATGATGTGTACCATTTACTGCTAATAAACCCAACAGCAATCGTGTAACAGAAGAAAGGCAGGCTTCATGGGAGTGTGTAAACAGAAGTACAAATGTGGAGTTGTGCTGGGTACAAAGGAGACCCCAGGTGGTATTAGGATGGATCAAACACCACTATACTCCCCATTATTGCTATGACCAAGGGGGTGCAAGCCTACTGAGATGCAAGAACTCTGGCAGCCAGCTATGAACTGTCCTCAGCTCTACACTGAGACATAGCATTTTGAGAAATGGCTGGAGTACCTGAATAAGGTGTGACAAAGTGGAGTTGTGGTAGCTATAGAACATGTCTCACTTTGTTAGGGACAGGAAGAGTTGTTTTAGACTTACAGTGCCTATTGGGTTCTCCATGGGCTCAAGGTTAAGGTAGCTTGTTGCAGAAGACAGTAGTACGCTTAAATCTCAGTTTAATTCTTCAGCAGTTCAAATTTTGCCTTTATCCTGTCCTACAGGGGGTAGAGAAGAGCACATGGGTCTCTGCTGGCCATAGATTAAGTTTTGGAAAGTCAAAAACCTAGCAAATGCAAAAGTTAGTGTTGTGTCTGAGCACATTTCCTCAATCTCCAATTTTTATACCAGTTTACACATTCTGTAAGGTGACTAGGCACTGCTAAGCACAGACTTCACTCCCCTTTAACAATACTATTGGTTAATGAATTAAGATTTAAGTTCCTCCTCTTTCTCTCCACTAAGAGAGTAATTATTTGCATCACTATTGCAGTCTCTATCTCTGATAGTCAGCCACTGTGCTCTTGGATTCTTCACAGTCCATCAACATTACTGCAGTCTGATAGAAGCAGGTCTGGCCTCCCCGTGAGGCAAAGTGAGGCAGCCACCTCAGGTGCCAAAACTATGGGGGGGAGGGTTGCCACTAGGACCCAGACTGCAGAAAACTGTGTCTGCTGCTGGTGCATATGTATTTGTCTCTGCTCTAGATGCACAGAGATGGTGCAGTGCTTTGCTGGAGGAAGGAGGGTGCAAAGGACATAACATGCAGGCAGGAGAGAAGGTGAGAGGGAATAACAGAAAGCAGCAGGAGCTGTAGGGGGAGCCTCTTATGGAGCTCTCTAGCACCCCAGGAGCCTGGGCTGATTAACACCAGCTTCTCAGGGAGCTTCCTGTTTCCTGCTGCTTCCCTGAACCAACCTGAGAACAGGCAGTCAAATGAAGAAGCAGTAGGAGCCAGTTAGGCCCCTAATACACGGATATCTTCCCTCACTCAAGCCCTGCCACCAGCCTGCTTCTTTGCTCCCTTCAACTGAGTGCTGAAAGCCACTATAGCTGGCAAAGAACAGCAATCATGACTGATAGAAGAGAACATCCCTCTGGGGCAACATTCAGAAAAAGCAAGCAAGCAAAGCAAGAAAGCTTTCCTATCTAAGCAGAAAGAAGCTCTCCTGAGGTACATAGATGCAAATGTTCATGGTGAGCCTTCCGGCCCCAGTGAGGATAAGAGTGGTGAGGAGATGCCTGATCTTCCAGTTAGTCAGAGTGCAGATGACCTGCCAGCTACCACAGCATCCATATCTCCATCTCAAATGGATGTAACCATGCGCATTCTTGAAGAAAAGTGTAGATCAGAGAAGAGTGTGGGGAAGACACAAGAAACAGCTGCTTCTGAGTTTAGTTCATTAAGTTTAGATCAGTGGTTCCCAACCTGAGGTCCGGGGACCCGTGGGGGTCCACAGATATGTTACAGGGGGTCCACAGAGCCTCCCCCTACCCAGGGCTGGAATCCAGGTAAAGCCCTCATGCTCCCCACCAGGGCTACCTTTCCCCTCCTATGGCTGTATCCTGGCAAGGATGGGGCCATGGCAGCTTTCCAGCAGGGGCAAGGGCAGAGGGCCATAGCTGCTGCAGCTCAGCTCCCCAGTGGTGCGGTCAATGGTGGTGGCAGCACTGCTCACCGGCTGCCCCACTGGTGCAGGCCAGAGTCTGCCTATGTGGGCTAGATTACATAATCATCGGGGGGGGGGGTTGTTGTTGTTAAAAATGGGTCCCCAACCTGAAAAGGTTGGGAACCACTGGTCTAGATGATCCAGGACTGTGGACCCACTTGAGCAGTAACCTGAGGGATTTCCTTATACTGCATGGGTCACAACAAGAGGAAAACTTCATGTTCCCCAAAGACAATGAAAATAGAAGTTTCCATCCAACATATTACCAGCGTGAAATTCCCAATGGTGACAAAGTGGAGAGGCCATGGCTTATGTACTCAAACACCCAGAACGATGTGTGCTTTTTTTTTTTTATTCTAAACTCTTCCAGGCCAATGATCCAGCTAGTTGGGTTCTACAGGAACAAAGGACTGGAAAACTCTGGCTAGAAATCTGGCATGCAATAGGAAGGCAGTAAATCACCAGGGTGCATTCCATAGACAGAAAGAGCTCAAGGTGAGACTAAAGGTTAAAGGCCACCATAGATGATCAGAATCAAAAGAAGACTGCGTCAATCTCTTTGCTGGCAAAATAGCCTGAAAAGGCTCACTGCCATTGTGGAAATGCTTGATACCCACAACTTAGCACTGCTTGTCACTTCAGATCAGCTGTATGTACCAAACAATGGAAACTTAAAACTGTGGAGTTGATGGTTGAGTTAGATGCTCCTGGAGCACAGCATTAAAGAGTCACCAATCAAGAAATCTATACACACCACTACCATGGAAAAACAATTCAAAATGAGATCATACAGTTACTGGCAACAAAAGTTAAACACCAGATTGTAGCAGATCTGAAGTCAGCAAACTATTAGACTTATCCTGGACTGTACACCTGACATCAGCCATATGGAAAAAAATTACTTTAATGGTGCATTTTGTAACAACAGAACCTTGTGAAAATGTCCCTGCACTAGCCACTGTCAAAGAACATTTTCTAGAATTTATTGACATTGATGATGCTACAGGAGCTAGTATGACAGAAGTGCTTCTTGAAAAGCTGGAAGATACAGGAATTGTGATAGCTAACACAAGAGGCCAGGAGCTATGATAATGGTGCCAACACGAGAGCAAGAAACAGAGGAGTGCAGGCACTGATCCGAGAGTTAAACCCTTAAGCTATTTTTCGTCTCACACAGTCCTCATTCATTGAATTGGTGGTCAGTGATGCAGCATCAGCTTCTAGTGAGACCGCTGAATTTTTTAATGTAATTCAAAGCATCTATATATTTTTCACTGCATCTATTCATTGATCACAAATTCTGAAGCAACATCTGGGAACATCCTCTGACACTGAAACCATTGAGTACCACACGATGGGAAAGTCAAGTGGAGGCGATAAAGCCTACTGAACACCAAATTGGGAAGACAGCATTATCCTCCATAATGACATCATCTATGACAGAAACTGTTCATGGAGAATAGTGGCAGAGGGAAAAGGAATCACACATAACTTCATACACAATACAGAAACATACATAACTTCAAATTTCTGAATTAGTGTTGTGGCATGACATACTGTTTGAAATAAATGTCGTAAGTAAGAAACTCCAAGGTGTGGACCTTGATGTATCTGAAGGTATGGAACAACTGGACAAAGCAAAGTCATACCTACAGTCTTACAGGTCAGATGAGGGATTTCAAAATGTTCTGAAGAGTGCACTGAAGTTCGCAGAGGAACTTCACACTGAAGCTATTTTCCCCACCCATTCAAGAATACAAGTCATTGAAGAAGACAACATTGATTATGAGGCACAGGATAACCCCATAAGAAACCCCAAACTACAATTCAAAGTTGAATTCTTTAACCAGGTACCAGATTGTGCAGTACAGTCAGCTGAAGAATGTTTCATGTAGGTCAAGGAACACAGAAGTATGTTTGGGATGTTGTAAGATATTCCTCACTATACCTGAAGAAGGCCTACACCAGCAATACAGGGCACTAGAGACAAGTGTTGACATGACGACGTGCGTGATATTGATGCGAATGGTTTGGGTGATGAACTGAAAGCCCTTTCAGGATACATGTCAGCAGGATCAACTCCAAAAGGCTGTTCCAGAATACATGTGCACAAATAAGATCTTTCCAAATGCTTTTGCTGCTCTGCACATACTTCTAACACTTCCTGTAACAGTTGCCAGTCGAGAATGCAGCTTCTCCAAGCTGAAGTTAATAAAAACACATCTGTGCTCCACAATGACACAAAAGAGGCTGGTCGGCCTTGCAACATCTCAACAGAGCATGAGCTGGCCCAGACTGCGGACCTTCAGGAAGCTGTTCAAACCCTTGCAACCAAGAAGGCACAGAAAGCACCACTTAGATTATTCAAACAGATAAAAATGCTACTGTTCACTATGCAGACAACAAAAGTTGCATTTGCTGTTCGGGCACTTGAAAGTTACTGAACATTTTTGAACAAGGCATTTTAAGCTGTTAGTTCTCCTTTTTAGGATTAGGTAGCAGAACCGTACCATGAGAGGAGAAGAACAGGAAAAAGCCAGAACGGAGACCTTTCAAAGTTTTGGTCCAAGCGAGGGACCATGGAGGTATCATCTGAGTGTCCCTCAGGTGCCAAAATGCTGTGGACCAGCCCTGGATAGAAGGACTAGAAAACAGTGTACTCCCTTCTCTAGAGGGGAGCATATTTCCGGAAGGGAGGAATGCCTCTCCAGCACTACTTGCTATTAGCTCAGAGCAATAGGTAATTAAGGTAGAAAAATATTTTCAACAGATACTCTCTCAAACAGTAATTACTGACATTCCAAACAGAAGAGATTGCACAATAGGCACACACTGTAATGTGGATTACTACTTACCAAAATTCATAGGAAATGGGAGATGCTAGATATTCACAACTTATTTACTAATAAAAATCTACTGAGAACATTTGAAAATGTTGGTATAGTTTCCTCTCCAAGATTTACTCAAAGCTAGAATGATAAGCACCTTTATACAGTAAAACCACTCACATATTAAGGCAGTGGTTCTCAATCACTTTGTTGGGACACATTACTGTGTCACCAGCAGTAAGTGTGTCACAAAAGGCCAGGGAGATGGCTGGATTTGGCCTGGAGACAGGGGGCAGGTGTGTCCTGTAGAGTCACAATATGCTGCCAAGTGTGTTGCAACCCACAAAAGTTGAGAACCATGGCACTAAGGGGTTATATAAACTTGACTTCATTTCTAAACTAAAATGGTTAACCTTATCTACTGTTTCTGTACCACTTAAATTCACTATGCAGCAGGGCAGAAAGGATAAGTCCCTCTGTTACCCTGTGAGCTCTGGCCTAGAAACCTAGAACAGGTGTCAGGTGATTAGGGCTGACTCATGGTCTTTTATATATACATATACATATAATAGAGAGAGAGCGAGTGAGCGTGCGCGCGCGCACAGGTGATAGCAGTTATGGACTGGTGAGTCATTTATGACCTGGGGGGAATGGTACCTGAAAGGCCAAAAGGGTGAAGACATGCCACAACCTGTTACATGCTGTAAGCCACAAGTATTTAATTTTACATCTCCTGCAGCATTTTCACATTGTCTTCCAGCGAATTCACCTGGGGGCAGCTCTAAATACCACTATCTAGGTCTTATTTTCTATTAGCAGATCTCAAAGCACTTAATAAAGGAGAGAAATGCTATCCCTATTTTACAGCTTGGCCCCCTGCATCTCAGTTACCCTAAGTGACCTGCCCAAGAGTTCTAGCTCAGCTTCTGGCTTGCTGTATTCAAGAACACAGGGCTCCTGAGTCCAAGTTCGGTGTTCTAGCAATGAGGCCACATTACCTCCCTTTAGGTGATTACACATTCTGTTAGCTGGCTGCAAACCACAAGCCATATACAACTCAAACATCTGACATTTCAAAACTGTTTTGCACTTTAGCACATCAGATAGCTGAATTAAAACAGGACCTCTTCAATAAAGCTGAAAGTGAGTAAGACAATGTCAAAAGGCCCTGCAAATAGTGTAGTGGCTGGCACATCTGCTTTACATGTAGAAGGTCCTAGGTTCAAACCCCAAGAGGTTGGACTAGATGATCTCACGAGGTCCCTTCCAACCCTATGACTTGATTCGATACTATTCTAACTTGAAACATACCCTCTTACCTCCACTGTAATAGTTACCACTGAGCTTTTAATTTAGATGCAGAGCACAAAAAAGTCATTGGCAGAATTTAGAAAAAGAAAAAACAAGCATGGCATACACTGTTCAAGGCGGCCCTCTCTCAACAACTTTAAATAGCAGAAAACAAGCTTTATTATAACATGCTGTACGTGTTCTGCCTGCCAAGGGGGAAGATGTCTACTTTCTTTTAACCTGTTACAAGTCATGCAACCATGGGATTTAGTTATCAGCACCACAGCAATCAGTAATTGGGAAGTCTGTATAGTGAAAAGCCTGTTCCATGATACTTATTGTTTCAGAAGTTTCTTTACAAAAGGGAAAGGAAGTTTGACACTTCTTCAGTCACTTATCACAAAAATCTTTGAGACACATACCTTACAGCTGATCATTTCTTTCATTCGTTCTTGAGGTGTCTGTCCTGCTTTATGTCTCACCAGTATGTACACTGCTTTCACTTTAGGGCAGGACCTCAATAGTTTTTCCAGAAGTACCTTTCCCATGAAGCCAGTAGCTCCTGTGAGGAGGACATTCTTTCCTTCATAGTATTCTGGGATGGACACCATTATGACCTTAAAGTTTAATAAGCATATATTAGAAAAACAAAACTTTATGCAGGCCTATGAAACTATACCTCTATTATATTGCAGAGATACGAACGTTCAGTTCTGTGGCTGAAAGCAGAAGCTCACTGACCACACTTGTCACCTATCAATAACCCCTTCCATCTTACACAAGTAGGTTTTAATAGTTTAAGAAAATGTCAAAAGTTTTAGAAGCAACTCCCCAAATACTTTTTAAATATTTTACACGATTTGGATCCATGCTACCGGCACAGCTCAAGATTCCTCCTTCTGCCAGACTTATTCTAAGTAATTCCATGGGATAACTGGCCCCATCCCAATTTCTCCCTTAACTTGTGGTTATTTAAAAATAGGGTCTAAGTATTTAGTCAACAATATTTTCTCCCATGGCAATAGATAGGACGTGAACTCCAGAAGCAAGGAAGAAAATGAAGTCTGGCTGGGTTTCCCTCCAGCCTTGACCCACCAAACCCATCTTCCCACCTGAAAAACCTGTATTCTCCCACTGCCAGCTAATGCTGTTAGTCCTGCATTTCAAGTAGCTGTCTGTGCTGCAGATTGAGGGTTCAAACTGATTCCAGATTTGGGAGGGAGTGGAGAGGGGCAGAGGGGAGCTGATTATAGTTTCACATAAATATTTTTACCCTTTAATATATTAGCTTTTCTAAAACAACTTATATTAAAGATTCAGGTTGAAAGTCAGGCACTTGAAAGTTAAAAAGTGTCCAATTTAGGTGTCTACACAATCTAAATTCAGCTCAATTGTGAATATGCTATGATAATCTTTAGTTAGATACATTTCTTTCCCACAGGACTACAGCCTCATTCAATGTTCTGGATGGATGTGCAAGGAGGCAGAAATAAATGAGACATTTCCTAACTTTTGAGTGCCAACACTGGTTTATGCTGATTTTGGGTGCAGTATATCAAATGTTTGGGATCATACTGATCACAGATTCTTGCCTGTGAGGTGTGGAAGGGGTTAGAAGTAACTCATTAAAATGGTTTGAGTCCCTTCTGGGGGGATGCAACCCTTAAGTAGTGATCAGAAACCACACCTGTATGGCTATACCCCTCACTGGTGGAGTTCCATGAAGTTCAATTCTCTATGGTTCTTTTTATCATCTACATGCAACCACCAGATGACCTGGCCGGTTCTTAATTGAAGAACACCTGGCCAGAGCTGAACAGGGCAAGACGGAGGTGATGTTGGTGGCAAAAGAAAGTATTATGAGGAACATGCAGTCATGCTGCAGTCTCCATTGGTTGAAGATCTATGACCACAACTATTCAGCTAAGTCGGTAGTCTAGGAGCACTGTTGGATCCATCAGTTACACTGAGCTCTGACACAGCAGCATGCTCAAGTCATGCTTTCAACCATCTCCCCTTGGCTAGATGACTCCATTCAACCATTGCGGGTAAAGACTGGCCTGAGTTGTTCCTGCCATTCATCAAGATTACAGCAACATAGTATACTAGGCATGAAGCCTTCAGCATTTAGAAAACTCCAGCATGTTGCAGCATATTTTCTCAGCAACATCCTCTGCTCTTCTCACTGACTTCCCACAGTCCTTATCCTCAAAAGTGAGCCATGACCTAGGCCTAGGATACCAAGAACTCCATTGAAAGAGCTTAGACAGAGACCATGATTGACAAGTAAGTGCCTGTGACAAGAAGATGACAGCTCATCTGTGTGGGGGAAACAACTTTTTGCAGGGGTGGCCCAAGACTGTGGAATGAACTCACCCAGGAACTGGAACCATCATAAATCTCACCACTTTCCACTCTAAGGGCAAGACATTTCTTTGGCCTTTCCTTCTCTTAAACACATAGCAGTAGGTATGCTTATATTAATTTGCATGCACCACACACACACACACACACACACACACACACACTACAACATTCCAGTGAGCACCTTATCCCTTTGGGAAGAGGATGACAAAACAGCCAGTGTGTGACAGATGTGCAATCATGTTGCTTAATATACTATCTGAAGGTGTTCAGATACCACAGTGATATCTGAGGTATAAAAACCAACGTAGAACAGAAAAGAGCAGAACTGCTTCTTTAAGCCAGAAAGAAGTACCTGTTTTCAAGGTTCCCCTAACAATTCATAAAAATGTCTATTTCTTTCACAAATACCCAAATATTCCTGATAGGTTCAGTGATGTCACAGCTAGCATTTGCAACACCAAAATTCCTGTAAGTAGCAACTAGTCACTTAAAATCTGGCAGACTGACGGTTGCCATTATTCATAGATCTAGGAATAAGTTAGAGTGGGAAGGCAAGTACAAAACATACAGATAATGACAATTTAAAAGATTTAAACAAATATTTTTAAAGGTTTAATGGCTGGATGACTAGTTTCTTTCTGTTCTGTTTGCAAAATTGCTTTTGTTCACACAGAAAGGACCAATCTTTTTCTTAACCATATAGTTCTGCATCCTCACTGAGACGCTTGTACTGAACACTACTGAAGAACAAATATCAGCACAGTTTAATCCAGAATTCAAGGTCTACATTACATGCTGAAAATTCAGAGGTGCTTTGAATAAAATGTTCAACCAAGGTTCCTTCAGCCCATCTCTGATGGAAATTAAGCACCACAGGCACTTTAGGAAGACAAACAGGGAACAACAGAGCCAGCATCTTTGCCTTCAGTTAGAGTGTTTAAGGCTGAGCAAACGCTACTGTGGAGCATACAATGGCTGATCTGTTTTTCTTCAGTCAGTGCAACAAATATTCAACTCACTGCATTGTACCACACATTAAAATCTATGAATCTATGGATAAGAGATGCTACATAAATCCATATTGTTATTTTACAGCAAGTGTTTTGCTGAATCTGAAGGATATTTTTGGGATCTGTCTGGACATCAGAGGATTTAGCTGCCTTGGCAACAAAGTTGCAAAGGGAGATCAGCCCTCATCGCCTCTGCGGCTTTCTTGAAACCAGGTATTAAGAGTTTAGTTCAAACCGATATTTGAGTTTTAATTTAAACAAACAAAGATTCCTGTGGCACTTTTAAAGACTGAGAAATTTATTTATTGCACGAGCTTTCCTGGGAGAAAATCCCACTTCGTCAGATGCCTCGACAGTGGGGAAACTTACAGAATGGGAGGCTTCCCCTTTGGAACTTGAGTTTTAGTTTAAGTCTAATTAAAAAAAACAGAGGTAAGCATGTATGAAAGATAAGAGGGGAAATAAAGGTACATACTGCTAACAAGTAGACCATTAAGAATAGAAGCCTACCTAAAATCTGAGCTGTAAACGCAGAAGTAGCAGGATACAGGTAGTAAAAGAAAAACTCTATAAAGCGTCAATGATACATTTTTGCCCTGCAGACTAAGAAACAGAACTTGGGTCTTGCACAAGCTAATGATTAAACTTAACATAATGACAACAAAGGACTGGATATACGAAGGTCTTACAAAACAAGATGCAAGGGAACTCTTTGTAGATCTAGTCAGAGGCCAACACTGCCAACAAGCATGTGAAACAAATCCAAATGCAGAACCAGTAATACATACTGTAGCTGCTGCACTTAGACAATGGAATAATTCATCCTGAAAACAGACGTAGACAGCTCTACATTGGGTAAGTGCAACTTGTCATAGCAGAGAAGAAAAAACAAAAACTAATTGCCACCCATGAGCCTTAAACCAAGTTACCTTGCAAGAACACTGAAACATGTACTCTATGCCAGACCGAGGTTTGCTGGTAGTCCAATGAGTACAGAATAAACTGGAGGGATTCAGGAGATAAATTGGCCAACCAATGTTTCTCCATTAACTTTTCAACATGGCCAGACAAGGTTGCTGTCAGATGAGTCTGAGCACGGATTCCGTAACAACATACTTTAACGTGGCTGACAGTTTGTTCTCACAAAGGAAAGTTAATGAATCTCTCTAATTGGCCCACACGCTTTCCCTAAGCCTGAAGGCCAAAGATTGACCTTATTTGGACAAAACCCATCCAGCAAATCCTAAACTCCCATCAGAAGAATAGCTCTGGCTAAAGGTGGCATGTTGTCTTTCTGCTCCAAAGTTACTCAATGGAGATACTCTTTATCTGTGAAATAAACATTTCCGGTAGGAGAGGAGACTAGAGATGACAATAGTCTGTCACAAAGCTGAGGCCAACAGGATAATTTAAGTAGCCCACTGTTGATTGCACTAACTGTATCTAGCCAATGAAACATCTTAAGCTGCCCCACAACTACATAATAGAATGTAAAATATCTGTGCTATTGGGTTTTTTAGATTTGGAAGGCATCCTGTCCCACTGCATTCTAGCCTTCTTCCCTACAAGGTCATCTCACAGGTGAAGTGTAAACCACAGCACTTTGTAGAAAAGATGGCTTAAACCATTAATGCAACTGATCCAATAGCTGGGCAGTATTTGCATCTCCTGTTTTGCAATCCAAAATGGATCTATTAGACTCTGGAGACCCTTCAGAACTCCAGTAGATCCTAGGAATGTCTTGATATGAAGCTGATAAAGGTGTTTGCCAAACCATGACAATGTTATTACCATGTCCCTACACACTCAGTGGGTACTAAAATTCAGTGTATGCCCATCTAAAAAATAGTCAGAAGCCATCAGAGATTTCCAGAGTTGTCAGAGGCCATGACATCCCCAGACAATTCAGTCGGTTTTGTCAAAAGCAAGAATGAGTTGGTCTGTACTCCACCAAAATCTCTAGAGTAATCTAATCCTGAATAATGTGTGTCAGAACCAATTCAATCAAATCATTTGGAAGGGGTTACACCAGCAAGGTGAATACCTTCCAGTAGACTACATGAAGATGTAGGTAAGGTGGGGCAAGTACATCTTCTATTTAGTGGACTTTCTATTCACATTCCAAGGGTTTCTTTGAATTACAACAGGCCAGCTAAAGGACAGCATTGTGTGTTCCCACTATCTAATATGATCAGTTAATATACAGCTACTAAAGGAAAGAAACCCTGTCCATTTTGTGTATATTAAACTGATTTACCAATAGGAACAGAACCAAATCTTGTTAAAAAAATAGATATGCTCAGCTAGAAGCCAACTTGGCTAGACAAACTCTAGGCTGATGATCAAGAAGCATAACAGGCAATAAGCAGAGTCACTTCCTCAAACCTTTTTCAATGCTTCCTAAATCCTTGATCTTCCCATCCACTTTCACTTGGGTTTATCTTTAAGAGCAGATTAACCACTGAAAATTCTTGTCCTGGCTTGCATGTGATAGGTCATGAATTTTCTAGACACAGCATTCCTTAGCAGTTTTGGTAAGACATTTATCTGAAAGCAGTCGCATTAAGTTGGTGTTAGTGTGAATGAAACTGCGTGTAGCAGTTTTACCATTCTGAAGCAGCTCAGCTTGCTACATATGTACTTGTAATGTTTCTAGCATCCTCACATTGCTGACCTGGGTCTGAAGATCACAGGAATAATTCTTTAGTTTCTTTAAAGATTCATCATGACAAACGAAAGGTGCTATACATCACTATGATTCCAATATCCCTATGAGATTGGCAGACAAACCATCCTTATTTTGTAGAGTGGCATTCAACTGATGCACCCAAAACTACACAATAATTCATTATCCAAAAAGGGAGTCAGACCTCAGATTTCTAAATCCTTACTCAATGTTCCATTCTATCGATCATGTTCAGCTTTCATGTGAAAGCTGAAGTGCCACTGCTGCAAATAAAGTCAAAATGAAAATTATGGCTAAGCCATGAAGGTCACATTATCTTCAGCTTTCATACCTTTTTGCCACTACTTGTGCTATAATAAAAAGACGCATCTTGCAAAAGCACTGACCTTTTTGCAAAAACTTGGGCCACTAGTGAATTGCTCTAGATGTGACTGCTTTTGTTACTAGAACTTTTGGTAGGAATGGCCCTACTGGTAGTACTTCTACATGCATTATGATGCAGTCTGGTAGCCAACGCAAAGCTTGAAACCATGTATGCTACAAACTCACATTTCCATTATCCTTTTGACAAATACATGGCCATGTAATGTACGAAGTGAAGCTTTTGAGAGCCTTTGTAGGGTAACACTATGTAAAATGAACACCAGGAACCTATCTGGAAGGTGAAAGGTATATGAATAATTAGGACAGATGTCTTCCTCTGAAAATGATGCAGCCACTGGACCCATTTGGATATGGTAAATATTAACGTGTTTTTTTTTAATCTAACTGTCTTCAAAGGGGTTTGCCTTTGTTCAACTAAATTAAGTTACTTTAGTTAAAATGGCACAAAGACAGCACAGACTAGCCTAGTCTAGAAGACTAGCCATTTCAACCTACCAAAACAGTCAAACAGACCTCACAAAGAGTAGTCATATTCTTTCCTTCACTTGTCCCTTCCTGCTGTTCCTCAATCCCTCTAGTCAGTCCATCAGCTCTTTCCATCTTGCCTAAATTTAATTCTAAGTAGTTTTCAGCCACACAGAACCTTAAGAGCACCCTGGCAAGGGACTCCTTCATATATAGGAATGATTTTCAGCTGCCCAACCAGTGCAATACGCCCCAACTCACTGCTCTTCTGATCTGTAGCTAAAATGGGTCACATAATATAACATACGAGAATGGGTGATACTACTGATTAATATAATTGTAAAAAGTATGTCTTAACATTATGCTTTAAAGTCTGTGACCAAACAAAAGGGAAATAAACAGGTTCTCCCACAGACAGGAGGGAATGCAGTTATCTACCTGTCTCCTATGCAAATTAGGCATGATGGAATCAAAATAACAAAAGCCCGATTTATATTAGGGGATGGGAAATCCCTAGGAAGAGAACAACAACATGATGCCATACTAAATCTGGGGCAAAATAGTAAAATTGGGACAATATAAGAAGTTAGAAAAAGCCATTACGGCATCCATAACTACAAACATACATAGCATCAGGGCTCTTGCAAGCTAAGAAAGAAGAATCCTTCAACCAACAGCACTGAAGTCTCCAGAAACTGCACATAGCTGAGAAACCAGAATAGGCATAGATCTTTCGCTTCCAAAGACAAGGGGTAAAACAGCACTGACCTGAGGGGAAGTCAGCTATGGTGGGAAAGACAGATTGGGAAGCCATGAACTTTGAGCCATGTCTAACTTGAGGTAAGCCCAATGACTTGTCAACACAAAGTGCTACAGTAGCACATATGAGATCTATCCCAGGCAAAATTAATGAAGATGTGGAGGAGTAATATGATACTCAGGATCCCCAGTAGCATTAGGTAAGTGGGGACAAGTTGGTCTACACAGGCCAGTACTTCACCAAAAAGGGGAATTGGTGATAGGAGGTTTAGCACCAATCTCTTATCTCCTGGGTCAGTAGCTGACACTCATCAGCGCCAACCTCCATCTACTACTGCGGACAAGCATGGCAGACCCAGGAAGAAAAGGGAGTTTATTTAAGCAGCAGCTGCAATATAGGAGAACTTGCTTCTTGCAAGTGCAAATCTTTATCCACTAACAAAGGGAAATGGAGTGGGGGAAACTGGTGGTGATGAATTGGTGGGGGAAAGAATTGTAACAAAAAAAACTATAGGAAAAGTGTGGGAAAGGGGAAGGAAAGGGTAATATTTTAGAATCCTCTTTACACAAAATCTTGGAAGAGAAAGACAGATTCCTGATTACATCTAGCGACAACAAAAATTATTTTGATGTTCACCATGCAATCATTCCAATTAAGCTGCAAGCCAGATTTAGCAGGGTGGGATTAGGTAGTTTTTCAAAGCAAGCCACAGAACATGTTCCCTCAAACCCTGTTGGGAGTGCAGCCAGTTCAAAAAGCTGTGCCATTACACCCAAATAACTTCATTATTCATTCCAAAAAGTCACTACTGGTCTATTAATTTGTATTTGAAATCCATGTAAGGGGGTATTACGAACCTGCTTCAGTCTACACTCCCTACACATCCCTTCACATCTGCAAATCATGCCAAGTTTGAAGGAGTTAAAAGAAGGGAACTCCACATAGAAGGTGGCAACACTGGGAAGGGAATAAACTTAAGTCCACAGGGAAAGGTTTGTCAGCCAACACAACCTCTGCCTCTGAAGAAAAGAGCACAGATCCCCTGGGGTAAGAAAAACAGTTATGTTGGAGACCTGATGAACTTTGGAGTGGACTGTGATACTTCCCAAGGCTCTCTGAAGTCAAAGAGACCAATATTCTGATTGAAGCTGCCTATAGGTTCTCTCACTTTTTCTTTATCCTTTTATTAAGCCTCATTTACTGACTCTGGACTGATTTGTTTCACCTGGGACCCTGAGAAGAGAAGAAACATTCAGAAAGCCTTGAACTGAGGGTAGTATGATGGTCTTGCTAAACTGACCTGTTCTGCAGCACCTGAAGGTGCATGTGTACTCCATGTGTAGTGCCAACATGCAGCTCTGCCAAAGCCAGATTTGTGGCAATGCAATTATCACATTTAACAATCTTTGCTTACTCATAAAAGGGTAAATAAGACTCTCTCTGAAGTTTCCATTCAGTTTACTTACTTCAGTCTTGAAACTGATAAGGCCCACACATCCTTTTAAAACATGTATTATTCACCTTTTCAGTAAGAATGTGATGATTGTTTTAATGGTTACACAAAAAGGTATAGCATAAAAACATTCAAGTCACAAGCAAACAACTTATTTAAAATATAAGCCCCTTCTCTCCTCCACCATCCTCACAAAAGTACTAGATTGCTTTCTCATTCCACCCAGTCAAGCAAAAAAAGGCAGGGCAATCACATTGCTAGGGTCTCCAATCAAAAGTCACACCTCCAACAATCAGATCAATTGAGATAAAAACTAATATGCAAATACTTCATTAATAAGAGTGGCACCACACCAGAACTGAATAGCTACCACTTTCACAGTGGCACTGAATTTTTTGGAACCTTACATTCAGATATTGTGTGCCTGAGATAATACTTCCTCAAAACTTGCTTCTAAAATATTAGAGAGAACTCTAGAGCAAAAACTTGACAGCTTGTGCTCTTTAAGCAGTACCTGTATAGCATGGTGGCGTATTAAATAGCAAGAAAGCATTCAGGGCTTGAAAAGTCTACTCACCACAAGCAAGTAGGAAACATTCACTGGTAAGTATGTGCCCTTTAAGACATTTTTCTGCACCATTTGGGCTTTGTTATAAACCACGTTTATAGCCTTCATGGTTATGAAGGCATATTGCATTCACATTTGGAAGGCTAAGTGAGTGGTTCTCAACCAGGGGTACAAAGAGGTCTTCTGGAGGGGTGGGAGGTGTACATCAAATCTTCTAGATATTTGCCTAGTTTTACAACACACTACTTAAAAAGCACCAGCAAAATTAGCACAAACTAAAATTTCATACAATATACTGCTCCATATAGTATCCATTGGAATGCAAGTACAATATATGGTATTTGATTTATAATTATGTGGTAAAAAATTAGAAAGTAAGCTATTTATCAGTAACATTGCACAGTGACAGTGTGTTATTTTATCCCTGATGTTCTAAACAAGTAGTTCTTCAGTGAGATGAAACTTGGGTAACACAAGGGATACAGTAGTATGGAAAGAATGAGCACCACTGGGGAATGATATAGTACTGCTCCCCTGTGCCCACAAGACAAGCCCTGCACTTCTGCTGCTCAGGTAGCTTTTCCAGGAAGCTGCAGAATCAAACAATGATAGCAAATTTCATAGCTTTTATCCAGAGACAGAGAAAAGCTTTGAAACTTGCATTAGTTTCACACTTGTGATGCTCAGAAAGGCTAATGAACTGCAGTAGAGCCAAGAACTAGAATTACTCACATAGAGCCTAAAACATGGAGGCTGAACAGGGGCAAATAAAAGAGCTACCCTGCTTACAGAAGCCGAGAAATTTGCCTTCTCAGCAGCCAAGCAGCTTCGTAGCAGGACAGCAAAAGACAGCTCATTTGCTATTTCAGGGGACAGAAACAAATGGAAGTACCCCAAGCATACAAGATATGCATCATCTTTAAGCATACACATATACCTTTCAAAGTATTTCATGCTGCTTAGTTTCATGCTAGCTCTCTTACGACCGAGTTTGTCATTAACTTCAAATGTACTAAGAGATTCACACTAACTGCAGAAGGGGACCCTGTCAATGCAGTGACAGTAGCTAGGCTGATAGAAACATTTTTCTTCTGACCGAGCTGCATTTATGCAGAGGTTAAGTTGGCACAAGTATGGCACTCAAGGGGTATGGATTTTTCACCTACCAGAGCACAATAGCTAGGCTGACCTAAGTTTTAATTTGTCCAAAGACAAGCAGAAAATTAAGGAGTGAAAACGTATCACAAGACTGCTTGTGATGGAAGGGGCAGTGCTCAGTTTCCCTGACGGCCACTTCTAGTTTAGGTCTTCTGCTCCTAAAAGCTCTGGCCCCCCAAAATATTCTGTAGGTGAGATTTGATCTTCGTTTGATGCCTCAGGGATGGCCATGTCTGAAGATGGAGTACTGAACACGGAGGGCTAGGACTACTTGGCTAGTTGGTTCTTACATGCTCATGGTCTAACACAGGACTGGCCAAACTCATGGAACTCAAAGGCCACACAAGTTGATTACTAAACCTTTGAGAGCCACACTGAGACATACAGCCATATTTTACCTACTCCAAAATTACTAAGTTTAAAATTCATTGCACACTTTAATTTTATCATAAAAAGAGGGCAAATATTGATCCTACTAATGTCAGATTCTAATATTTACTTAAGGTTACCATGAAAACTAGGCTTACCTATACAGTAAAAACTTAGCTTCTCCATGCTATCTCGACCATGCCATGCTTCTCTGCACCACCCCTGAGGCCCCGACCATCCTGCCGCTTCCCACCGTCTCTGATTATGCCGCACTTCTCAGCGCTGCCCCTGAGACCCCGACCATGCCACCACTTCCCACTGTCTCTGACTATGCCACGCTCCTCCGAACCATCCCCGAGGCCCTGACCATGCCACATTTTCCCCCTCCATGCTCTTCTGTGAGCCGTGCTTTTTCTTTGAAGAGCTGCATGTGGCTCAGGAGCCGCAGTTTGGCCATGCCTGGTCTAACATTACACTATGCTGGGTCTAAAAGGAGTTTTTCATCAGATCAGATTAGCAGTGACTCCAAAGTTTTTTAGCCTTCCTCTGCAGGATGGGGGGTTTGGTCACTTGCCAGCATTATCTGGGTACAGCTCACTTAATTACATCACTATCATTGTGGGGCCTCAGCCACTGAGGTATCTCAGTCCCTCATATTCTCTACCTGTGGCATGCAATAATTGAGTCTCCTGTAGGGTGTAATACCTTGGCTTAATGTCAGTTGCTGAAATTAGCACATTGGTGCTGGCAGCTATGATACTCAGGAGGTCAAACCAAATGATAGTAGCTCCTTCTGGCCTTCAGTTTGATGACCAGAGCTCAGATGAGAAAGCCCCCCTTTGCTCCCACTCAGTGAGCACTGTCAATATAGCATTTCAGATCTCCACCATAACCAACTCCTGGCATATGGCAACCTAAAGTTCACCGGCATGAGAGAGACCGACAAACTCAGACTACTACTTCACCCACTCATGAGAAACTAGTGGGCAGAGAAGTCTCCATATAAGGAAGTGGTCCACTTTAATTGCCACAGACTCTTAGCTTTCAGGAAGTGAGATTGTGTCCCCTTCCTGCAACGCTTCTCTCTGCTTCCAATCCGGTAGCTGATGCCAGTAGACGCTACTTCTAGCAGCTTCCCTTCCCTCACAGCTGGTATAATGATGCTGTGCTAAGCGCAAGCCACACGAGAAGGGGGAGGGAATGCATCTGAGACCTGGTTGCCAGGCAGGGAGCAGAAAGCTG
This sequence comes from Podocnemis expansa, assembly GCA_007922195.1. Lineage (NCBI taxonomy): Eukaryota > Metazoa > Chordata > Testudines > Podocnemididae > Podocnemis > Podocnemis expansa. Next base: position 125,013,710 of record ML681963.1, read on the forward strand.
GTCTACAGAGAAGGGAGGTGTTTTACTCCACGCATGGAGACCAAACCAATAAGAAAATACAGTAAGAAAAAGTAGGTGATGACAAAATAGAAGTAGAGTAGGTCTTGCTCTTCACCATACCCCTCTTTCTATACAAAAGGGCTGGGGGGGGGGGGGAAGAGAAGAACTAGGAGAGAAAAATCCCCCTTCCAGAAGAGACTGGAGCAGTATTCTCCCCAGGACTTGAAATTGAGTGGGGGGGGTGTTGGGGTGCTCACTAAATTGGTACAACCCTGTTACTGGCTGACAACTGGGGGGGTGTTGGGGTGCTCACTAACTTGGTATAACCCTGTTACTGG
>ML681963.1:125014057-125046102 GCA_007922195.1 Podocnemis expansa
GGGGTGCTCACTAACTTGGTATAACCCTGTTACTGGCTGACAACTGGTGGAGGGAGGTGCTGGGAAATGCAAGGGGGGTGTGAGGGAAATCCCTGGACTGGAGTCCAAGAAATGCACCAGCGGAAAGAAGCCCTGTAAGAAGCCGGCAAGAGTCCCGCGGCCATCAGGGCATTTAGGCCGCCCCATGCCACACGCGGTGTCACTCAGGGCGCAGGTGAGGCCCTGGCCGCGGCCCGCCAATAAAAAGCCCCCCTCCCTTCCCGCGGCCTCTCCCCGGGACAAGGGCCGGTAGCCCCGAGCGGGCCGGCGGGGGAGGCACCTGGGGATCCCCGGAGCCTCCCGTCAGACCAGACCAGCCCAGCGCCGCCCCGACGTGCGGAGCCGCCCTCGGCCCGTTACTCCGCAGCGCCTCGCACCGCGCCCAACCGTCCGTGCCCCCCGCCGCCCCGTACCGCTGCGCTGTGGCGGGCCGGGCGGAGCCTGGCCGTCCCGCTGCCCGGCGGCGGATGCTCGCAGCAGCGAGCCGCTCGCTCCCTCCCTCCGGCGCCGCTCACCCCAGCCCCAGCCGCCTCCCGGGACCCGCAACGGCCGCTGCCATTGGCCGCCGCGCGGCACGTGGCCCCCGCCTTCCTACTGGCTTCCGCGCACGTCACTCCCCGAGCCAGCGCGAGGCGGAGTCGCCGGCCGCCCCGCCCGGCAACGCGGCACCTGCCGGGCTCGCCGGCTGAAGCGCGAGGCGGGGAGGGGTGGATTGTGTGGTAGCGTCCGCGTGATGACGCACTACCCCCCCCCCAGCCCAAGAGCGGATGGAACCGCCCGGGGGTCCCCGAGCTCGTCGCGGTCCCGCCGGCGAGTCAAGCTGGGCTCGCGCCGCTGCCCGCCTTTCCCGCCAGAACCTCGCCTCCACGCCGCCCCCGCCAGCACCCTGACACCTGCCACTGGCTGGCCCGGCCCCCTGGCCTCACCTTTCCCATCCAGTTCTCCAGCCATGCTGCTGACCCAGCTTCACACCATGGCCCTGCCATCTCTGAAAAAACAAGGAGTCCTGCAGCACTGAAAGACTAAGGCTGTGTTCACACACAGGGTTATTTCCATGCAGTTGTTTCGAAAAAACTTGTATCAAAATAACACCTTATTTCAAAATAACTTAATTTGAAATAACAGTTTGTTAATTCGAATTAAGGAAAAACGCTCAAAGAGAAATAGCAGGTTTAGGCAACAGTTATTTCAAAACAAGTCACCGTTGTTTTGAAACAACATGTTCGCATGGTGTTGTTTCGAAACGTCGTTTTGTCCCCACATGGGGTTTAACTTGTTTCGAAACAGCACCGTTGTTTCGAAACAGCAGTTCCCGTTGTTTTGAAACAACCGTGCATCATGTGAACAGCCTAAATCTTATTTCGAAACAACCTTTGTTGTTTCGAAATAAGAGGGCTGTGTGAACACAGCCTAACAGCTTTATTTTTCGCATGAGCTTACAGTCACAAACGCCTTCCCTGCATACTCCAGATCCAGCCCCACACCACACCATTGCACCCAGTCTTATCTTGCTGTATGATGTCCTCAAAAACCACCCAGTGCACCACAGTCAGTCCTGCTGAGTGCCACAGTAGAACTTCCTACCGCCACTTCATGCACACCGCTGTGCTGCCCGACCCTCCATAGCCCTGGCGTTGTGTTGTAGACCTGTACAGTGGGCAAGATCCAAAGGGTCAGCCCTGTTTGTCTAGTTCAGTAAAACCAACAAGGAGTCCTGTGGCACTTAAAGACTAACAAATATATTTATTGCATGCGCTTTTGTGGGAGAGTGGGATTTTCTCCCACAAAAGCTCATGCAATAAATATATTTGTTAATCTTTAAGTGCCACAGGACTCCTTGTTTGTTTGTTGTACTGTACAGTGGAGTTACGTTAAGCTCCAAGGTCTTACCACCACTTCCTCTTGCTAAACTTCCTTCCACAGGACAGCACTGTGACCTTGGTGTCATTATCACACTCTACCCTTCCCCATAAAAACTTTTCTCACTGTTGCACTATGGTCCCACATCCCGTCACCACCAGAGCATCCATTTTAAGCATCCTGAGTGCCCCCCACTGTCTATATGCAATTTAACATAGTGTGCAATTACATGCTCAAATTATTGTTTTTTCAACAGGACCCTGATTCGATAGAGGTTTACTTAATGATTATCTATTCAAAAGTTTTTCTCCTTGTTCATTATGGCCCCATACTTTATTGACAGTAGACTGGAGAAACTGCTGTAAAGACAGATTTATTACATTTACTCATGGGTTTTTCTAGGATGCCCCTCTAGAGCTGGAAAGAAATTTTTCAATAAAACATTTTTGTCATCTGAAACTGTCAATTTGTTAAAAGCAAAACAGGTTCAAATCTCTGCTCTGCCTGAACAGCCAAGTTAATTAACTTGGCTGTTGGTTGTTCTGGAGTGGTTTCCCGGTTTTGTTCTGACATTAAATCAGAATTTTGTAACCTCTAAATATTTTGTTAAATGGAGTTAATGTAAAGCAATCTACCAAACTGGGCTGGAAGAAATTACCTATTTGAGGTACATACTCAGTGAACACAGTCTCCAGGCTATCTCAAACAGGCAGAAGTCATTTTACAGATGGAAACCACATAATACAAAATAGCACTTGAGCAAGTCATTGGGATGATCACACATATGTGTAAATTCACCCAAACTTGTCAAGGACAAGTTCTTCATTCCCACCGCTTCCTGGCAGTCAGTAACGGGTTTAGTCCACGTGCAAAGTTCTTCCAGGAATTCAAACACTGATTGGCACAACTGCCTCTCCTGAAGTGTTTTGATATAAACAACCCTATTTACCTCCCCAGGGATGCAAGGTCATAGACTTATATGCATTCAGTCTACATAGCTTCTTGGCTTTCCTCCCTTTGAGCCCTGTTTAGTCAGAACAACCTGGTTCCTTTCTTACCTTCTTTCTTTAGGCCTCCCTCTGTTTTGGACAACCATCTTCAAACAACAGGTTTATGCTTTTACTTTTTGCTGCTGGCAGTCTTTCTCTCCAGTATGACCTTTTCAGTAGTGCTCACTCACTAGGTCCACAGTCCCAAAATCCACAAGGCAGCTTGGTATTGTGCTCAAATCAGTATACCTGCCAAGCATAATTGCCCATTTACCTTGGTTAGTCCTGGAGAATGTGTTGCAGTGCATAAGAAATCCTGTCGTTTCTTTCAGGGCAGAATGCTTTCAGCCCCAAATAGAGTCTCTCCCAAGCCCTGAACAACCATTGTACCCCCTCACACCTCCTCTTCACATATTTTTAAACCTAACCCAGATACTTCTGTCTCTGCTTTCCCAGTGTCTGACAAGGGTAAGACTATGGAGGGAAGTAAAGTAGTGTAGTCTCAAGCTGAATAAGATGAAATAATGTTGACAGGCAGGGAAAGCAACCAGAGCGGAATGAGCAAGGATGTGAGTGACCTTTCTGTGTCTAACCTTTCCCAGTTGAGTATGCAGTCTTCGGTCAATCTATTACTGCTCCTGAATTACGAGATAACAGCTGCGGCAAGTGGTGCCAATTGCGTTATTGATTTGCCAAGGAGGCTGAAGAAGCTGCAGCAGCTGGACAAAGCAGTTGCTGGCTGGGATTAGAAAGAGTGGAAGGTAGTGAGTCTCCACAGGTACAGAGACTGGAGAGAAATTCTGCCTAAGCAGGGATAAGACTGTGAAGTTTTCCAGGAACAGAAATATAGGAGAGAGAGAGAGTCTTGACAAGAAGGAGCTTGTGAGCAAGAACCCTGAGAGACCAGGGCAGATTATTACAGACTCACTTGGCAAAGTGTACTGGCAGGGACTCTTATATAAATAGAACAGACTGAGGACCTAAAAAACTGATGGGACAGAGTGAGAAGCAACAATAGACACTAGTGAAGGAAGCAGTAGGTGGTGCAGTGTTAGTTGTAGGGTCCCTGGCAGGGGTTAAAGTAAGCCGAAACACCCCGGAGCCCACAAATCTGAGGGGCCAGAGTTCTGTGGCCCTGAAAAATAGAAAAATGAGGTGGAATGCATGTGCTGCCCTGCCCTGGCCCAGGAGGTGCGGCGGGGCTGGGGGGGGTGTTCAAATCTCCTGTCCTGAGCGTGCTCAGAGCAGGAGCAGCCTGGCCAGGGACCATGAGAGGTCACTGAGTCCAGTTCTTTGTATTCATGCCAGGTCCAAGTACCATCTCGGGGGGTGCAGGGGGCAGCATGTGAGGCTGGGATCGGGGGTAGAGGGCAGAGGGGGCAGCATGTGAGGCCAAGGTGGGGATAGGAGGGCAGAGGGGCCAGTGTGTGAGGCCAGGATCAGGGCTGTGGGGGTGGAGGGGCTAGCAGAGGCAGTGTGTGAGGCTGGGATCAAGGTCAGGGAGGTGGAGGGGGCAATGTGAGTTCAGGATTGGGGGGCCAGTATTTTCATGGAGCAATAACCATATTTTTATGGAGTGATATCTAATGTATATGGTACTTAGAAGTGGTTACAAATGCCTGCCTGGGCTGGGGCCTGCACATGCATGAAGGGGGCACAGAGGTTAGGAACATTCAGGAGCCCGTCAAATTATACTTTAACCACTGGTCGCTGAGTTACAACTTGAAGTAGTGGGTGGGCCTGGTCTCACTCCCTCCCCCCCCCCCCCCCTTGGCTGGCCAGCGGTCACTGAGGCAACAAGTTCTGTTCGGAGCTCAAGAAGGGGGCAAGTACTTAAACCAGCCCAGCAGCAGGACTTTGACAAGGGGCAAATCATTTCATTGGACTCTGTTACCCCAAAAGGGGTTTGTTTCACAGCCATTTGTGTATTCCCCAGATCAATCACTCAAAACCCATCTGAAAAAAGAAACATCCAGTAAAAAGCATAGCAAAAGCAGAGTGTAAGCGTGCATCTAGTGGTAGGCACTTGTAAGAAATAAGTGACCATACATCAGGGCTGTAACTAGGGCAGGGTGATGGGGCAAAGCCCCAGGTGCCAAATTTTGGAGGGCATCATCCAGACCCTACCTAGTCATGGCACATTCCTCTGGGCGCCGGGTGCCAGGCTGGGGCTGGGGCTGGGGCTGGGGCTAGAGCTATAGGAAAAATCACCTGTCCTGCCCCTGAGCATGCTCAGATGCATGCTCGGGGCGGGCGGGGGGGGGACTTGTGGCCATGCCACAGCAGCAGCTCTGGGGACCTGCGGCCAGGCCAGACAAGGGGAAAGGTACCCTGAGTGGTTGGGGGGTCGACTGGCTCAGGAGACCAGGAGAGCTGACACAGCCAGTCAGGTGGTTTAGGGTTAGAGTGGGAAGGGATTGGTGCTGGACCAGCTTGGGGCGGGGGGACTGGGATGGGAGAGCTGTCTGGGAAGCAGACTGGGTGACTGGCAGGGAAGGAGCTGGTCCCCCTGGAGGGGAAGGCACCTGGCCTAAATATAAAGTAATAAATAATAATAATAAAAATAATATTCAAAAATCAGTGGGTCAGCATTTCAATCTTTGTGATCACTCCATTAATGATTTGCTAATTGCTGTGTTCAGACAGATGAATACTAGATCAAGGCTTCAAAGTGAAGTTGCTGAAACTGAATTTATTTGCAAATACAGTTGCATTGCTTCAGGACTTAATAGGGACATTAGATTTTTCTCTCATTACAACAGATGATTTGACCTCATCTCCCTCTGTCTGCTGCTCCTCAGTGTTTGAATCTTTACAACTGTTTTGATTTGCTGTTACACTGTGACCTGTTCCCTCGACTTACACGTCCCTGCGTTTATTTCCTCCCATTCTGTAAGTTCCCCTATCTTCAAAGCCTCTGACAAAGTGGGATTTTCTCCCATGAAAGCTTATGTGATAAATAAATTTGTTAGTCTTTAAGTGCCACAGGACTCTTTTCTTGCTTTAATAATTCTTGAAGCACTCGGAAAGTCCCAGAAGATTGGAAGAAAGCTAATGTTTACTCTTTTATAAAAAGGGTCAGTAGGATGACCCAGGTAATTATCATCCTGTTAGGTTGACACTGATCCTGGGCAAGATACCAGAGCTGCTGATAACAGGACTCAATTAATGAAGAATTAAAGGAGGGTAATATTTTTTTTTTTGAAAATAGATCATGTCATGCTACTTGATATTTTTAATGAGATTATAAATTTGGTTGATAAAGGCAACAGTATTGATGTAATAAACTTCTGTAAGGTGTTTGACTTTTCCCATGGCATTTTGATTAAAAACCTAGAACACCATAAAGCTAACATGCACACATTAAGTGGATTAAAAACTGACTAATTGATACCTCTCAAAATATAAATGGGGAATTGAGAAAATGGGCATGTTTCCAATGGGGTCGCACAAGGATTGATTCTTGGCTTTATGCTATTTGATGTTTTTATTAATGATGTGGAAGAAAATATAAAATCATCACCGATAAATTATGCAGATGGCAAACTTTGGGAGGAATGTTAAATAATGAAGAGGACAGGTCACTGATTCAGAGCCAGCTGGATCTCTTTGTAAATTGGGTCAAGCAACAAATCTGCATTTTACTATAGCTACTTCTGAGGGAATTCTGCACCACTGTACACAGATGGAATTTATGTTCCAAAAACTTTTACTTTTTTTTTTTATCATAGATTTCTTTTTTTCTCCACAGAAAATACATTTTGCCGGAGAGGTGCTACAGTTACGCCTTTTGCCCATCAGGAGCTGCTGTAGTGCCAGAACAGAAGATGCTGGCTCACAGGCCGTAGCAGCCAGTTATGGATAGGGAGGAGAAGAAGCTGCCTTCCTTCACAGTATGCTCTCTGATCATCGAGGTGAGGAGGCAGAGGGTATGGGGGGACAGACAGAATGGGACATATAGACAGGAGTTCAGAAGGGCTAATTGGGGGGACAGACTGAGGTGGAGGCTTAAGGGGAATGTGTGTGTAGGGGCATAGGGAGACAGAGGTGAGAAGGTGCAGGGCCACATGGGGAAGAAGTTGACAGGGGGGATGTGGCGAAGAAGATTGAAGGGCCACATGAAGATGAGGGAGGAGGGTGCAAGGGTTCATGGGAACAGTGGCAGATGTGCTGGACTAAATGGGGTCAGCCATTTAGGGCTCTGCATACGTGAAGCTCTCTAACAATTCCTCCTCCCACGCATGCACTCACATGCACATGTATGCACATGCACACACACATGAAACCCTGTTCTATATTTCTCCCATACCCACCCAATAGCATTCCAGGTTTAATCCCAGGATCCTTACCAGCAATTACTACAGCCTGATCTACACTGCCGGTAGTTGTCGATGGAAGATATGTAAGCTGCATAGTGCAGCATCAGCACAGCACAGCAGTATAGACATACCCTTCCTTGGCCCGTAGCGTCTTCATTATCCCTGACTCCCCCACTGCTTCGGAGGGTGCAGGAAACACATGTATATATTGTAGTTTAAATGAATTATTACTCAAAAGTTCTGTATTAATATGTTAGTAATGTATCTATTTGTCAAAAACATTTCCTGAATTTTTTTTGTCTGTATTGTTACAGACACACTTGCCAACAGGTGTTTTGAAACAAATCACTAAAATAATTGAAACTGGCATTATCATATTGTGCTGTTTTGACAAATAAAATATGCAGAATTTTAAAATATTGTATGCAGAATTTTTATTTTTTTGGCATAGAATTCCCCCAGGAATATATAGCTAAATGTATACATCTAAAAAAATGCTGTAGATCCTATTTACCAGATGAGACACTCTATCCTGGGAAACAGTGACTCTGCAAAAGAGTTGGTGGTTGTGGTGGGTGATCAGCTGAACATGAGCTCCTGATGTGATGCTGTGGCCAAAGGAACTAATGTGATGCCTAATCAGAGAAATCTTGAGTAGGGGTAAAGAGGTTATTTCACCTCTATATTTGGCACTTGTACAACTGCTTCTCTAATACTGTGTCCAGTTCTGCTGCTCCTCCCAATTCAAAAAGGCTGTTGATAAACTGAAGATTCAGCAAAGAGCCATAAGAGTGATTAAAGGATTGGAAAACATACCTTATAGTGGTAAGCTAAAAAAACTGAGCTCTTTGGCTGTGTTCACACAGCCCTCTTATTTTGAAACAACAGAGGTTGTTTCGAAATAAGATTTAGGCTGTTCACACGATGCACGGTTGTTTCGAAACAACGGCTCCCGTTGTTTCAAAACAACGGCGTTGTTTCGAAACAAGTTATACCTAGTCTGTGGTCGAAACAATGTTGTTTCGAAATGATTGTTTCGAAACAACGCCGTGCAAACATGTTGTTTCGAAACAACAGTGACTTGTTTCGAAATAACTGTTGGGTGAACCTGCTATTTCGCTTTGAGCTTCTTTCCTTAATTCGAATTAACAAACTGTCAATTCGAATTAAGTTATTTCGAAATAAGGTGTTATTTCGATACAAGTTGTTTCGAAACAACCATATCGAAATAACCCCCTGTGTGTGAACACAGCCTTTGAGTCTAACAGAAATAAAGATAATGTTTTCTTCCAGGTCATTGACTTGATTATGTTTTATAAATATCTACAGGGATAACAAATATTTAATAATGAGCCCTTCAGTCCAACAGAGAATGACTGGAAGTTGAAGCTAGACAAATTCAAACTGAAAAGAAGGCACACATTTTTAACAGTGAGTGTTATTAACTGTTAAATAACTTTACCAAGGGTCCTGCTGGATTTTCCATCACTGACATTTTTTTAAATGAAGACTGAAGGTTTTTCTAATGGTATGCTTCTGGGAAGTTCCATAGCCTATGTTCAGGAGGTTAGATACTATCACAATGGTCCTTTGGAGCTTGAATTCTGTGAGTCTTGCTAAATTCTAATGATATCCTGTGGTAATGGGTTCCACAGCCTAATTATGTGATGTGTGGAAAAAATATTTGCTTTTACTAATTTTCAGTTTCTACATTTTAAATTTCATTGAATGTCTCCTTATGTTATTGTCACCACTCTCACCTTTCCTACCTTTTATTTCACAGTTTGAATCAATACAACCTGTTTGATTAATTGAAGTAATCTGACCTGATCTTGTGATTACATTTCACTGCATTTATCCGTCCTTCCTATACTCTTTTTTCATTTTCAAGTATCTGATGAAGAGGGATCTCTCCCACAGAAGCTCATGCGATACATTTATTAGTCTTTAAAAGTGATGCAGGACTCCTTGTTTGTTTTCCAACTGTTCTCAAAATGCAGTTGTGTCAAAGTGAGATATGTACATTATAAAACTCAAATGTTTCTTTTTTGATCCCAAGCAACTCCTAATTATTTTTTCTGGTCACCTTGACACTTCATAGCTTTGCATATTTAATTTGAGTCCAACAATGTTTGAACATGCTTAAGCTGTTGTCAAATATTTCTAACGTAATCCTTGGCATACTGAAAGAGCACACCCTTATCTTTTCAAAGCTGACCTGGGGACTGTACATGCTGTAAGGGTGTGAGTTACATTTGTTTACTGCTAATTGCTAACCTGCATGACAAAATGCAGAGGGAGTTTATTAGAATTCAGCCAGTAGAAATTTTGCCTACAGCTAGACTCATTCACTATGAATCTCCTGTGTTAGAATCATTACACCTAACTTTTGTTGCATTAGTTTCAAGGTCTTCAACTCTATTATGGAGGTACCAACCAGCAGTGATATGGGCCCTATTCGGGGCCCAGGCCCAATCCTACCTGGAGCCCCAGGCAGGGCCCAGCTTGAGCACCTGCTGCAGGCAGCCTGGCCCTGGACCCTGGGCCAGGGCCGGGGCTAGGGAAGATAGACACTGCCGCAGGCGACCAAGCTCCAGATCCCCAGCCAGGGACAGGGCTGGAGAAGATCTTCGAAGCATCTGAGGAAGTGGGATCTTCTCCCACGAAAGCTCATGCAAAAAATAAATCTGTTAGTCTTAAAGTGCCACACAACTGCTTGTTGTTTTTTTACTGGAGAAGATAGTCACCACTGCAGGCAGCCCAGCAGTGGACTCGAAGCAATGGTGCTGGGACTTGGGGCTCAAGCCCTGTAAACTCAGCACCAGCAAAGCCATTGGTTCCAACTCTCAACTCCATAACTAAGATTGCATTCTGAAATGTGTTTAAATAGGACGTAAATTCCTCTTTTCTCTAGATATAGGTGGCCTCACTTTGAAGTTTCACTAAGGTTTTTTGTGCTTTGAAATTGTTTTACTAAAGAAAATTATAAATATATATAGTAGAATGCATATCTTCCACCGACTTACTTACTCTCTCTTACTGTGGTGTCTTCACTCATCTGCATTTATAGGAAATGCTCTCCCTTCAAAGTGGTATTACTCTTTTTGGAGGGGTGGTGTTACTATGTCAAAGTGAGAGCATTTCCAGGATTGTGTGGCTCTACACTGGCTGCTCAATCTACCCCACTGCATTGATTCATTGGGAACGGTGCAGTAGTTTCTGTATAGACATGGACTTAGTGTTAAGCTGTTGTCTTATTTTGATATAATGTGGTGTTTTGGTGAGGGGATAGGAAGGGTTAAGAAGAAGTTTGAATCCTTCCTGTTTGTGCTGGAGTTGTTACTTGCAATCTCCTTATCTGTTAATTTCTATAAGCAAATATTACAACTGAGGCATCAAAATGACAGAAGCACTTTTGCCTGAGACAAAAATTATTGGTCATGTAGATGAGACTGGAATCTGTGACTGCTTGATGGACTTTGGACTGTTGCTCTCTTTGAATGAGTACTTTGGAACACTACATAGCAGTGTTTCTTTGGTGATTCGAAAGCTTTACTAGAAGCTTCCTGGTATGGATCATGGATCTTACAGAAGTTATGTCTGTGCCTTTTGATTTATCAGAAGGAATGATGATCAAGGAGGCAGCAAAAATAAGACCTCCTCTATATTTATGTGCATTGTAGAGACTGTTTGGTAGGACTTTCCATGCATCTCCCTGTTTAGTAGATGGTTTGAGTGAAGCAGAACCTACTGTTCCAAATCTGGAACTGACAAGGCAGAGACTACATAGTTTTTTGTCAGCCATGAGAGACTTCTGTGATTAAAACAAACAAGGATTCCTGTGGCACTTTATTGCATGAGCTTTTGTGGGAGAAAATCCCACTTTGCCAGACACTTGGAAGAATGTTTATAAACTATCTAACAGGGGAATTTCATATCCTCCTGGTAAAAGAAGCTAACATACTGGATTAACCTAAAGACCAGCTTAGTCAGAGTTCAAAATGTGGAGACAGAAATTGGGGTTTCCTTTAAAAGTATCAGACGTTAATTCCCATCCCTAGGATGACATCTTTATCCTAGATAAATCATTTCAAATGATATTTACTTTTTAAGTAACTAAAAACTTGGAGGCAGTCTACTTGCAAGCTATTCACAGGCATTGTGTGGGTCAGATAAGAGAAATTCTTCTTAAGAGGGTTCCAGGTCACATGCCATTTGTAGGCATTGGAGCTGGAATTCCCCAAGGAGAAGGAAGTCACCAGTTGTTGATGCAGCAGGGCTACAACCAGCAACTATTTGAACATGTGAAGAGTTGCCCAGATACCTGTTACTGTGTGTTTAAGAGACTAGTCTCTGGAAAACTGCAAAGCTGTTAGATTCAGGATTTGAAATAAGGTTGATCTATGGAGAACACCCAGTGCTGAAGTGGAAGAAAATTTGAACTGCAGGAATTAAATTGGTGGCTATTAATCATCAGCTACTGCAAACAGAAGGAGTCCAATTACCTCTGATCTTGGAGTTGCTGCAGAATAAATGAAGTTTTATTGCAGTGACCTGAATTTCTAGTTGTAGTGTTTAGGTGTGGGTAAAATGTGGGGGTATTAAAACAAGTCCTGAGATGGTAAAGAAACGCATTTGTCCCTGAACAATGTACACAGATACCATACCTGGCAATAGATAGAATGTAGTGTAGATTCTGCAGGCATTTCTTGGGGTCTTAGAGGTGCTTCTACCATTACTACAGGGTGAGAGGGATGAATTGTTTCTTGTGGTAGCTCAGAACAAAGTTGTGGTGAAATGAGGTTATCATGAAATAAAACTTCTAAAGAGCACCATTACAGGGAAATTATTTGAATGATTGAAGCTATGAGTATCCAGTCAGGATTGCTGTTTAGCAGAACTTTGTTTCAAGCTGCACTAAAGAGGGAGCTCTAGGTAAATGTAATTAATGTGACTGAAGAGCGGAGTGGAGGGTGGGGGGAAATAAGATCATGAGGACAGTGCTAATTTTAGCTCATACCTCAAAGCCTATCACAAGGGCAGTGGTCAAGAACTGTGAAACATCTGTTAGTAAAAGAGCTAGGGGTTGACTTGAAAGAAGCATCCATAGAAGGCAACAAAAGGAAGAGATTGAAACAACTGCTTTTATGGTATGCTAATATATTCTCAAGGAGTATTAAGAGCTTGAAAGAGATGATTTCGTGCAATATTGGATGTACTTTGACTTACAGAGTGTTCCAGACAGGGTATGCTATGTTGAACCCACTGACACATTGGGTGGCAGTAAAAAACAAAAAATAAAAAAGCTAAAATTTTAGGATGGAAGATTGCCTAATTATTCAGTCTACATTATCTACATCTTCAATTGTAATTGTGAGATATGTGTTGACAGCAGAAGACTATTCAAGATAACTATGAACTTTCCCACATAGACAGTGGATAAAAGGTCAGGAGCAAAATACTCCAGTGAAATCCTTTAGAAGTTCTAAGAAGAACATAAAAATGGCTATACTGACTTAGACAAAGGTCCATCTAGCCCCCTACCCTGTCTTCCAACAGAGGCTGATGCTAGATGCTTTAGAGGGAAAGAACAGAACAGGGCAATTATTAAGTGATCCATCCATCACCTGTTGTATGGTCCCAGCTTCTGGCAATCAGAAGCTTAGGGACACCAGTAGCATGGAGTTGCATTCCTGACCATCTTAGCTGATAACCATCGATGGACCTATCCTCTGTGAACTTACTTAATTCTTTTGTGAATCCATTTACAATTTTGGTCTTCCCAACATCTGTTGGCAACTAGTTACACAAGTTGACTGTGGGTGTGTGAGGGAGTGTAAAGCATATCCTTATGTTTGTTTTAAACTGCTGCTTATCAATTTCAGTGGGTTACCCCTGCTTCCTGTGTTATGTGTTCTTATTCACTTATAATCTCTCTTCATATGGAAAATGTACTCCTAATAATTTTTCTTGTCTTTCTCTATACTTTTCCCATTTCTAATACATCATCTGAGATGAGTCAACCAGAATTGCATGCAGTAATCCAGGTGCATAGGGGGGAGGGGGAGACCCTGAAAGATAGTGGCATTATGATATTTTCTGTTTCAGCTATCCCTTTCCTAATGGTTTCTAACTTAGTCAATTTTTAAATTGCCACAGCACATTGAGCAGATGTTTTCAGAGAATGATCCACAATGACTCCAAGATATTTCTTGATTGGTAACAGCTAATTTCAACCTGATCATTTTGTATATATAGTTGGGATTTTTTTCCAGTGGGCATTATTTTGCACTTATCAACACAGAATTTCATTGGCCATTTAGTTGCCCAGTCACCCAGTTTTGTGAGATTCCTTTATAACTCTTCACAGTCAGTGTTGGACTTAACCATCTTGAGTAATTTTTTATCATTGGCCAAGTTTGACACATAACTGTTTACCCACTTCTTCAAATCATTTATGAAAATGTTGAACAACATAGATCTGAGGACAGATCCTTGGTGACTCTGCTATTTATCTCTTTACCTTGTGAAAACTGATGATGTATTCCTATCCTTTGTTTTGCATTTTTAACCATTTAGTGATCCATGAAAGGTCCTTCTCTCTTATTCCATGACTGCTTATTTTGCTTTATAGCCTTTGGAATCGGACCTCATCAAAGGTTTTCTGAAATCGCAAGTAGAATGGAAGATTCTTGTACATATGTTTGTTGACACCCATGGAATTTTAATAGATTGGTGAAGCATTATTTTCCTTCATAAAAGCTACATTGACTCTTATCCAGCACATTATGTTCATCCACGTGTCTGAAAATTCTGTTCTGTATTGTAGTTTTAACCAACCTGCCTGCTACTGAAGTTAAGCTTACCTACCTCTAATTGCCAAGATTCCCTCCAGAGCCTTTTTAAAAAATTGACATTGCATTAGCTAGCCTCCAGTCATCTGGTAAAGAGGCTGATTTAAGCAACAGATTACATACCACAGTTAGTAGTTGTGCAATTTCATATCTGAATCCCTTCAGAACTCTTGGGTCAAGACCATCTGTGGATCTAATAACTTGTTGTTGTTCAGTGTGATAGTTTGTTCCCACACCTCCTCCACTGACATCTCAGTTTGGGACAGTTCCTCAGATTTGTTATCTAAAAAATAAGAACTCAGGTGTGGGAATCTCTCTCAACCTCCACAGTGAAGACAGATGCAAAGAGTTCATTTAGCTTCTCTGCAACAGCCTTATCTTCCTTGAGTACTCCTCAAAGAAGGAAGGCATACAGCTCCTTATAGAAGCAGCATGTATTTGGTAACACACCACACTGATGACTGACCTGCCTAGCCTCCTGCTATGCCTGCCTCAATTCCTGATCTTAGCACAGCATTGCTGTTTGCCCTTATTATGCCGTTTCCATGACACAAGCAATCTGCCTGGTAAGTATCAAAATTCCTGTGGCTGAAGCTGAGCTGTGACTACACACCCTCTTCTCCTCACAAACCCAGCAGATCTAACAACTCAAGTGAACTACAAGCAGAAATGCATTTGCTGTTGGGAGCTGGTATGGTTAGCTAGGCATATGCTGCATGAGTTGTCCACACTGAGCGAACAGGAACAGGAATTTCAAAAATTCCTGAGGTTTTAAAGGGGGAGGCAGGCAAGCCCTTGTACCTGGCTGTAGGGTAAACAGAGTAGTCATAATGGGCATTGTAGGATACTTCCTGGAGGTCCTTTAAGGAGACTTAAGCAACACAGAGTGCCGCAGTGTGGAGATTGTGTTACCATAAGTGCTAGGCCTCTCATTGAGATGGTTTTATTATGTTGGCATAGCAGGAAAGTTAAATTGGAAGGAGGGACATTGCAGTACATATACCTCTGCAGTTAGGTTGATTTAAGCTACATTATGTTGAGCCGGTGTTAGTACATTGGTCATCCAGTGTCCTGATTGTATGGCAGACTTCCTCCTCCTGGTGTACTTAAAAAAAAAACAAAAACAAAAGCTATTACTTTTTAGATTCAAATCACCTATGTGCCCATTTATCAGTGTTTAACGTGTTAAATATCGGCTAAAAAGCACCTGCAAAAGCCATTGTAAATAATATTTTTAAATGTGCTAATTGCTCTTTTCATTATTTGTGGGTAGTGACTGATTACATGACTGCAGTTCCTGGTTACTCCTTTTAGAGTATCTGAATGATTTAATAACAGGTATTATATATTAACAGACTAAAATCAAGATGTATACTTGCCAATCTGTATTAGTCACACTAAAGTCTGGGTCTTAATATTGTATTCCTCAGAGGAATTTTGGCCCTCAGTCTTCATAGTGATACAAAGCAGTAGTTTTTCATCAGTAAGGATAATTCAGAAAATTACATAAATGTATAAACTGTTAGGCTCGTTCCAGTAGCTCACAATTAGAGCTGGTTGTAATCTTTTGGGCAAATCATGTATTTAAAAAAGCCCCCCCCACCCCTGAAAACTGTTTGGGGGTTTGATAAAACTAGTGAATTCAGAAAGAAGTTGGCAAATAGCTTCAACTGATAAAAAGGAAGAAAATTCCTAAAAAGTCAAATAATTTCACTTTGACTTTTTTTTCCAAATAAAATGTTTCAAATTTGTATGTAGCTTTACCTTAAAAAAAAAAAAAAAGGTAAACACACATTCAGAACCAAAGCTTTTTATTTTATGTTGAACCAAATGTTTCATTTGCACTGAAACCAAATTTTCAGTTTTTCATTTTGGACACTGAACCAAAAAATGAATTATTCACCAACTCTATTCACAACACACCTTGTGAGCCTCATTGTCCTTTTCTAATTAACCTTAAATTCTACTTGGTTTAGAGTGACAGTTATGTGTGATAGATTACCCCTCACAGCATACTCTATAGTTAAAAATAATAATAAAATTCTGTGTAGCCTAGTAAAAGTATGTTGAGATAGTAGAAATTTCAGTGAAACTATGGAGAATGGTGTGGAATCTTCCTCACTGACAAGAAATATGGTCATAAAGTGTGAATTTCTGCTGTACATATACTAGCTGTTTTCTTAAATCAATATTTCTCTTAATAGTTAAACTTATTAAAAGCAAAGTGATGAAGTGGTCTGAGCACAGGACACTTGTCATTGGGAAATCATAAGTTTAACAGGTTTGACAAGCAGTGGTCACATAGGAGGGCACTATCTCAAAAATCTTGAAGCCAAACTGGTACAACTTGATCTTTCATGACTCTATCAACAGAAAACAAGTTTCCTGAAATCAAAATGTAAGGTTCATGTATGGAGTGCTGTGAAAGGAAGGGTCCATGGCTGACCACTTTGTTGAGCATGATGATTGTCATGCCTTAGAAGCTGTTACATGGAGTTATTTTTCAAATGGGAGTATAGTTGTATGGAAACACAGTGCCTCTCAGCCTTTCCAGACCCTTTCCAGGAGTCAGGGCCAGCTCTACTGGGAGGCAAGAGACAGACTTGGCTTCAGGTGACAGTTCGTAGGGGCACCTAGCTCCCCCTGAAGATCAGGCCAGCTCCTGCCTCTTCAACTCTTTCCTAGCAGCTCAGGCACTGTTAGTCAACCTGCAGCTTAAGTCATGTAGGCAGAATACACTTTAAATCCCCCTGCAGGCAGATGCTGGAGATTTATGCACTTTGGAAAACCATTTTCAACCTCCATGAATGAGATGGGGGGGTACTAATCAGAATTTGGCTTGGGGCACCACAACCCCTTGAGCTGGCCCTGTCAGGAGTGTACCCCCTTCAGGAGCGTAATACCCCTGTACCGCTTTCCTGAAGTACAATTTGTCTTGCATACCTGAATTTCACTCACTTAAAACTACTTGCTTACAAAATCAAACATAAAAAACCAAAAGTGTCACAGTGCCCTATTACTGAAAAATTGTTTTCTCCTTTTTGCTATATAATTATAAAATATATTGACTTTGGACTATATTGTACTTTCATTTCAGTGTGATATCTACTATATAATAGCATATGCTGCAGTATAAATCAGTCATTGTCCGTATAAAATTTTATTTTGTACTGACTTCTGTAGTTTTTTGTATGTAACCTGTTGTAAAACTAGACAAATATCTAGATTAGTTGAGTACCACCTGGAAGACTTCTGCTTACCCCCAGGACTGCATATACACCCAGTTGAGAGTCATTGTTCTAACACATTTTGAAAAGTTCTCTTTGTTACAAATTCTCCTTTGAAAAGTGACAAAAGTTTTAAAGTAGGTTAGAGATGAGACCAGCATGGGGAGAGCTCTGTTTTCTCAGATTTTATGGGCCCCATAAAAAGGCTGTAGTAATAGGAGTCTGCCTGTATGAAATATGGAAATGGCAGGTGGTGGAGAGGGCATGAAAGAGATGGGAATTCTTTTATCCACATGGAAAACTTTAAGCATTTTGCATTTCCCTATCCACCTCTGTCAATTTCACACATACAGTTCCTTTCATGCCCTCTCAGTGCTCCTCCTCCTGTCTGCTTTCCCCATCCCTAAGCACCATAAAGGTACTTTATTCAGTCAGGCAAACCAAATAGGGGAACTTCTAGGCCAATCTATTTGGGAGATAACACACAAGATATTAAATTTGTTTAATAAACTACAGCTAATTTATTTTTTCAAGGTTCACCTGTCACAGTTCAAGTCACCTGGACCTTTTTTATTCCATCCAGGGCCTGGCAAGAACACCCACTCTTGGGCTTCTGGCTTCCCAAACATTATGTCTCCTGGGCAGAGTCATGCATCCTTTCTTCCTGACTGTAGTATTTCCAGGCTGCACAGTTCCCTGCCTACATTGTGAATTACCCAGCAAGTCAAACTACTTAAACCAGCCTGTTTTGCCTTCTTTTCAGAGGCTATAAACATTATGATTGCCCACAGTTAAGTTCCCACAAAGCTCTTTTTAAGCAAGCACATTTATTCTTAAGATAAAAACATTAAAACAGTAAAAGAACTTATCTGCATACTAATAGTCTTAGCAGAGATACTCCAACTCCACCTGTCAGAACCCTTGGTGAGCAGTCCCCCAAATCTCATTTAAGGTTTTTCTGAGGTTATCAATTTATAAGACCTTTCGCTGCTCAAAAAAAGAACATTAATAGAAAAATGAAGTCCCGTCTTTATACAGCTTGGTTCTTTTGAAGTGGGAGCAGGGCCGGCTTAAGGAGTTGTGGCGCCCTACGGCAAATTTTGATTTGGCGCCCCTCCATCTCATTCATGGAGGTTGAAAACTGTTTTCCAAAGTGCATAAATATCCAGCATCTGCCTGCAGAGGGATTTAAAGTGCACTCTGCCTACATGACCTAAGCTGCAGGTTGACTAACAGTGTCTGAGCTGCTAGGAAAGAGTTGAAGAGGTGGGAGCCGGCCTGATCTTCGGGGGGGCTAGGTGCCCCTATGAACTGTCACTTGAAGCCATGTCTGTCTCTTGCCTCACAGTGGAGCCAGCCTTGGGTGAGAGTGGGTAATTCATAGACCATGGGTTTCTCCTCAGGGCATAGCTTCACAAGGTTGGGTCCACAGGTTCAAACTGGCATTCCCCTTCTCCTGTGGCATAGTGACAGGCTGGGAGCTAGGGGGTGTGTGTGGTGGGCATCCAAGCCCCCGGGTGCAGAGCTGCAGGAGGACACTGGACTGGCCCGGCACGATCTTCTGCCCCCCACCAGACTGGCCAGAATGGTAGTAGGGTGGCCGCGGCCCCAGCCCTCGTTGCTGGAGGGGGGAGGCCTCTTCACCACTGTGGGAGCCAGAGCCAGAGACTGCCCTTCCTCTGTTGCTCTGCTCAGCTTTCTGGCCTGCCCTGCCCTGCTTCCGGTCAGCTTGTCTGTCCCAGGGAGCAGACACCCAAGGCTTTGCAGAGCAGCAGCCACATGCTGGCCTGCCCTGGCCCCTGAAGCAGACCAGCTGGTCCGGGCAGGGTGAGGTGGAAGACTGCACAGAGCAGCGGAGAGGAGTGGCCTCTGGCCCCAGTCCCTCCCTCAGAGATGAACAGGCACCACTCCAGCACCCAGGGCCATAACTGCCCTGCCGCCATTCTGGCTTACACAGTCAGGGGGAGGGAGCACCACAAGGTGCCTCGAAACTGGGCAGCTTGGGCTGGGGCCCCTCTAATCTGGCCCTGGTGTGGGGCTAGCCTGGCACTCCCTGCAGCCATTCAACAGGGCTTGGGGACCCTGGCTTTATAGATCGCCACTCCCTGGGCACCTGTGGGTGGGGCTGAGACCCTCTCCTGCCTTATGGAGGGGGCTGCAAGGTGTGGGGCTGTGCGTGGTGCCTGGAGGAGCTCAAATGTGACACAAATGGTTGAGTGTGGTCCCCAGGTACTGGACACTCTTGCTACACTACTGTCCTTGTCACAAGTATCTCCTTGGCAACCCACCCAACCCAAAGTTAATTCTTGTGTGGCTCATTGTTTAAAAGAGTTCATTAGTCATGTCTCCTCCAAGAAGCTATATATAATCCCACAATCATATATAAAATTTGCTCACTTAATACAATGAACTCTTAAAATATTTAAACTTAATTCAACAAGATTTAACTGAATGCATTAATGTTTATCCAGGATATTGCATGGCTGTTACACAACCCTTTGCCTTCATGCATACACACGTCCAGACAAAAACCCACAAAAAAGCCCTTGACCCCAGATGAGAGGTAGCGTGCAAGTCTCTGTTTTCTCTTGAGGAAACATGCAGGAGTTCCAGAGTGAGAGCACCTTTTCACCAAACAGGTGCTCCAAAGAACTCTTATCTCATCTGGAGGCAGGAAGTTCAAATCTAGACAAATGAGTCAAAGAATCAAGAAAAGGTCAACATCCATATTGGATGCTTTGCATGACTTAGTGGCTAGCACCTCTACTTAATATGCAGAAGGTCCTGGGTTCAATTCCCAGGGGGTTGGACTTGATGATCTCATGAGGTCCCTTCCAGCCCTATGATTTGATTTGATTTTTTATAGGGGCTCCTTTATCCATTCTTGCACACTGAAACTCTCAGTTCTCATACCCTGTGCAACCAGAGCAGGAACAAAATTTGCTGGATATTGACTGCATGCAAATGTTTGGGGGGGGGGGTTTGAAGACAGAAGACACATTAAAGCAATCAAAATAATTTTACTAACTTTTTTTCTAAGTGAAATTTGGTAATGACCTTGAAGACTCTCAAGAAACTATTTCCTCCTTCCTTCTCAACACGTTCATTAAACTATGGAAGTCTGTAGCTGTGAAAATGTGATACCTTTTGTCTACTATGCCTTTTAAACGTCCATGAGTTCTTGTGTACACAATTCAGCAGCCCTATTTATTTTCTAAGTGGATACAGCCATTTACAAAGGAAACTTGTACACTATGCTCTTATAACCAATTGGTTAGTGCCAGTACCTGGGGACTGAACCAGGGAGCTTCAAGCATGAGCTGTTCAGAGGCACAGTTACGCCACTCACTTTAATGTGTACCAGCATTGAAAAGTCCCAGAGAGAGCTGCCCTTGTAGCACCCTCCACATGTCCAGCCCCTGCTAGAGAAAACAAAAGGGAATGTTATGATGAATAGCTTCCAGATTATTATAAATACAAGGCTGAACTCCACCCAAACCAACCCTAAAACTCAGGCTTGCTAGCAAGTAAGCACCAGGAAACATCAGCCCTTCCTGGTTGTGGTTTCCTGTCCAACCACTAAAATGTTTGTGGGGTCATTGCCACATATGGCACAAGATTTTGGGACCAGAGGGACCTGTTCCTGATAAGCTCTGACTTGAATAATGCTTATCTGAAATCTAGGAGGGGAAATGCATGAACAAGGAAAAAAATGTTAGTGCAGTCAGAAGAGAACGCAAAAGAAAAGGATAAAATGCCACACAGTCACATGACCCCATACCAAATAGACTTACCTCTTGCATATGAGGCAGTGTTCCTATAAGGGATGCCAGAGACAGAAGATTTGCAGTGTTGTAGACATGTTGGTCCCTGTATATTAGAGAGACAAGATGGGTGAGCAGGGCCATTCCATCTGTAGAGGCAACCTAGGAGGTTGCCTAGGGCATCAACCAGCAGGGGGTGCCAAGAACTGGGCTGGGGCTGAGGCCAGCAAGCCTTCTGCCTTGCTCCACCAGCATTGGGCCACGGGCAGTGAGCCAGCCCCAGCTGCGGAAGCTGCAGCACTGCCGCAATTTGGACCAGCAACCCATGCAGCATCTGCCTACTACTTACCCAGGCTTGGGGGGGGGGGTACCAAAATCACAGGTGCCTAGGGAGCCAAAAAACCTTGGGCTGGCCCTGTGAGTGAGATAATATCTTAGACTGGACCAACTATTGTTGGTAAAAGAGACAAGCTTTAGATTTTACTCAGAGCTCTTCTTCAGACCTCTGAAAGGTCCTCAGTGTCACAGCTAAAAGCAAAGGGCAACAGATTGCAAGGAGAGGAATAATAAAAATAAATGTGAAAAATAAATTGTTAGTCTTTAGAAGTGCCACAGAACTCCTTTTTTTGTTTAGATTGTAAAGAGTTAACATGTTATAAGAGACCATTGAAGTGTGCAGTTAACACCTTTGCAAGTGTAGGGCAGAGGAGGACTAGTGGGTTATAGATGGTTGTAAGGAGCCATAAATAAGTTTCTTCATTTTTAGGGTCTAACAAAGTTATGGATTTAAGCTCTCAGACTCGTTTCTTAAAGGTATGGTGTAGATTTCCTTTGAGGACAAGGACTAAGAGGTCAGATAGAGTGACTGTTTAGTGAGAAAGAGAGATAGCCAGGAGATAGTCATTGTTACTGGTTTCTGCCACAGCATGTAAGTCAGTATGAGGACCTGAGCAGCAGCACTTGCACAGGGATCATCATGAAGGACAGAATCAGCAAAGGAACTGATTTTTGTAAGAAGCTCTTTGGATTTCATTGATAAACCCCCAGTGGCATAACCTTTGCACACATGCCATTTGTTTCTTGTACTCACTTGACAGTTTCAGAAAAGCACTAGTTGTGTATGCCGCTATCCTGGTGTCTATGAGGAAAGGGCTTTAGCAACCTGGCACCACAATGGTGAGAAAGAGTGTAGTGAGAGGATAAACTCTGCACAGTCTTACAGAAAACAGCATGATAAGTGAGGACTGATTGAGCTGTTGCAGGAACTAATAGCTACAATGACACTTACATCTACTGTTTCCCTGTGAAACACTTCTAATGTTGATGGGCACTAGCAATGCTATTGCACCTGCATGTATTCTGTCACTCTCATTGCATTAGTCCCAGCCATAATTCCTCTGGCTGTGGTTCCCTAACAACCATTTAAGCCATGTGTAAGCCAGAAGCTGTGACATTTACTTAAAGGGAGGGTGTTAACCCCATTCCTACAAACCTCTATAAAGGTCTGTCACAGCAGTTCTGATATCAGTGCTTTCTCTGGTTTGGGGGAAAAAAATTCCTGTTTCAGTTTTTCTTTCTGTAAAATGTGGATACATTAATAAGATCTACTTCACAGATACATTGTGTGGGTTCTTTAATGTTCATAACTTGTTGAAGATTAATTGCATTCTATGGAGGTGCTAAATATTATCTTCAGTTCTGGATACCCCAGAATTGCTGTGCTCAAGAAGGTCAATCAGACAGCAAGACTTCAAAGAGAAACAGCTGAATTAGACTTGATATGTAGATTAAATTGTGTGGAAGGCACGACTGAGTTGTGACTATGGTTCTTTTCCCATTGCAACTGGTGATTTGACTTCACCCTCCTCTGTGTGCCGTTTCCCAGTGTCTGAATCTTGACAACTACTCTGATTTGCTGTTACTGTGTGACCTGATCCCATGTCTTACACTCCCTTTCATTTGTTTTCATCCCATTCTGTACGTTCCCCCTCTTCAGAGTGTCTGTTGAAGTGGGATTTTCTCTCACAAAGGCTCATGCAATAAATAAATCCGTCTTTAAGTGCCACGGGACTCCTATGTTTCTTTCTGACTCTGAGGTGTGCCTTTTCCATCTGTAAACTAAAATTTTGAGCATAGGTAAGTATTCTAACAACTTATTTTCTTTCTTTCTTTCTTTCTTTCAAGGATTTCTTTTCACCTATCAGTTGTGAGGAAAGTGTGTTGTTACACCCATAACGGATTCTTGGACATAAAGGAAAGAGCACCATCTAGTGACAGACAATCAGGGCACATATTAGGTCAGGAGAGGACCATGATTTCAATAAACTGCAAAGGAAAATACTTACAGATCTATTTGCTCTTTGATTTTAATTTAAAAGGGGTTGACAACACACCATCAAAATATGAAGGGGGAAACGCTGTCTTTAGTCTACATATTGCTGTAGCATGGAATAAATGGGTTTGAGATATTAATGGCTTTGTACTGAGAATATGATGTATTGGAAATCAACTATCACCAATAAAGTGTAATCATTAGATCTACCTGACATGTACGGTATGTCTGAAACTGCAGAGTCCCTCTTTCCACCACATCACTAAAATAGTGTTGTTACAATCTTTCTGTGGCCTCTGCTTCTGCAATCATAATATCCTTGTTTGCCCCAATATGAAAAAGGCAAATCCATATTAATTTAATGATGTAACTTATTCCATATTAATGTAATAATTCCTCAATAATTATTCCGAAATGAAATTTAATGAAGTAATGATCCTCTGGTGCCAGCTCATGATACTGACCTATTCCAGTCTTTCAGTACACACCAACATGTATTTGTCATCTTTCCAGGCACAGTACAAAACCAATACGTTTCCTTTTAAATTGTATGTGAGTGATGCCTTTTATGTTGACTGTTTGGCAGGGACTGTTAGGAGATTTTGCTTTCATCTATTCCAGAATTTACTGGGCTGTATTTCCTGTGTCTCATTATGTTTTTAAACAGAAGCCTTTGGAGATGGGTGCCCCTTATGCAAAACCCTGCAGGAAGGAGATGACGAGTATGAGGTTATAATGAGAATCTCCTGGTGGACATTCCCCTAAATCTTTCTGGGAATGAGTATCATCTTCCATTTCTCACCAATAATGAATTGCTGTTTCGTCGCCACAGCAGTGAAACTAACATGTACCTTCTACATGTAACAGTACATTCTGCATGTCTAAGAACTATTATTTATATTACAGTAGTGCCCAGAAGTCCAGACTGAGACCAGAGCCCCACTGGGCTAGGATCTGTGGAAACCAAGTACAGGGCAGCCCCTACCTTGAAAAAGTTTAAACTTGAATCCAGATTACCTGTGTCTTAGTGCCACTGTACCTTAACCACAAGGCCATCCTTCCTCTTTAGGAATGGGACAAACTGAAGGAACCAGCATGAGAAAAAGAGACACATTACATCCAAACATCTGTGAATCACAGAAAGGCATCCCATGAAGCAGCTGCTACTGCTTATATATATCATTACTCTTAACAGTTTCCCATCAGGATGGGGGCAAAGAGAAGAGCTAAAGAGATTTGCCTGAATGAAGACTTCTTTGTTAACACATCAGTGCCTTTCTGGACGTGAATCTATGACATGATGAATGGCCTCATCCCTTATAGCAGGGGTCTCAAACTCAAATCACCACAATGGCCACATGATGACTAGTCTAGGACCACAGGAGGAGGAGTATCGTAGGGTTGGAAGGGACCTCATAGGTCATCTAGTCCAACCCCCTGCCAGAGGTAGGACCACTCCTACTAAACCATCCCAATCATGGTTTTGCCCAGCTGGGCCTTAAACACCTCCAAAGATGGAGACTCCACCACCTCCCTTGGCAGCTCATTCCAAGGCTTCACCACTCTACTAGTAAAAAAGTTTTTTCTAATATCCAGCCTTGACCTCCCTAACTGTAACCTGAGGCCATTGCTCCTTGTTCTGTCCTCCGTTACTACCAAGAATAGTCGAGCTCCGTCTTCCCTGGAGCATCCCTTCAAGTAGTTGAAGGTTACTATCAAATCCCCCCTCAATCTTCTCTTCTGCAGACTAAATAAACCTAATGCTTTCAGTCTTTCCTCATAGGGCTTGTGCTCCAGTCCTTTAATCATTTTGGTTGCCCTCCGCTGGACTCTCTCTAGCATGTCCCTATCCTTTTTGTAGTGGGGAGCCCAAAACTGAACACAGTATTCTAGATGCAGCCTCACCAGTGCAGAATAGAGGGGAATGATCACATCCCTTGATCTGCTGTTAATACTTCTTTTGATGCAGCCCGGTATGCCATTGGCCTTTTTGGCAGCTAGAGCACACTGCTGACTCATATCCAGCTTCCCATCCACCATGACCCCCAGGTCCTTTTCTACACTGCTGCTACTTAGCTGAATGTTCCCCAGCCTGTAGCAGTGCATGGGGTTTTTCCGTCCCAAGTGTAGGATTTTACACTCATCCTTATTGAACCTCATAAGATTTCTATTGGCCCACTGTTCCAATTTATCTAGGTCTCCCTGAATCCTGTCCTTGCCCTCCAATGTGTCTACTGTTCCCCCCAGCTTGGTGTCATCCGCAAACTTACTGAGAGTGCAGTCTATTCCGTCATCCAGATCATTGATGAAAATGTTGAACAGAACTGGTCCCAGGACTGACCCCTGGGGCACACCACTCATGACTGGTTGCCAGCTGGACATGGAACCATTGATTCCTACTCGCTGAAACCGTTGATCTAGCCAGTTTTCTATCCACCCTATAGTCCACCTATCCAACCCATACTTCCTTAATTTGCCAATGAGAATGCTGTGGGAAACTGTATCAAAAGCCTTGCTAAAATCAAGGTATATCACATCAATGGATCTTCCTGCATCCAGAAAACCAGTCATCTGATCATAGAAGGAAATGAGATTGGTCGGGCATGATTTACGTTTGGTAAATCCATGCTGACTGTTCCTGATCACTTTATTTTCCTCTAAGTGTTTGAGGATGGATTCTTTGAGAATGTGCTCCATAATTTTTCCAGGGATTGAGGTGAGGCTGACAGGTCTGTAATTCCCCGGATCCTCCTTTTTCCCTTTCTTGAAAATAGGCACTATATTTGCTTTTTTCCAATCCTCTGGCACCTCCCCCATTCTCCATGAGTTTTGAAAGATAATGGACAGCGGTGCTGCTACCTCATCAGCCAATTCCCTTAGCACCCTTGGATGCAGTTCGTCCGGCCCCATGGACTTGTGCACATCCAGCTTCCTTAAGCAGTCCCTAACCTGACCTTCCATCACCAAGGGCCTCTTTTCTTCTCTCCAGTCTGCCATACCCATGATAGTAGGCTGAGAGCTGACCCTGCCTGTGAAAACTGAAGCAAAAAAAGCATTGAGCAGTTCAGCTTTTCCCTCATCCTCTGTCACGAAGATGCCTGCCCCATTCAGCAAGGGACCTACACCATCCCTGATCCTCTTCTATATTAACTCGAGGGCTGCACCACTGAAACCTTTTCATACAGTGATATTGTAAATATTGGTAACAAATAGGGTCATTGTGGGCCACAGGAAATAGCTTTAGGGGCCACATGCTTGAGACCCCTGCCTTATAGAATCAAGTTCTTCAGGTGACAATATGTCTGCCCGGTCACATACAAGAGATTTAGTGTAGCCAGGTTCCACTCTGTTACATCAGAGCAACCCCTACAGTAGAGTGAGCTAGCTCTTGGACCTCCTACAGAGATCCTCACTCTCATTTCTTGCCTTTATCTCTATCTATGCCCAACTTCTTATAGCTCCATTTTCTATCTCCCTTACCTACTATGTCTACAGCAATGGTTTCCAAACGTACTCCAGGTGATCAGGGTTGGGAGGAGATAATTATTGTAGGCAAACATACTGTGATGAGTGCAATAAATTTGTGAGTGAGCATACTAGAAATAGCTGCGATTTCAGTACTCCTTCAGTATATCTACACTGGACCTTTAGGCTCTGGGGGCCCAATCCAGCTCCCAGGGTCCAATCTGCCCCCTGCCATGGGGAGCAAGCGGCAAGGGGCACAGATCCAGCCCCATCACCACCAGCAAGAGGCAAAGGGCTTGAATCCAACCCCTGCCACTGCTGGCAAGCGGCAAAGGGCTCCACACCAGTGGTGGCAGGGACCAGATCTGGCTCCGTGCTGCTTGCAGCAAGGGCAGGAGCCAGCTCCAAGTCCCTTGCTGCTTGCAGCAACAGCAGGGGCCAGATCCAGCTCTGCACTGCTTGCCGGCAGTGGCAGGGGCCAGTTCAGGCCTGCAGAGCCGGATCAGCCTCAGGAGCTGGATTGGGCCCAGGGGCGGGGGAGGGAGCAGGGCTGAAGCCCAGGCAAGGGCTAGGTCTATACCAGGGGATTTAACAAGGTTGACTTTAAGTCAACTTAAAGTTGACCTCGTTAAGTCGATTTAAAAGAGCCCTCTAGCATACACATAGCCCTTGTTATATAGATTTGATTCCCGTCAGCCATAGGCTATGATAAAAATGTTTAAAATGGCTTGCTTACATGGTGGTCTGCAAAAGCTGTCAATGACAATGTAGGGGGTCCTCATAAAGGAAAAGGTTGGGAACTGCTGATTTAAAGTATTAGTATGTAATTTGAACATGACCTATTTTTAAAATTTTTTAAAATGGCCTTTGTGATTTTTTGTTTCTTCATGACGTGCAAAGGAGACCTGGAAAGGCTTTTCTCAAATGAAGGGTTGGGTTTTTTCTGCTTCTTTTTATGAAGAATGGCAAATCTTCACTTCCTTAGTTTTGCTGTATGAGCTGTCATGGATAGGAGGGCCTGACATGTACTAATGCTAAGTTCTCACATTTTTAACTGAAGGGATAGTGTGGCACCTCCAGGATGTTCATTAGTTGTAAATGTTAAACAGGAGCTAACAAAAAACAAACAAAAGAGTCTGACAAAAAAAAACCCCTTTCTTTCTCATTGCTCAGTCCTCACTATCTCAACTCTTGGGATGTCAAAATTTCACTGATTTCCAGTGACCATAAAGTCTCCCAGGGTAGAGAAGACCTGAACTTTAATGTTAAAAACAAACATCTAAAAATGTGTTGTTAGGCCATTCTTTTTGTACACAGCAACTGCAGTAGGCTGAGGCAACAATATTATGGTTACAAAGTTCAGTTAGATTCTGTATCTGAAGCTACTACTAACAGATCCAAAGAGGCAGCTGTGTTAGTCTAGTTCAGTAAAACAAACAAACAAGGAGTCCTGTGGCACTTAAAGACTAATATATATATGTAATACAATATAATGCAATAAATATATTTGTTAGTCTTTAAGTGCCAGAGGACTCCTTGTTTGTTTTACTACTAACAGAGAACATCTAGCTCAGCAAATAGCCTTTTAGAAGAAGTGCCTTTTGTTTTGCTCCTTTCCTCCCTGCCCTAGGAAGTCTTTGGCTCACTCAGAACCAGGGGAGCACTAGCTGAAGGTGGCTTTTAGAGCCCAGGTTTACAGCCCGTCTCACTTCTTTGGCAGGATGAATACCTGTATGGCAGGCCACATGGGACTGGTGTTCCTGAGGAGAACTCACTTGGTGAGAAGTGGCAAAATGTAATTCTATCACATGTTCCCACTACCAACAGGACAGACCCTGACATGCATCACCCTGTAAAGATACTAGGGAACAAACTTCACTTGGGATATTTGCATGAAGAATGAGTGAATGAAATTCTTGGCAGTGGAGTAGTAACTTTATTTCAAGAATAATCCTAGGGCCAATGACAACAGGAGGTACCTTTAATCAGGGATATTCTTAGGGTCAAATTCTGTCCTTGGATGTGTATTTGGGGCTCTGATGGCCCAGTGAAGTCAACAAAAATCATGCATAAGCAAAATTTTACCCTTATTGGAAAGTAAACTCTAAGGAGTATTAAGTTTCTGTTGGAGATTTTATTACTGAAGACATGGGGGAATTACTTTAGTATAGAGCAGTGGTTCTCAAACTTTTCCAGGAACTACTCCACCAACTAGCCCCATATTGTTTATGGGTCCCCTTCCCATATTAAACATCCTTGTCCCTGTCCCTGTCCCCAAAGCACTAAAAGAGAAATTATGCCAAGTTTCTTGAGTTTATAATGTTTCTTGAAATATTTCATGCTGTGTTCCAAACAACATAAAAGCATTTAGTTGGGTAAAAACAGCCTATTATTATAACATCATTCATATCAGCTGTGATAGCTTTGTTTTGCTGGATACATGTATTTGAACACAAGACCAGCCATATTGGGTCAGACCAATGGTCCATCTAGCCCTGTAGCCTGTCTTCAGAGAGTGGCCAACACCGGGTACTTCAGCGGGAATGAACAGAAGAGGTAGTCATCAATTGATCCATTCCCTGTCACCCATTCTCAGCTTTTGCCAAAAGACTACATTTCTATTGCAAGACTTTAATAAATTCTTTATCATACTTTTGTATATTTAGGCTTGGTTAAGAACCTGACACAATTTAATCCAATCTACCCATACCAATGAGCAGGTATTCACAAGTATGTTGTTTTGGAGACTGGCACTATACTGTAAGAAGACAACAATGCACTCAGAAAGCTAATGAAAAGTGCTATACAAGAGCAAGGCTCTGTTGGAAACATCTTATTTATGTCTTTAAAAGTGCCACATGACTCCTTGTTTGTTTTGCTGAACTAGATTAACACAGCTACCCCTTTGTATCTTATTTATGCTTTCTTTGTATTCAAAGCTGCACCAGCTTTACTTCAAATTACATAAAACTGCATCAGTTAAACTGGTGCAACCAGTGTATTCATTCTATTCAACTTAAGTAAGACTTCTATTCATTTAGCTTGACAAATCCTGAGTTAAAGCTAACTGGATACAGGTTTAAACAGAAAAAAATGTGTTTACAGAATTTTGCACCCATTTCATGAATCTGGTTTGAAATCACAACTTTAATTAAACTGGTTAAAAGTTTAATTTTTAAAAAATATTTTTAGCATTATCTTTTTACTTATGATTTCTAACATGATGGCTCTTGCAGGTCCCTCAGGGTTACATGCACATCTTAATGAGAGTATTCAAAAACTAAATTTGGGCAATGGTCAGTGTCCTTATCCTGTCAGATCTCTTCACTGGAAAAGCAAGAAGGATTGTCCGCCAAGAAAGATTTCCCTGGACATAATTTTTGTTTGTTTTGCAAGCTAACTGTAAGGCAAGCTTAGAAGCTATGCCAAACAGCTTCTGAAGGGGGGCAACTAATTTGCATGGGTCCTGTATTAGCATGAACACAAAGAGCACAATTAGGTATTAGCATACTGGGTAATGGTATTTGAGGTTAATCTGATCACAAAATCTGTCAATATCTGTAATTCTACAAAAGAAATATGAAATACTGTCTTTGATGATATGCTATTCTCTGCTGGTTTCAAATCTGTTTGGGTTAGTTAACAGGTAAAAACTACCCTTAGTTAAAAAGAGACCTGTAAGAGTGGCCACTGGCTATTTCAGCATGGAAAAGTTTTAAGACAGGAGTGGGGGTTGACATGTCTCCTTCTGGAGTGATGCCTGAGGTACTTTGCCTCACCCATCTAGCCCCACTGTCAAATGATAAATCTGGCTGGGCTTCTTACAGGCCTCCTTTGTCATGTTAAAGGAAGTAGCTGTCTGCAGCTGCTTAAGGTTGAAGAGTTGGAATCACTAGAGGAGAGGAAACTCTCTCGCTGAACTGGAATCACTGAAGAGGAGCAGCAGATGAAGTGACTTGAGGGTAGAGCTGGCGGACAGTGGGTGGTGCCAGTGGCCAGCAGTGAGCTGGGCAGCGTGAGTGACCGGTGGGTGGAGCTGGCGGACAGTAGGCGGAGTCAGTGGACGGTGAGAGCGGCCAGCAGCAAGCTGGGTGGCATAAGTGACTGGTGGATGGAGCCAGCAGACAGTGGGTGAAGCCAAGGGACCGCACTAGTGGATGAAGTGAGTGACCAGCGGGTGGTGTCGGCAGACAGCTGGAGTAAAAGATACTCCCTATGTACCCCAGGGTTCGTTGGGAGCCTAATTAGCACTGATTCACCAGATCGGTGCTGATTTTTGCCATTAAGTCTTGTATGTTCTGTTATGCTGTGTGGGTTGTTGGGAACGTTGCTCTGTATTGATTTTCTAGATCAGTGCTGATCTCTGTTATTTGGCCTTTTACATTACATTTCACTACTATTAAAAGTTCTGTTTGTTACACTAAGACTAGTTCTTGCGAGTGGGGAAGCCTTACCCCTTTGGGGTGCCCAGGGAACAGTGCAGGATTCCCCAGAAATCTGGGTGGGGGCTTGAGCCAGTTGGTGCTGTAACATTATTTGGAAACCCCTAGATATAGAACCCAGCCCTTGTCCTGCCAGCCCACCCTGGCAGAAGGGTTACATAACAGTTAAGTTCATTTCTTTGATGGTCTATACTGTGCCCGGGTGCTGGCCTGCTACTGCCTTGCTCCGTCCATCCTCCCTGGTGTCTCAGGCTTAGGGTAGATCAGCCACCTGGTTAGGTCCCTCCTTACCTAGGTCAGAGTTGCAGGCTCCCAGTCCCTCTAGCTGAGACCTCTCTGGTTAAGGCTTCTGGCACCCCCCCACCCATAGAAAGGGAAGGGGAAAGGAGGTGTGCCCCGTTCTGGCAGCTGCTGCAAGGGGTTTCTTTTCCCCCTTTGTACTGCCACTTCAGCCTCTTGGCTTCCTAGCCCTCAGGAAACCTCTGAGGCTTCCTTCCACTTCCTATCCTTCCTTCCCCCTGTGTGTTAGAGGAGGTGTGGCTTTTGTAGGGCCTGGGCAGCCCCTAATTGGGCTCAGCCATCTCTAATTGCCCTGCAGCTGTTTCTCCTCTCCCTGTTGGGAACAAGGACTTCAGTATTCCAGGACTGACAAACCTACCTTCAGTCACCCTCCTCCTGGAAAAGAAGAGGAGGAAGAGGGCCTGCTGCTGCTGCTGCTGCTGCTGCTGCTGCTGCTGCTGCTGCTGCTGCTGCT
>ML681963.1:125046112-125080185 GCA_007922195.1 Podocnemis expansa
CTGCTGCTGCTGCTGCTGCTGCTGCTGCTGCTGCTGCTGCTGCTGCTACTTGTGGGGCTCCGACCTGGACCCTGCTTCACCTCCACCTGCTCCTGCTCCTGCCTTGCCTGCTCCTGCTCCAGCTTCTCCTGCCCTTGTTCCTGCCATCACCACCACCACCACCACCACCACCACCACTACCTGCTGCTGCTGCTACTGCTGTTCCTGCCACCTCCACATCGCTGCTGCTGCTGCTGGCTGGCCTCCTCCCACCCACTCCCCTCCTCTGTGGGGAGTGGGGGGAGTGACAGAAGACTCCACAACACCATCATCTGAGAAGACCACCTTGCCAGCCAGCCAGTCCCTGCTGCTCCTGTGTTTCCTGGGACCATCTGGAGCCTGCTGCCTCTACAACACCAGAAAATAACAACCACCACCACTGAGGGGAGGCCTCCAAGGACAGTGACTTTGCTGTTTGCAGCTGGGGGTGAGCCACCAAGAACTGTGACTTTTGCTACCACCACCCCCAGCTGCCACCTCCCTGGCCTCCCCTCCCTTCCAGAGGGCAGCAGGCTCCCCAACCATTAGAGACTCTTTGGGACTGTTTGAGCAGCAGGGACCTGAATACCTGCTCCAGTAGCAGTAGCTCCCCTTCCCCATTGCCCAGCCCCTGGTTCCCCACCCAGCAGTGGCTGGAGGGCCTCCCACCCTCTGTCCTGCCCTCCAGCCGGTTCAGTGTCCCCCTACTCCCACCAGACCCCACTCCCCAGGTTAGGAGTCCCCCCCAGCCCCACAGTTTGTTTAGTTCCCCTGCCCTACACCAACCCCAAAGCTTGTTTGTTTGGTTTACTCACCCTCCCCTGCCCCACCCTTCAGCCTCACTGTTTGCCTCCTCTGCCTCTCCCTGCCCCGCCCGCGGTTCCCTCAGCCCCACCCCCAGCCAGGAGCTCAAGTCTATGGTCGTCCCTACCTGACTGTTTTGTTTAGTTCCCCCTGGTTCACTGCACCCCCCTCAACAACTGACTCCCCCCCCCCAAGTGCAGCCGGAGGAGCCGGCCCCCCCACCCTATTCGAGCCCCTATTCCCCTCCCAGGCACCCTCCTCCTCAGCCTCCAGCCTAGCGGGGAGGAGTAGTCTGCCAACCCTTCCCTCACCCCCTACCACGGTCCCCTGCCCTCCCATTGCTCATCTCCTCTCCCCTGTCCCTGTTCCTGTCCACGCTCTCCCCCCTGTTTGCAAACTCAGTGGGGAGGAGTGGTCTTCCCCTCCTCTAGCCTTTGTCCTGAGTTACCCGCCCCAGCCTTTCCCACTCCCCACTACTGGTCTCCTTCCCAGACCCCTCCCACTCGAGGGGAGATGGAGACCTCCTCAGCCCCCTCTGCCCCTCTCCCTCCACCTGCTCCCCCATCCACCTCTGCGGCTATCCCTTCGACCGCCGCCGCTGCACCTGCTACCATCGGTGCCCCTAACCTAGGGGCGCCAGCGGTGGTGGCGGTGGGCACGGGAGGGGCCTCCAACTCTGCTGCTGCCCCGACCACCTCAGCTGGCTGCAAAAGCCGGCAGAAGGGGGCAGGCAAGGGCCATGCCGTCACCGCAGCCGCGTCGTCGGCCGCGGTCCCCTCGTCCCCTGCCGTTCCCTCCACCAGCTCTGGGGGTGTTCCCGCCCCCAGGGCGTACGCCCAGGTGGCTGCCATCCCTCCACCCACCGCCGCACCACCTGCCCGAGCCGCCTCCTTCCTACCACCTCTGGCGGCCGGGGCCCCTTCTCCACCTTAACCAGGAGGCACGGGGTCCGTTGCCTCCTGGTGGCCGCCTCCCCGCACGTGGAGACCTACGTGCGGGCGATGGCGAGGGTGGTGGGGCCCTCGGCGATTGTGGCGGCCTCCAAAATGTATGGTAAGTTTGTGTTCTTCCTGTCCACGGAGGCCGCCGCGCAGGAGGCGGTGGTGAAGGGCCTGGCAGTGGGGAGCGTCTACGTCCCTATAGAGCCCCTGGAGGACCTGGGCGTACGGGTGGTCCTCACCTCTGTCCCGCCCTTCCTCCCCAACTCTGCCTTGCTTCCCCTTCTCTCCACCCTGGGGAAGCCGATTTCTACCATCAGCCCTCTCCCGTTGGGCTGTAAGGACCCCACCCTCCGTCACGTCCTGTCCTTCCGCCGGCAAGTGCAACTCCAACTGCCGCCGGCGGGGGCGCGTGACGGAGTGGCTTTGGAGGGGTCCTTCCTAGTGCCCCACCAAGGGGCACTGTATCGGATTCATTACGCCTCGGGAGAAGCCCGGTGCTTCCTGTGTAGGGCCACGGGGCACGTCCGGAGGGACTGCCCCCTGGCCCACACCGGAGAAGGAGCGACCAGGCTCCCCGAGGCAGCAACAGGCGCCGGCCGCAACATCGCCGGCGTCCCTGAGTCTCCGGCCACCGGAGCAGCCCCTCCTCCTCCTCCTCCTGGCCCCACGCCACCTGGGCCCTTGGAGGAGAGGGGGGAAGAGGTGGCCGGACCCCAGCAGGGAGAGGGCTCATCCCAGGGGGAGGGTTCCCATCCCCCTGCTGTCCCGCCCTCCTCCCTTCCCCCCATGGCATCCTCGCCCTTGCCGCCCGCTTCTGCCCCCTCCGCTGGCCAGCCCTCCACCACCACCTTGGAGGGCTGGGTTCTCGTCGTGGGGAAAGGCGGCAAACGCCGGAAGGTCCAGGCCCTCCCGAGTGGGGGGGAGGCCCCCCAACAGCCATCACGGGGGGCCAGTAACAACAATGGACCTATGGACACCGAAGGGCCTTCCGGTGTGACCCCCGACGAAGGCCAGCAGGAGGCCCCAGCTGAGGCCATGGAAGCAGCAGCGCAGGGGACAGTGCTGCCCCCCTGCTGGAGGCCATCCCAGATCCCTCCCCCGGGGAGGCCGCAGAGGGAGCCGCTCGCCCCGCCACTGAGTCACCTGCGCCACCTCTGCCCGCCACTGGCACCGAGGTGACGCCCCCCCCCCCCCGCTGTGGTGGCACCTGTCGTGGCGGGGAGCGGGCTCGGCTCCATCTATGCGGAGATCGAGGCCCTGGATCTGACCCCGGTTGTCTCGGGGGAGGACGATCCCCCCCCCCAGTGGGCCTCAATCTGGGTGGCGATTTGCTTCTGCCGCCCCCTCCCTTCCCCCAAACCCATCCACCGCCTGCTATCCCCACCCTTACCCCAGGGACGCCCCCGGAATGCTCCACCTACCCGGCGGCGCTCGGGGTCCTGTTTCCACTTGTGGACACCGAGCAGCCGGGCCCCGGGGGACTGTCCCTGGTTGAACAGCTGCCCCCTCTCCCCCGATAGTCCCGAACACTGTCCCCCCCAGTCCGGCGCCGAGGCGATGGACACCGCCCCCCACCTGCAACCTGTGCCCAGCGCCGGCGGGGATCCTTTACCCGACCCATCATCTCCTGCTCCCGTGCCCGGTCGAAGGGAGCCGCACCCCGGTGGTCAGACCACCGGGGACCCCATCCCCATTCCCGGCCCCACCCTTGATGCTGTTCCCGCCCCTCTCATTACCCCGGTCCCTAACGTTGTCCTCACTGCCCCACCCACTCGCACCCCAAACCCTGCCCTAGACCCCTCCCCTGTTGCTGCCCCCCCCGGGGTCGTGTCACCTCTCCTTTCTACCGATGACTCCCGGGGGGTGGCGTTCGCGGCCCCCACCCTGACCGGGGCTGCAGTTCTCCCTCCGCCGCCCCTTCCCCTTGTGCAGGGGGTCGGACTGGACACCGCGGCGCCTCTGCCATCGGCGCCGCGACGGGGCTCTGTGCCCTGTCTGTCCGTCCCGGCTGGTCGCGGGGCCGACACGGGGACCCAGCTGAAGGACGGCCGGGACCCCTTCGCCCCGGATCCCCTGGCGCTGCGGGACGAGCTCCGTGCCTTCCTGGCCGACACTCATGGGGCCAGGAACAGAGTGGAGCTCGCCCTGCAGCGCTGGGGAAATTTCCACCTCGTCCTCCAGGCCGTGAGGGCCCTACTGAAAGAGGGAAAGGGGACCGGGAAGCGGGACAACGCGGCCTACCAGAGGGCTCGCATCTTCCGTGACTCCCTGATGGCCTTTGGGGTAGGTCATGGACTGTTGCGTGGCCCGACGGAGGCTTGTGTTGTTCCTGCCGCCCCTGTGGACCCCCCCCCCCCCAGCCCTCCTCATGGCCCCAGTCACTCTCGCCACCTTGAATGCCAGGGGCTGTAGGATGGGTCTCCGCAGGACCCAGGTGCTCTCCTTCCTTCGGGAGGGGGGCTACTCTGTGGTGTTCCTGCAGGAGACCCATACGGATCCAGCCGCCGAGGCCAGCTGGCGGCTGGAATGGGGGAACGGGGTGTTTTTCAGTCACCTTTCCACCTGCTCTGGCGGTGTGGCCACCCTGTTCTCCCCCGACCTACGGCCCGAGGTGCTGGGGGTTGCCGAGGTCGTGCCGGGCCACCTGCTGCACCTCCGGGTCCGCATGGAGGGGCTGGCGTTGAACCTGATCAACGTCTACACCCCGACATCGGGCCCGGAGCGGACGCCCTTCTTTCAGCGGGCGGCCGCCTTCCTCGGCACCTTAGATCCGCAGGAGTGCCTGGTCCTGGGTGGGGATTTTAACATCACCTTGAGAACCGGGACCGCTCAGGCACCGAGCAGTACCAGGTCGCCGCAGACGTCCTCCAGGAGATGATTGACCATCACTCCCTGGTGGACGTCTGGCGCGACCACCACCCGGACGATGAGGTCACCTTCACCTTTGTCTGGGTGGGGGCGGCCCGGCTGCAGCACTCCCGGTTGGATCGCATTTATCTATCCCGTCGCCACCTTGCACGAGCCCACTCCTCCAGCATTAGGCCGGCCCCCTTCTCGGATCACCACTTGGTGACCGTGACGGCCTCTCTCACAGCGGAGAGGCCGGGGCCGGCCTACTGGCACTTCAACAACAGCCTGCTGGAGGATGTGGGCTTCGTGGCATCCTTCCGGGAGTTCTGGCTAGCCTGGCGGGCGCAGAGGCACGCCTTTCCCTCGGCGCGGCGCTGGTGGGACATGGGGAAGGTGCGCGCCCGGCTCTTCTGCCGTGACTACATTCAGGGGGCCAGCCGGCGGAGGGATGCGGCGATAGAGCAGCTGGAACGGGAGGTTTTGGAGCTGGAGAGGCGCTTGGCCACCAGCCCCGAGGATCCGTCCCTCCGCGGAGCATACCGGGAGAAGCGGGAGGAGCTCCGGGCCCTCGAGGACCTTCGGGCCCGGGGAGCCTTTGTTCGATCCCGCATCCACCTCCTCCGGGAGATGGACCGCGGCTCCCGCTTCTTCTATGCCCTGGAGAAACGGAGGGGGGCTCGGAAGCATGTCACCTGCCTCCTCGCTGAGGATGGCACCCCCCTCACAGACCCGGAGGAGATGCGTGGAAGGGCCAGGGCCTTCTACGCGAGCCTTTTCTCCCCGGATCCGACCGAAGCCGACGCCTGTAGGGTGCTCTGGAATGAACTCCCCGCGCTCAGCACGGGTGACCGGAACCGGCTGGAGCTTCCTCTCACTCTGGCCGAGTTCATGGAAGCCCTCTGTCGCATGCCCAATAACAAGTCCCCGGGCATGGACGGGCTGACCGTGGAGTTCTACTGCGCGTTCTGGGACGTCCTCGGCCCGGACCTGGCCGTCGTCTGGGCCGAATCCGAGGGAAGCGGGGAGCTCCCCCTCTCTTGCCGGCGGGCCGTGCTGGCCCTGCTGCCCAAGAAGGGGGACCTCCGCGACCTTCGGAACTGGCGTCCCGTCTCGCTCCTCTCCACAGACTACAAGATCGTGGCCAAGGCCATCTCGCTGCGGCTTGGGTCCGTGCTGCAGGACGTGGTCCATCCCGACCAGACCTACACCGTCCCGGGCCGGTCCATCTTCAACAACCTGTACCTGGTCCGGGATCTCCTGGAGCTCGGGTGTAGGGACGGTCTGTCGTTCGCCCTCCTGGCCCTGGACCAGGAGAAAGCGTTCGACAGGGTGGACCATGGGTACCTCCTGGGCACCCTGCAGGCCTTCGGCTTCGGGCCACGCTTTGTGGGGTTTCTCCGGGTGCTGTACGCCTCCGCGGAGTGCCTGGTCAAGCTCAACTGGACCCTGACCGAGCCGGTCAGCTTCGGGCGAGGAGTGCGTCAAGGCTGCCCGCTGTCGGGCCAGCTGTACGCTCTGGCCATCGAGCCCTTCCTTTGTCTCCTCCGTCGGAGGTTGACGGGGTTGGTGCTTCGTGAGCCAGAGCTGCGGCTGGTCCTGTCAGCGTACACCGACAACGTGCTCCTCGCGGTCCAGGACCCGGGCGACCTGGACCGGTTGGAGGCATGCCAGGCCATCTACTCGGCGGCCTCCTCCGCCTGGGTCAACTGGGTCAAGAGCTCTGGCCTGACGGTAGGGGCCGGGTGGTCGGCGGGCCCCCTCCCGCCCGCACTTCAAGCCATCCGGTGGAGCGCGGGTCCGCTGCTCTATCTCGGCGTTTACCTTTCTGCCACCCATCCCTCCCCGGACGAGAACTGGCGCGATTTGGAGGACAGGGTTGTTGGGCGGCTGTGGAGATGGACGGGACTGCTGCGGTGCCTCTCCCTCCGTGGGAGGGCACTGGTGGTCAACCAGCTCGTCCTGTCCATGCTCTGGCACCGGCTCAACACCCTGGTCCCGCCCCCGACGTTCCTGGCCCACCTCCAGAAGACAGTTCTGGAGTTCTTCTGGCCAGGACTGCACTGGGTCTCTGCAGGGATTCTGAGCCTCCCCCTGGAGGAAGGAGGGCAGGGCCTGTGCTGTGTCCACAGCCAGGTCCACACCTTCCGCCTCCAGGCCCTGCAGAGACTCCTTTATGGTGCAGGTAGTCTGGCGTGGAGCCACCTGGCGCGCGCTTTCCTCCGCCGCTACCGAGGGCTCCGATACGACCGGCAGCTCTTTTATATCCAGCTGAGAGGTGGTCCGCGAGACCTCTCTGAGCTGCCGGCCTTCTACCAGGACCTCCTCCGGACCTGGAGGCTTCTTTTAGCCTCCAGGGCCCTTGTGCCCACCGAGGGGGAGGACCTCCTCGCGGAGCCCCTGCTACACAACCCCCATCTATGTGTGCAGGTGGCGGAGGCCCCCTCCGTGAGGCGGCGGTTGGTCCTGGCAGGTGTCACCAGGATCGGAGACCTCCTGGACTACGCCTGGGGGGACTGGGTGGATCCCCTCGCGCTTGCCCGGCGCATGGGGCTCTCCACCCTTCGCACCCCCCGGCGCCTACTCCAGGAGGTGAGGGCGGCTCTGCCCCCCTCTGCTCGGGCCTACCTCAAGTGGGTTCTGCGAGAGGGAACTCCTCACCCCCCTCTCAGTCCTGGCCCTCCGGAGCTTGCCATCGGGCCCCGGCCCCGCGAGCCCCCCCGGCAGTCCCCGTCCCATACGCCGAGCCGGCTGCTGGACTTGCAGCCGGTCCCCTTCCGAACCGCGCCCCGACAATATCTGTACACGCTCGTGCTCCACACCATCCATTTCCTCGCCCTCGCGTCCCACCCCGATACCAAATGGCGGGACCTCCTTCCACCTGCAGAGGGCGAGGACCCCCGGTTGGCCAGCCTTTACTCCGCTCTGACCCCACGGCCCGCCGGGGACATCAGTTGGCGGCTCCTCCATGGAGCCGTGAGCACGGGCGTGTACTTGGCGCGGTTCACCGTCCACCCCGAGGCCTGACCCTTTTGCGGCGTGAGGGAGACCCTGGCGCACGCTTACTTAGAATGCGCCAGGTTGCAGCCCCTTTTCCGGCTCCTCCAGAACCTCTTCCTGAGGTTCTGGCTGCACTTTTCCCCACACATGTTCCTTTACGCACTCCCTATCTGAGGCCCCACAAAGTCGCGGGACCTCCTCGCCAACCTCCTCCTGGCCTCCGTGAAACAGGCCATCTATAAGACCAGAGAGAGGAGGTTGGCTGAGGGAGGGGCCTGCGACTGTGGGGCTTATTTCCGGTCCCTCGTTCGTGCACGTCTCCGGGCAGAGTTCCTCTGGGCGGCGTCCACTGGCTCCCTCGACAGCTTCCGGGAGCAGTGGGCGCTGTCCAGGGTTCTCTGCTCGGTGTCCCCTTCCGAGTCCCTCGTTGTATACCTGTGACCTCACACCCGTCCCTGTTTTTTCATTAGTTGTCCCAAGGATTTATTTGAATGGGGGTCTAGTGCCACCTCCCCATAGGCTGGGGGAGGGGTTTTAGAAGTGGGTGGGCTGGCGCCCACCCACCACCGCCCGCATTCAATAGGTCACCCTCCTATACCCATCAGCCCTGGCTTTGTTACAATACAAACAAGAAACATGCAATTATCATTGTTAACAATGAATAGAGATGGAAAAGAAGAAACTCTATGCATGAAATATATCAGACAAGAGTTAACACATGCCATTTATCCTTCCAGCTATTTTCTCCTTCTACTTCTATTAGTCTGAACTACCTTACCATAGAGGAAGAGCCAACTAGTGTGGTAAGAACATCTTGAGAGTTGTATTTCTATGTTCCCTTATACAGTAAATATTATATAAAATATCACAAAGGTTTAGGAAGCTAGAGCAGGAACTCTGAGTGATTCTGCCATTAATTTTCTGTGTCATCTTGGGTTCGTTACTTAAACTTATTTTAGCCTCTATTTACCCACTCATAAAAGGGGGATTATCTTCCTTGAGTTCAGGGATGATATGAAACTGAGTTAGTGGAGGTTGGGGGAGCACTTTGACATCCTTGGGATGACAGACAGTATGTAAGGGTAGTCTATTACAAGAAATTTTCCTAGCATGGTTGTTCATGAGTCATAATGCCATAAATACACACATCAGTCAAAATGCTACTTTATAAGTCATATACCACCCCTACTAAATGTCAGTTGTCTCCAAATGGGGGGGTGACATACGTTTTTTTATTGTGATCTAAATTCTTCTTTTGATACACATGCATAATTCGTCAAGTTATGTACAGTACATAAGAATCGAGTACCTCAGCACCAGCAGGCAGTAATGGAGAAGCTGTAAATTCTAGATACATCAGTTCAAATTCATCCCTTTTGGCCTTAGACCCTTTTGACTTCAGTACAGTTACATCCAGGATGAACTTGGCTCAATCTCTTTTGTTAAACAGCTTATTCCTGTCAGCCACAGCACCTCTCATATGGTCACTTGTCTGGGTTTCTTTTCTTAATAGAAGGCCCTTTGCTTATCTATTTCCTTCCTCACACACATGGGCTTGTCCCTCAACTAACACCACTCAGATGCCCTGCGTTTTTACATTCAGCAAAGGCAGCAAATTCATTCAGTGCATTCTTGTTAATGATTGGAAAGACATGATTAGTTATCGACAAAATCTGTCTACAAAAACATTCTCCTCTTCTCTCCACATGATGGCAGTATTGCTAATAGGATGCTCAGAAGTCGCATCACTGGAGGGCAGCGGCTGCACCCATTTTAAGCATCTCAGAACTTAGTGATGTTACTGTCACACCTTCAAGCATTTTAAAGTTTAAAGAAAAACTTTTTAGAACAAGGGACAGAGCAAAGAGTTTGCACTACAGGTGTTTTACAACCTATAATTATAGCTTTTCCTCAGTATTGGCAACCTAAAATCATAATTTTTTGCATAATTTATAAAGAAAGGTGATTTGTTGATTTCCATTTCTGATGAGTCAATCCTACATTCCTCTCTTCCTTCATGATCCAGCTGCTAATTTGTATTAAATCCCTTTTTGGGAAACATTACTGAGGATGGTAATCTCACAGAGAGAACTTCATACAGGTCCCTTGAGGAATGAATCAGAAAGCTTTTATTATTGAAAGCTACTTGAAAGGAAATGGAAAAATGGGACAGAGGATTAAATGTGAGTCCCACAATAAGCACATAGGTGCGCTTGAACAGCTAGAGCCTTAAACCCTCTCTGATTGCTGAGGACCATGTTCTACCTATGTGCTGAAGGCCTCGTCACCTTTTGAGATATTGGGAGGGAAGGCATTCTATCAACTTGAAAGTATCTATTCATGCGTGGGCAATGTTAATGTTATTGCTACATGGGGGAAAGGTTGAGAACTACTGCTGTAAGAAACGGAGAGGGGAAACAATTACTCACTTAATGGAAAGGAACAGAGCCAGTAGGGCAATAAATATAGTTTTCATGCTTCCAAGAGAATATTGCAAAAATAACAGATGCTAGAACATGAAATATACTTGACAGTTTCCCATTCAGTATGATCAGCGCTTTTTTGGTCAAAAATCTTTGGCAGGAAGAAATCCTCCCACTGGTAAGCATTATTAGTAATGAGGGAGAAATTGTGAAACAAAATTTATACAAAATGTGAAGCACTAAAAAATATTGCTTTTACAACAAGGTGGAAGTAATAAAGCATTTTCTGTTAAACTGAGTCGCTTCTGACAACCATTGAGTCTTCATCCTTTATTGCTTTGGCTACCTATTAAAAGATAGCTCTTTTTATAGCCCAATTTTAATTTGCTTCCAAATCCTATTTTAGGATTTTTGTTTTCTTTTATTTCTAATTCTATGAATAACTTTGGTCTGAAAGGAGGCTTTAACTGTGGATTAGAAAATCAGTTTATCAGTTGCATGGCCCTCTGCTCTAGTCAGATTGCATCTTGATGCAATTCTTACTCACAATTTACAAATCAGTGCTATTGTGGGTGTTGACTTTATCCCTCCTTGGATTAGTTTGACAAGAAGCTGCTACAGAGTGTCTTTAGAAGATACAAGAACCTGCAGGCCAAACAATAGGAAGGCCTGTCCTCACCTGCTTAGACTGGGCTGTAACCTTTTTGAAAATGAAACATAGAAGAGTGCGCTGCGTTATGTT
Source organism: Podocnemis expansa (assembly GCA_007922195.1). Classification (NCBI taxonomy): domain Eukaryota; kingdom Metazoa; phylum Chordata; order Testudines; family Podocnemididae; genus Podocnemis; species Podocnemis expansa. The sequence goes on from ML681963.1 coordinate 125,056,888, forward strand.
TTGGGGAGGGCTGAGTTGTCCATGTCTCCTTAAACTTTTGGAGTTTTGTTGCACTTAGACGTATTCTCAACATCTTTGATCTTTTGTCAATTTTGCATGAATCATTTATTGGAGTAACCATTTGACAGGATACATTAAAAAAAACTCCTATCATACAAAATATTGTACACTTGGGCACTGGTTATACAATAAAGCAGATTGTTATACAATAAAGCAGATCCAAAGCTCATTGAAGTCATAGGAGTCTTTTAATTGACTTTAATGACCTTTGGATCCAGGCCTAACAGTGGAAAGGTAACAACTGGGCATTTTTATTTGATTTATTTCTCATTTTCTAACATAATGATTAACAATATTCTCATTTAGTTTCTCATCATCTTCACCGGAAGATGTGTGCCCTACATCCCTTCAAATGTTCTTTTATTTGTGCAGTGCATGAAATCACATCTGGCTTCTTTTTTGTTCTCTCCTTTGAAAGTCTTAAAGAAGAACAGCTAGAGGAAAGCATAAAAGCACTGCCTTGGTAAACTTATTTTTAACCATAGTGAAAGAAACAGCCTTTGTGTAACACATGCCTGCTTGGTATGGTGCTGTGTCCTCTAGGGGTAATCAATATCTTCTCCAATTCCTCATTTACTATATAAGAGGACAGTCTCCAAAAAGATCACCTTAAGATCTCATGCACAAACGTATGGGTAAATGCCAGGTCTATCAGTCAATAGCAAAACAGTGACTGCATTTCACCCTTTCTAGTTACATTTTTCAATGATGGAACTTGGGTTTCTTAATACAGCCTGCATTACACAATAGGAAGTAAGGGAGCTGATCAACTACCTACCTGATCTGAAGACTATATTCTACTCCACCCAGTTATACCAGCACAATTCCATAGACATCAAAGGAGCTTCACCAGTGCAAGGTAAAGGAGAGGAGCATTTGGTCATGCAGGTGCAAATGTGGCTTGCACAGGAGTGTATGAGTGTTTGTGCTTGCAAAAATGTGGATATGAACTGAGAATATAATTTTAGATGCCACTTTTGGAATTTTGACCCCAGAACTCACACTGAGGAGACTCACAGAATACTTAATTCATGTCCACCACAAAGAAGGTCTTACTCCCATAGAACAGGAAGAGGCCTCTGCAGCTGCAAAACCCAAGAAACTCACAAAGCTGCTGCAGACCAAACCAAAGCCAATCCAGATTCTCTCAGTCGGGTAGACCAGTGTCTGAGGGCCAGTGCTGGCCTCCTTGCCATCTGCTTTGCATTTGTGTGATGGCTCCCACATGACTCCAGGGTAAGGAAACATAAATGTGTCACAGTGCCAACATCGTTTCCCTTCTTGTGTCCTATTCTGAAATGTATACAAATCGCTTCTTAAAAATGTGATACCAATGTGAACAGGGCAGTAGATATGATCTCTTCAAATGACCCCTGCTTCCACATACTATCTTATACTTCTGCTTTGCATTTCTGGTTTAATATGCCAACAAAAACAGCTGAAGACAAAAAATTGTAATACAGATAAAATGATAATGCCAGCCAAGGAAATCACATGCAAGATAAAGAATGCCCTTCAGGGTACATCCATCTCAGCAGATCCATCCCTGATTGCAAATGCCCATGACTAATAGCATAGGTTTGATTACGCTGAAATATGCGTTATTGATGTACTGCAAAGGCATAAGCTGGGTATCATACTTCCCATCTCAGTCTTGTGCCAGCACTCAGCAAACGCTTGTAAGGAAAAGAGGAAAGAATTTTACTGTTTTGGAATTCCCATGAAACTCTGGAAGTTATACTTTCACCATAAAGTGTTGAACAGTTACAATAATTTATTTGATTAGGTATAACCACAAGTGTATAATGGAGAACCTCACTGTCCCTGCAGAGCTAGAGAATATTCTAAAATATTACAGGTTCCTGTAATGACAAGCATATCTATGAACAGGAAATAAGTATATATATGTAATCTGAACATATTAGTGTCATTTTTATGATATCTATACTTAGCCATAAAAATTAAGATTATCCAAGCTGGCAGAACATGTGGAAAGATTTGAAAACCACATCAAGAAACCTCTCCCATGCACAAATTTTATAAGATATAAAGCTAAATAGAAGCCCTACAACACAGCATTGCTATAGGCATGCAACATAAGACTAATTAAATACAAAATTATTTATAAAACCTGTCAAGGCCCAAAGGTAAGCTGCAGTGGGTGACAAAGATCCAAAATGAGAGGTGCACACAAATTATTCATGCAAGCTTAAATGAGTGCCTGCTTTGCACATTAATAATTCATTCTATAGCCTCAGTGTCATCTTTGTTTATCTCTTGTGTAAATAACTTTTTACAATAAAAGTGAGAGGACACTAAATTTGTGTAGAATATTGGGAACTCTGTAATGGGTGATGCACTGTGTGGAGTATGGTAAATACCATATACAAGGTCAGCCCAACTATATAGGTGAACTAGGCAATCACCTAGCATACCAGGCTTTAAGGTGCACCAAATCAGATAGAAATTAACTTTTTTCTCTATTTAAAAATATATTAATATGTTATCTCTTATAAACAAAAGTATCACTTTCTGACAGGGGCATCAAAGTCATTGTTTGCCTAGGGTAGTGGTTTTCAAACCATGGATTGGGACCCAATACTTGGTTGCAGACTCTCAGGTACTGGGTTGCAGCACCCCCAGCTGCTGCTGCCACAAGACTAGAATGCATTGCACAAAGACATAATTGTTGGATCATGGGCATAAATGATTTTTTCAACGAGGTCTCAAGAAAAAAGTTTGAAAATCACTCGCTTAGGGCACCAAAAGCTCTTGGGCCAGCCCTGACCATACATGCTCAGACCCAACGTCCACTTAGTCTAATATCCTGGCTCTGACCATGGCCAGTACCAGAGGAGAAGTGGAATAATCTGTTACCTACTTTAGATCTTATCCTGATCTCCAATAGTTAGTATCTGGATTAAGTCTTGAAACTTAGGGTGTAGTAGTCCTTTCATAAAATTTATTATTAATTTTGATGACTCTGGACATGTCTGTTTCCACTCATTTTCTAAATATTTATTTTAGAAATATCACTTATCACTATTTCCTTTAATTTATTGTCTGTTTTATTAATAACAGGCTCCAACCTATGCTACTATTCTTTAACTATGACCTTAAAAGGCAATACAAAGAGCATTTATTACCTCTTTGTCTTTCATATGAAACTGCCAGCTATACACCTCAGTCCAGTGCTATTTTTGCAGCAATATCACACTGAAAACTCATATATAATTTGGTAGTATGACTTGCAGAATTTTTTCCTTTATTTCAGCTGGTGATAAAATAGAGGATAATTAAAAGCCTGTCCTTCTGTAAAAAATGCTATATAAATGGCAGTCTCTAATGCACATGAGGCAACTTGAAAATCTTTTCATAATGTTTCATAATCTGGACTTAACAGCTAAAAAATATCAGATGTGTCCTTATGAGTAAGAAATATTGATGTGATATGGTCACTTGGTTAGTCTAAGGCTATTAAGAGTCCAGCCACAGAAGTTGCTGAGTGACTTGTTAGCACCTGTGTCTCACAGTCACAGTAAGGACTAGGATGTAAGTGAATGCCAGTGACAAAGTATTTATCATACTGGTTTAGTGAGATAATACAGAGAAGTGTTTTATTACATGACAAAATGGAGGTGGAATTGGCACCAGCAATAACAGCTGTCAGTGTGAGGCCTCCTAACAATCCAAAGAATGAGAGTCATGTCATCCAATGTTTATATTTTTTTAAAAGAGCTTTTACTTCATGGTTTACCTACAAACTAAGAAGAAGAACTATATTCAATATAAATGTACTCCTCCCCTGCAAAGATGTTAGGTAGTGACATTTCTGGACACCTCCAAAAAAGAGAGATATAGTTAGAATTAGAGTTAATATCTGAATAAAATTTGAACTTGAGACACTTGGAGGAAAATGGTCTTTTGAGTAATACTCATGTCTGTGTGCATCCCAATACAGGGAAGAAAAGATGGGCTGTCAGACACAGTATGGTATCATGGGATGCATGGCGTCCTTGTAAGAATTAGGCCACTCTGCCTGTGTTTGTTCTCTGCAAGGCACAGCAAGTTTGGTTTTAGCAACTATAGTATTATTTAAACATTACATTGCAGTGAGACAGCTGCAAAAGGCAGCCAGCACTGCCTGTTGTGCCCTCTGCAGTTCAGGGCCCTGTCCTGCAAAATGGAGGATACTCTTTGATCTCTGTAGCCAGAGCCTGGCACAAAAAGCTACACCACGTACCCACCTTCCCCTCAAACACTGCAAAGCTTGAATAGTGCAGTGACACTTCTCGGCATAGCTGTCTTTCTGTTTCTTTGATCTTGGGCAGATCACCTTCGTGTCTGTTTACCCATCTGTAAAATGGGTAAGATGCCGCTTCTCTTAAGGGTGCTGGGAGAACTGCTTATTATCCCACTTCCAGAGAACATGTGAGGTTCATTCAAACTACGCGTTGCATTAATGATACTGTGGTGCATGGATAGCAAATCATTCCAGCAAGAATCAAGACAAAAGGGAGACTATGTCTTTGAGTGGCACCTTAACACAATGACGTCCATGGTTAGATGTATGTCTCCTCCCATCTATCCATTCCCAAGTGATGTGTCTATTTTAATATGTGAATTTCCACATATAGAAGCAAATGGGCCAGAGCTTTGAGACTGGTTACAGCTTAAAACCAGAGGATGATGTCAGGAACTTAGTTACTTGTGTCTATGGATAGCTCCCAACCGCACTCATGAATCCTGCTTCATGTAGCACATGTGGACCTTAAGGATCAAGGTTTTTGTAGAGTGTTTGAAGAAAAATGTTTCCCTCCCAGCAGAAGGACATGGAGTCTTGTGAAGGCGGCAAGAAATGATTAAATGAAATCCGGTGGCGTAAACAGATGATCATTTGGAACCCTATTTAAATCTTTATGTGATTAAATACTTCGAAAATCTGGCCTTATTATCCTCTGTACATCTCCCTTGTCCTTCTTCCTGGCAGCATGGGCTGCCTTGGATTCTGTAGTATCATTGGCTTCCCTGGTTGTACTTACGTATTTCTTCTGCACCTACCCATCCCACTTCCATTAGTCGGTGTAAAAAGCACACAGAAAGAGTTGACATTGCTTTCAGTGAGAGATTTCCATGTAATATTCACTGGATCAAGAGATGTGTACAAAGCAGCTCTTTTGCTCAATTGTGTGAATGCAAAATGGTTGCTAGAGGCTCAAAAGGAAGGAATAATATGCCATTGATTTGCTGTTGCTTGCCTCCCACAAACTGAAGGGCTTTTCTACCATTTTTGCTGCTTTTCCTTCCCTCCACAGGTGGAACAATGAATAGCTTAGGGCTCAGATTTGTTAAGATGGCAAACTAGTCAGCAAACTGCAGACCCAAATGTATGAACCAACATTTGCAGAGGTATTTCAAAGCTCCAAACACACACACATACACAGAGAACATGTGCTGGAAACAAAATATTCCATTCTCTAAATTTCCGTTTTCCAGGAAAAATGATCATTTTCTTAGCTTCTGCTGTAATCTTAAATTCAGCTACCACATTGAGACAAATGTGCAAACGTGTTTGTGTGTGTACTCACAGCATGCTGTGCATGTGCTGCTTTGATATTTGCTCACATATCTACATGTATGTTCACATGCTGCACTGACTTGTGCATCCATGTCTGGCATGCTAAAATGTATGCTGTTTTAAGATTTGGTTTGTGTGTTTTAGCCTCACAATCTGCATTACAGATTCTGCTATATCAGATCTGTGTCTTATTTTACATGCATTTTAACAAATATCCCTCTGCAGACAATGAATCAAACTCTCAGAGGCTGTAAAGCGCATAGGTCATTGTATAAATAAGCTATATTTATTTGCAGGATCAGAGGAACTGCTCCAAAGAGTTTTATTTGTCATCTAGAAGGATGTATTAATTTTTTAAAAGCTGTGCAAAGAAATCATTTTGCTGAGTGAAAAAAAATACAGAGAAACAAATTATGGAAATGATCTATTTTTTGGAAATAAGCCTCACTGAAGTTCTGAAAAAAGATAACTGGTTAGAGATGTTTGTAAGGAAGCTGTTCCTAGAGTTACAGCACAGACTCCGGCAGCCAGTAACCTAGCACCAGTCGTGACCACTATGCATCTTGATTAAAGAGGACTGTGTCTGTGAAACTCCCAACTGCAAAGAGATTTTAGAGCTCTAGGTTCACTGTTGTCTTTTAAATATTTCACAGATCAGTATGTACAGCCAAATATTTCTCATTAAATTCTACTGGTACTTTTGTAGGCTTCAAATTATTAATTATTTGTCTTAAAGTGGTGTCTAGAAGGCCCAGCCACAATGCAGGCTTCATTATGCTAGGTGCTGTACAGCCCATATGGTAAGATAGTGTCTAGCCTGAAGAGCTTGGATTTTAAATACATTAGGTTTCCTTATTTTAGAAATAGGCATGAAACCTTGGATCTGTTCAGCCTTTCCTTTGGGGAAGTCACTGGAGGGATTAAAACGGAGACTTCTCCCCAACTGATCCATCTGTATTCAAGCCCCATGGCACCAAGGGAGTGCTTAACCTCACAGGAATCTGGCAAAACAGCTCCTATTGAGAAGGCACGTGTATGCATGCATTAGGGCACCCACAAGGAAGAAATGTGGTGTCAGGCCTTATGCATCCCCTTTAAAGGATTTCTCCATTGCAGGGAGGGTGTGATGAGGTGTACAAGTCCTGCACTGGACTGACAGAGGTTACTCTCACTCTGTGGGCTGAGGATTTCACACCCTCTCTGCTCTACTAGGCGTGTTTCACCTGCAGCCTGAGTATAAAAGAGCAACCTGCTCAGCTGGAGGGAAACACTGAGGAGAGAGGATGCGCAGGAGCTGCCAGAGCCCCAGACTGCAGAGGCTGAGGATATCACAATTCAGGCAGTCACCCCACTGAAATAAAGTTGGCAAAGAAGTAGAATTGGATGGCTTGTGGTGAAAAAAAGGCCAAAACCTATGAGATTTTTAGGAGTGGCATGAAGTGAAAGAGGAGAGCAAAGTTGCTTGGCACATAGGAGAAAGACAATTCTTTATAGGGGGTCAGCATAGAAAGATGCATGCAGACATCAGTGGGAAGCAACAGGATTCATTCAGATGGATAATTATAATAGTACCTATCACTTAGTGCATTTCAGCTGCATGTATCAAAGCTCTTTACGAAGATGGGTATCATCACCCCACCTTACAAATGTGGATGCTGAGGCACAGAGGCATTGAGTAATTTGCTTAAGGCTGCATAGTACATTAATGGCAGAGCCAAGAAGAGAAGTTTCCTGTTTCCTGGTTGAGTGCCCACATCCACTGGACTACCCTGTCATAAGAACAGAAAAATGGCCATACAGGGACAGATCAATGGGCTACCTATCCCAGTATCCTGTCTTATCACAGTGGCCAATCCCAGGTGCATCAGAGGGAATGAACAGAGCAGACAATCATCAACTGTTCTCCTCTGTCGTCCTTGCTCAGCCTCCAGCAGTCAGAGGCTAGGGAAACTGATTTCATGAAGTTGAATCCCTGATCATCTTGGCTAATAGCCATTGGTGGACCTGTCCTCAATTAATTGACATAGGCATTTTTTTAAATCCTGTTCTAGTTTTGGTTTTCACAACATCCCCTGGCAATGATGCAGAGAAACAGTTGGCAGACCACAATGAAAAGCAGCAGTGTAGCAGAAAATAAGGGTAGAAGTATGAACACATGATTCTCCACTACCTGGCACCTTCTGTCATTGTTTACACCTGGTACAAAGAGAATGTAAAACTGATTATTATTAGTTAGCATTTCATCTTCACTTTGCACACCTGTGCAAGACAGTGGAGAAGGACTTACTCTACAACTTGAAGTTAAGGACTTCAGTGTTAAGGACTTCAGAAGTTAAGGACTTGAGTGTAGGGCAACATGAGTTAGAAAAAACAGGCCATTAAGTGCAATTTAGTTTGAGACATGTTGCATGGATTGGGAAAGGAAGGAGAGAAAAGAGGCATCTGGGAGAAGGTTACAGCAATCCAAGTAGGACATAATGAGCTTCATAGTTTCGGTTCAGTTCACAAAAACTACATTAACAATTAGTACTAATTGGCTCCCTTGTTCACAGTCTTAGCTAAAAAGTCAGGGACTGAATGAGCTATGAAGTCTGAATAACTCTCTCTTCTCTGGCTCAAAATAGAGACTGGAACAGGCACATAGAAACATAGGATCATAGCTGTCAGCCATTTGGCGAATGGAAGTCCATTTGTATTTTTCTCATACCTTTGACAAATATTTTTATAGGGAAGGAAATGTCTTAAGCTATATTTAATATGAGGAGAAAGACTGAAACAATCAATCTGATGCAAAGATGTACTCCAATCAACCCCATGTTCCCCACTTATGACATCACTAGCAAAAATTGAAAAAAAAATCAGTACCTGTGAATCCACAAATAGAGTTAAGTAAATGATCTACTGCATGATATGGATATTAAAAGTTTGAAGCTGAAAGCACAAATATATTAATGTGTCTTCCATGGATCTTACAGTGAAAAGCATTTTACAACAGAAGATCATACTCCAGTCACTTTGGACCCCAGAACAGGATTGAAAAAAACAAGCAGAATAGAAAATGATTGATCCTGAAGTTGCAGAAATGAGTGTTAGATTTATTGCTCACATTAACAGGTTTTCTTCTAGAATACATGTTTTGGGAAGAGATGAGAAGAAGCACAACTACTGAGAAAGATATCCCCATGGATATTTATTTGAGAAGATTTAAAATACATGTAGTACAAATTGCAAACAAAACTCTCTTGAGATCTACAAAAATGAAGGCTTGCTCAACAATTCAACATTTCCAAATAGTACATTGATTTTAGTAATCTAGCCAATTTAGAGAAAATTACATATCAAATATAAGACAGAGACAAATTTTGAAGAAATATCGTTCTTCTTTCTGGAGAGATACAGTGGAGACTAAAATATACAAATATATACAGAAAGTAAAAAGAAAGCGTAATAATGGAGCTATTTTTTCCTTTTGCAAAGATAGGCTTTTTGTTTAACTTACTTTAATTTTTGTGTCAAACCCTTCTATATACAGAGTATAAAATACCTTATTAGTCATTGTTATAAGTGAAGGTAATACCTATATAAAAAGGTATGCATTTTAAGACTGTAAACACTTTCAGCCAGGCATAAGCTTTTAATGAAACCCCCTAGTGGAATGGGGTTTGAATCTCTGTAGGCTCTACTGCACTGCCAAAAATAATATCTAAAAATACCAAAATACTGTAACGTTTATTTCAGGGAGTGTGGCTTTAGAACACAATAGGAAACTACATTGCATAAATACTTATTTTGTTGCATATGCCTGAATGCTGACAACATACAGCCTTTCAAACATTTCATTTTCATTCCTTAGAGCCTTGTAAATCTTGTAACTCACAAGTCTTTGGAGCAAACTTATGAGCAGAAAGCACAGGTTAGTTCTCAGCAGAGAGCTCTCTCTCTTTCATCCTCCTTTCTTTCTAAAAACTACAGATTTGCAAAGGGGTGAGCACACTCAGTCTCTCACTGACTTCAAGCCAATGGAATTATTATTAATTTCCACTACTGAGCCAAGAGCAATTCTTTGCCACTGTATGTTGTTTTACTCAATATATAGTATCTGAACAGCCTTAGGAGTGTTTAACTCACTGATTCCTCTTTAGCTAGCACCCAAGCAAAGCTGGAGCTTACATCTCCAAAGGTGAAAAGCTAATGTGTTGCTGCATGACATTTTATTTTTCCTTATCTGTGGACATTCTCTACATATAAAAAAAAATCCTACACACATCATGAGTAACGGTGATATTTATTTTTCACTATGCTAATTTATGTGAAATATAAAGTACAAATAAGCAACAATGATTAGCAGGTTCCAGCATTAGACACTCTTTCTCTCTTAGATCTTTCCGAAACCTAATTGATAACATTATAATAAGTGTTGAAAGAGAGATTAACTGCTGGCAGGTGCATAGAGCATGGGAGCACTGGCAGATATGCAGGAGATCAATTAGATTCCTCACACACAGGACCTCTTGACAGCTCTTTAAAAAACACTCACCATGGATCATTGTACTAGCATCCAAATATATTTTTAAATCAGCCACACTTGGTATCATCATTACACATTCAGTGCAATATTCATAAAACTAAAGATGGCTCATAGCTGTACAAATAACTGCAGTCCATATTCTCCTCTCTGTTTTGTGGCAGAGAGAAGCAAACAGATGGAGAATGTGTCCCTAGCCTGTCTTTGCTAGAGACTGGGACTGGGCAACAGGGGATGGATCACTTCATGATTATCTGTTCTGTTCATTCCATCTGAAGCAGGTGGCACTGGCCACTTTTGGAAGACGGATAGTGGGATAAATGGACCATTGTTCTGACCCAGTAAGGCCATTCTGATGTTCCTAATGTGCGAAACAGATTTTAGGGAAGGAAAATCAGATATGGAGTTATGTTATATATGTTATGTAGCTGTCATGTGTGCCTCTCTGCATATGGGACAGCATGTGGTGAAGCGCCCATGATGCAGAGTGGGCAAGACAATGGATTAGAGCAGAAATTGCTATATAACTTAATGATGAGAACATCTCCAGGTTTTCCACATGTTGTCAGAGAGTGACAAGCAACCACTGGCAGGACAGCACAAGTACTTTAGCATTGGATGAACAGACAGGCATGGGGTAGCAGCAAGGGGACACATGAATGTCTATAAACTGTATGAGTTAAAGTCTATCCATGGTTCTGCATGTTCAACTGTCTGTGCCCTATATAGATATTGCAAGATCATGCACCCTGCCACAGAAATGGGAGAATGTAGTGGGTTTTCCCACAAAATCATTTTTCCATACTTTCAGTTGTCTTTCTGTTATATAGCTCTAAAGGTCTTCTGTTTCCACTAAAAAGATTCTTTCGTGTTAACCCAGATTCACAATACGTTTCATATAATTTACTGATAGAAACAAAATTTGAATTTAAATCCAACACTCATACTCCTCTGACCATTCATATGTAAAATGAGCAACTCTTTTCTTTGCTCATAAAAGGACTGATGTATTCACAACTGGAATGTGGAAAGGACTTTACTCCCTAGCACAGAAATATCACATTCACAAGCAGTGTTGCAAGAGAGCTGAGATGGCCAGGATTCCTCTGCTAGATTGATCCTTAATAAAACTCAGCATTTACCAAGCATCACCACACTATAGTCTCTGAGTGAGGTTAATGCCTTTCCTAAGTGTAGAAAAGGTCAAAAAAAAATGACACCATAAGTATCTGAAGAAGGGCATAGCATCTGGTAAAATTCTATGTCCCTGGGTTGCATCATGTTTTGTAGACAAAATAGAGAACTCCAAATTAGAAGGATCTCGGCAAGACAGTGAAGAGAACAATATTTTGTTTTAGAATATGTCTAAATTAGGAAGATAAGTGGTGTTTTAAAATGTTGAGTGCTGTCCCTTAAGGTCAACAATGAAAAGCTAATATTTTTTTAAAAGCATTGAACCTTGTCTATATAAGGTGATAAATGGTGTGGAAAAACATGTTAATTAAACCATTTTAGTTAACAATACTTATTTTCATAATCTATGCAATGTTATTTTTAAGGCTACATCATGATTTACTGTTATTTATGGTGGCACTCACTGGGCATGTCCACATGCACTTTTAAAATCGAAATAACACTTGTTATTTCGATTTTAAAATGTTTATGTCCAGATGACATTTCCTTATTTTGAAATAAGGAGCTCCCTCATTTCAAAATGAGGAAAATCATATCAATATAATTGAACCTGGTTTGATATCAAAACAAGGGTTATTTCGAAACTGTGGTTTTGAAATAACTCCATCTGGCTCTGTTATATCAATATGCCCCACATATCAATATAACAATTGACCTTCCTCCCAGGGTGCATGGCACCTTGGAAGGAAGTCTCACCCCCCCCCAGCACCCTGGCCAGGGAGGGAGGGAAGGTACAGGGGGGCACAGGGGTCAGCGGGTTGTGATGCCAGCAAGCGGGGGCAGCAGGGGGTGCTGGCTCCCCGAGCCACCACCCAGGCAGCAGCCGGCAAGTCCCACTTGCGAGGCCAGCTGGCTTGGGGACCTGCTGCCTGGGTGGCAGCCGGGGTACCCCACAGTCCCTCCCCTACCGCCCCACCAGCAGTGGGGGATGCAGGGCAGAGGGATCTGTGGCCTGGGGGCTTTTTCCCCTGACTAATTTTCCAGGTGAAAGCCAGGCAGGGGATTGGGTGGCAACATGGCCCTGTCAGGGGGCCATGTTGCCTCACCTCCCATGATGCCCCTCTCCTGAATCGAAATAGCAAGTCCTGTGTCCAGACTTGCTATTTTGATTTGGTGTTTTTCCTTAATTCGATTTAAGTTAAATCCATTTAATGATTTTATTTCAAATTAACTTATTTTGATTTAACTTAAATCGAATTAACCCTGTACGCGTGGACATAGCTACTATGTTCAAGGAAATTTACAGAAACTTCAGAAGGACAAGTTCCAAATGGGTTGCTCTGTTGGTCTAATTCAGCAAAACAGCAAGGAGTCCTGTGGCACTTAAATACTAACAAATTTATTTTTTGCATGAGCTTTCATGGGAGAAAATCCCACTTCATTAGGCGCTTTGAAGATGCTTCTTCAAAGTGTCTGACAAAGTGGGATTTTCTCTCATGAAAGCTCATGCAATAAATAAATTTGATAGTCTTCAAGTGCCACAGGACTCCTTGCTTGTTTTTCAGAAGGACAGTACCTCTTCTGAGAATCTCACAGTCTATTGACAAAGTCAGCAAAGGTCAGGGAAAGAAATAGTAATACAGTAGAACTTCAGAGTTATGAATACCGTGGGAATGGAGGTAGTTCATAAATCTGAAAGGTTTGTAGCTCTGAATGGTTGTTCTTTCAAAAGTTTACAACTGATTATTGACTTAATACAGCTTTGAAACTTTATTGTGCCAATGAAAAATGCAGCTTCCCTTTGTTTTTTAGTAGTTTACATTTAACACAGTACTGTACTGCATTTGCTTTTTAATTTTTGTCTCTGTTGTTGCCAAATTCCATACTTCCAGTTCGAAATGAGGTGTGTGGTTGACCAGTCAACTTGTAACTCTGCTGTTCATAAATTCTGAGGTTCTATTGTAGGTAATTTATATACAAGTCAACTTGACTAATTATAGATGGCCTACTTGAAGTGGATCTTTAAGACAGACAAATGTAAACATGATAGGGTCTCTTGTGTATTAGCTCAGAGAGGTTGTACCATATATGGAAGAAGGCGTAAAGATAACTATGTGAGAATCTGACAAACAGGCGAACAAGGTTAAGAGCATTGGCTTCAACACAGTGTCCTAGGAAGATTCCCCTCCTAGGTCTTGACCAGGATTTTGGATCAACAAAGAACAGCTCACTTCCAAAGAATCCGTTCCTGTTTCTACCATTCTTTCAGTTCATGGTGGGGCAGAACGTTGATGGATTTAGCTAATATTGTATAGAAGCTCATATGACATGCACAGGCTCCATAAAGCTGATAGTTGCTTATTTTTAAATTTAGCTTATTGTAATGCAAGGAGTCAGGCAGAATTTTTGAGATTTGGGCCCTGTGGTCAACTACCTGCTGTTTGTGAAGGACCTGTAAAGGAAGTGCACTTTGGGTCAATGGTATTTCACCCTCAGCTCCGCATACTGTGTTGCAGTATAGAATCAGAGGAGGTAAGAATGGCAATGACCGAGAGTTGTGTAAATCTGATTTGGCCAGCATTCCTAGAAGACCATATTCTGGTTGACTGGATCCTCTGCCATCTGAATCCCTTAGTTCTGTTTCATCATTTGAAGATTGCAATTGCATAGGAAACTGAAGAGGTATATTCCTGTGCTATTGGTGTTACTTCCATTTTGAAATCATTGCCGTATTGCTCATAAAATGTAGGTGTAGTCAAACAGTGAGATTTTTTAATGGAAATCACTAATGAGAAAATTGCAGATCATCAGAATTCACCATGAATTTTAATGCATGTTAATGTAAGAAGCAGTTAAAAAACATTAATGTGGAATGGCAGGTTATCTTGGGCTTTAGCTGACATTGTGGCTGAAATGTCTATTTCCAAAGGGATAGCTGTGTTAGTCTAGTCCAGCAAAAAAACAACGAATCGTGTGGCACTTTGAGACAAACATGTTATTTTGCTGATTTGATTTTAAATCTATATTAACCGTCTCTTTCTCCCTCTTCCCAATGGATCATGCAGAAGAATTTCCCCACACATAAGAGCTGCTTGGAGGGCTGCTAAATCAGCACAGTGCTTCACTTCTTTGGCCTCCTGTGGACCAGAACTTTCAGAGCTTCTGGCTCCTCTTCACCACAGGCACAACTTGTAGACTGCAAGGTGGACTCCAACAGCCTCTGCCCCAGTGCTGTCCTACTCTACTAAATGCAGATTAAGAGATGCTGTCATCATCCAACTGACCTGTCTCATCTACTATGTGTTATTGACACCATTTTGCTATTTGCTACCTCATAATGACATCTCCTTTCATTCTCCTGATCCTTGTATCAACTCCCCTTTCTCACCTGCATAAATGTTCTCCAATCAACTGTACCTTGCTATCTTTCTGTCCTTCCTCTCCATCACTTGTACCTCTTCCATTTTTGCCCTTGGCCAACTTCTTGCCATTATCTTTTTCTCACTGAATCTGAAAAAGTAGCTTGTGAACAGTCACAATCTGTATTAAACAGAAAAACCTACTACTATTAGAGAAGCCCTGTTAAAATCTGCAGCAACATGAACAATGTCAAGATTTTCCTTTTTTTTTTTCTGCTGTAGCTCTTGTTATTCTATCATCCCTCCTCTCCCTGTTTGTTAACCTCACTCATACATGATAACTAACAGTTAGACTATAACCTTGTTAGGGTGAGGCCACAGCACCTAGCACCTCCACAGCACCTTGGACAATGGGGCTTTTAGTAAGCCAAATAATTTCCCAGATAATCAATTTTTCTATATATATTTACAGTGGAGAAACTGCTGTCTTAGCACTTACAAGGACTTTTCTGCATCAAAGCAAAGTTCTGATATGCCATCATTCATTTGTAAAATGATATGGTCATTCCCGTGCTGTGTCATCACCTGTAGAGAATTTACTCAGAAATTATCAATTCATCTGCAAGGATTGCAAAAGTACAGCAGTCTCACCTTGACAATGTCTTTTGAGCAGCAGGAATGGGAAAATATCTGCCTGTATAAACCATCTAGACCAACCCCTATTCAATGCTGTACTGTTCAGAATCACGTAAAAATGCTTTATGCAGTGTTAGCATCCCCATGCTTGCGTAAGTTTTGTTGGGTTGAACTGATGCTCTTGTGTATCTATTGTGCCCAAGCCTCCCATTTTTGGGCTCAAATGAATGAAAATATTTAATTCAGCTGCTTAAACATACTTTTTGTGATGTTTAAATTGATTGTAAATTAACAGATTTTTGCATATTATGCTGATATATATCTACCTACTGTAGAGACACATGATGTAGAAACACCATAGATGGATGGATGGATGGATGACAAGAAATGAACTGTGACTGTCTGAACATTAGCCTTTTACTGAGATGTGGAAAAAACAGAAAGCTGGGTGATAGTACCGTATTTCAAGCATTCACATTAGGGGAGATTTTCTCTGAAGAAATTGATTGATAAATTAACAATCCTTCATAAAATCTGGAGTCCTTAAGTTTAATCATCAAGCAGAACCCAATATTAATCAGTGAAGGTACCGATCAGAGTTCTATGCGATGTTGTATAACAATTATCTGTATCTCCAAACCAGGGGCATTTATTTTGACAAGTTATTAATTCTACTGTTTTTAATTCTAACTCTATTCTGTCAGAATATTAATTCTACTGTTTTCTTGCTGAACCTACAGGTTATTTGACTAAGATCTAGTGCAGGGATAGGCAACCCATGGCATGTGTGCCAACAGTAGCATGAGAGCCCATTTGGAGTGGCATGCAGCACCCTCTGCAATGGCACAGAAATGGTGGCTCCTGCCATGAAAGCCACTTGGGGCAGCTTTTTTCAGGGGCAGCTGAGGGTTCCCACAATGCCCATGTTCCAGGCATGGTGCGGAAAGATGGCTTCTCTCCACGGCGTGCAGCCACCAAGGAGCCACTCTAGGTAGCTTCTTTCCTCAGCATGCCTGGGGACCCACCAAGAGGATATGCTCCAGGCAGCTTCTTTCCATGGCATTCCTGGGGACCCCTGTGCCCAGGCATACTGCTAAGAGGAGCCACTGCAGGCAGCTTCTTTCTGCAAGTGGCTCCTTTCAACGGCATGCCAGGGAAGTGCCCCCTCCTTGCCCCCCAACCTCCATCCATGGCTGCCACAAATTTTCAGGCTGCTGCCGCTTTTATTTCTGTGGAGAGAGCCACCATGACTGGCTGACGGTCAAGGAGGAGGGGCCAGCACAAGGGTCAGCAAAAGTTGCTGACCCCTGATCTAGTGTAATACAAGTTTCTCATCTAATACATCTTCCATTCAGTGCCCATACTCTGCTGTTGTAGGAAGACAGACTTGAAGATCTAATAGGTCTACTCACTCTCCAGTTATTGAGATTTATGTGCATCTGTTTAAACTCTCTGAAACCTGGGTAGGGCAGTAAAAATTAAGAGCATCAGTTGAGGCTAAATATCCCTGGAATTCTTCTGTTTGGCTACTGAGACTAGCTCACCACCAAAGAATCTAGGGACTTAATGTTTATAAACCTGCAAACTTCCTATGATCCACATATATTTTGAGGAACTCACTAGAGACAAGGGCTATCCAAGATGGCACCTCATATCTCCGTGTCACCATCTAACCCCTGCAGCTTACTGACAGCTTGTCTCCTCTGCAGAGTCTGTGCTGCCTCTTTCTTAACCTCTGTTCTCCTAGAAACTCCTCTCAGGGAGGTTGTATGTGTCACAGGACAGGTGAGAACCTACAGGCTATATCTACACTAGCAAATTAGTTTGAACTAAGGAGCCATAATTTGAACTAATTTGAACCCTGTCTACACTAGGGTTTACCTAGTTCAAACTAAAAATTTGGCTGGTTAGTTCGAACTAACTGCTTAGTTTGAACTAATTTGCATATTTAGTTCGAACTAGCCTAATGCAGACAAGCTAGTTCAAACAAAATAAGTTTGAGCTAGTGGTTAGTTCGAACTAAGCAAAATTTTTTACTTCAAACTAACTGTGCTTTTAAATTCAAACTAAAAAGTTAGTTCAAACTAAAAAAAGCATGGCTAGGTCAAACTAAAAGTTAGTTCAAACTAAAAAAATGTGCTTAGTTCAAACTAACTTTCAAACTACTTAATTTGGACTAACCAAGTCTGAACTAAGCTTTTAGATGTAGACATAGCCATAAAAATTACTATAGAATAATGTGATGTCAATTTCCATAGCTTGCTTTTGTGCAATTGGTAGAGGGAATTATACCATGAGGAATTAAAGTTTCCCTCCCAACTCTTTGAAACTCTAGCAAGACACACAGGGAAATATTTCTGTGGGGTTTGAGAGAGTGGGGGCCTGCCATCCTGCCAACTCTTCTTCACTCAGGCTGAAATCTAAAAATTTCATTTCCCTTATTGCTGAAATGGAGAGGAACGTGAAGCCCTCTGCTGCATCTTCCTTGCCAATTTTTGCATTGACATCACTACTAGTCTGGCAGGGCTCTCCTGCAAATCTATGTACTGTTCTTGGCAGTTAGTATGTTTTGGGGAATTAAGCATTTTTCTTGCCTTTGCTACTTTTAGTTTTGTCTCCTATCTGAGGGGTTGATTCCACCCAAGTAACTGTTCAGCAAATGTGCTTATCTTTTATCCTGGACTTGTGTGTTAAGGTCTATTTCTCAGTGTGATGGAAGTAGTTAGTCATTTGAGGATAAGGGTTTTACTCAAATAAATATCACATTGCAGGTAACCTGTCCTCTGATTTACTCTGAGTAACTAAGAGCTGAATTTATTCCACTGGCCCTAATCAAAAGACAGCAGGAAATCATTTAATCATAAAACAAGAATGTCACTAGAAAAAGTAGCATACACAGTACTGTAAATGACACATATATTCATGATAAATACTGCACAAACTATAAAGACTGTAAATTTAACTAGAAGGAATAACCTGGTGGGCAGTGATATGATAAAGGGCCAGTTATACTGGAATAAAATGAGATAATGGGCTCTAGCTATTTTGGCCAAGACAGTAAATCTGATGTAAACCTCATAGTAAAGCCAACACATTACATTTAAAAAAATATGAAATATTTACCCACTCAAAATTCTATTACAAATGAGTTAATTCACATCTATTTCAGTCATTTGGTAAAACAAGAATAATCAGATGTATGTTGACTAAGCTGAATAACTGACATGCACAGAGCTCTTAGGGTGAAATTCATCTCTTTGTAGAGGGCCAGCACAAGACGTAAGAACCATTCGAGTCTCACTTAACCCACAAATGGTACATGAACCTTGCAGTGGCCATCTGCACAGGGATGACTCTCCCTTTATTGAATATCTACCATCAAAGTGGCTGGGGAATACAACTGTTCTGTGTTTCAACCACTCCAAAAGCCTGTCACTCTTCTGTTTGTAAAAGTGTACAGTCTTTAATAATAAATGGATTTGTTGGGTAATATTAAGGAACCAAATTCAAGCTACCTCTCAAATGCCTATCCAAGTCATGTTAAAGTCAATGGGTATGTATGTCTACACTATGAGCTTAAGTCGACTTAAGGAGGCTTAAGTTGACTTCAGCAAAGCCCTTGCCACATTTGGGCTTCCTTTAGTCGACTAAAAGGGTTAAGTTGACCGTATAAAGTCGACTTAACACAATGTGGCCATTAAAGTCGACTTTATAAAGTCAACTTAATGCACTGGGGCGATTTAAGTAGACTTTATAAAGTCAATTTAAGTCAGGGGACCCAAATCAAATCAAATCAAATCATAGGGCTGGAAGGGACCTCGTGAGATCATCGAGTTCAACCCCCTTGGAATTGAACCCAGGACCGTCTGCATGTTAAGCAGAGGTGTTAGCCACTACACGACCCATTTAAAGTTGATTTTATTAAGTTGACTTTAAATGGGTCCCCTGGCTTAAGTCAACTTTATAAAGTTGACTTAATGCAATGTGGCTTCACTAAGTCAACTTAACAAGGTCTACTTAAAGTCGACTTTAAGTCAACTTAGTTTTTGTAATGTAGACATAGTCAATGAGAGTATTTCCACTGACTGCAATGACATTTGAATGAATGAATGACCCAAAACGAGACAGCCAGCCAGTGTGCAACCTCATCAAAACCCACATTGTTCACACTGCAGAGTTCCTCTTGGCCCTGGTAGCAGGACAGGCATTCTAGGGTGGGGTCTTCCTGACCTCTTACACACACAGCTCTTTGGAATTATTTTGTGCTTCTAACATGTGTAATCTATTTGGGTGGCTGTGCAGGGATTGTGTGTCCACTTCTAGGATGACAAAAAGAAAACAGGCCCCTATTAAAGCTACTTTTTACAGTGTTAAATGTGAACCCCCATCTGTGTTAAAATATTTAAAGCTAGCATTTGACCTAGATATATTTTCAAATTTGGGATCAAACACCAAACTTCTAATTATGTGACAGCAGGTCTGAGTACAATAAGAGCCTGAGACCTACAGGTTAAAATATAATAAATGCTTGGTATTAGTATGTATGTTTCAGCAGAGAGTACAAATATGAAATTTTCAGTTTGAGTAGGCTACTATTCTACTTCAATATCACTGTGTAGTAGTTAAAGTATAGTAATTTACCCACATTTTAAACTTTTAAATAACAATCGTTTTTTGCTACACAATTCTATAAATGACTAAACATCAGAAATAAAATTGATATTATAAACAAGCTACATAGATAGATAGATAGATTTTGTAACTAAGTTTTTTCTTACTGTATCAGATACACAATGGCATCTCTGTTATTGATCAGTGAAGCATGTCTCTGTAGAGAATAAGATGTACCTCATCTTCATGACTTTCTTTAACAGCCATTGTAGCATTCCTCTGGGTATTCTGACCAAGCTTGAGATTCTTCTCATTAGAGAGAGATGAGGTAACCAGGGTTCCCCATTTAGGCTTCAAAACAGCCATGTAATGCTATATGAAACTCTATGCAGTCAAGGTGTAGGGTGGCATGCAGGGAGCAAAGATTCATATATTCATGATCGTATCATCAAAACATGGCATGTCCACCATACGTCACCACAGAAAATGCCTGATAAAGGGCAGCAACTAGGATGTGTTGTATGCAAGGTGAGGTGCCCTTTCGGTTACATCCCATATTGCATTTAATCACTGCAAACTCTAGAAATAATCCGGATTGCTGAGTACTACCAAACTGATCTGACTATATGAGGTAGTGTGCTTAAAACAGGTGATTTAGAGCCTAAATCCTTAGGTTTTCTTCTCTTACTTTAAGTGTTGAGGTCATGCAGAATCTATGCCTTAATTTCCCCAGTATATAAGCAGCATAATACTTACTACTTCCCAGGGCAACTGGAGGAATTCATGTATTTGCATATCACATTTAGATTCTTGGATGAACGGTGCTATAAAACTGCAGGGAAATATTAGTGCAAGCTATCTTTTCTTAATTCAGATTTGACAATAGCTGCTAACAAATGAATTACATCATAGAGTCACAGGCATTTGCTAATATCTCATGCTAAATTTGACATGAAGTCTTTATTTCTTTTTCATCATTAACTGGAACCTGGCACTTTCTTAAAGCTTCATCTACCTGCAATAACTCAAAAGACACCTAAGGATACATCACATCACGTACATAAATTACCAGACATGTAGCTGAGGCATTCAAAAAGCCACCAATCTTGTCAATCAAATGAAGATCTAAAGAGTTTACTGTCACTTTGGATCCAGATTGTGTCAAGACAGAAACATTCCTTGGACACATTTAGAAAGGTTGCCTCACCACAGTCATCCAGCGTGTCATCGTTTGCCCTCCTCCTTCCACACAAAAATCTACTAATATCCCCCTAACTGGAGTGATGATTAGAATGTGTTTTATGTGGGAGTTCCTACCCGTACCAACAACAGGCCAAAAGCCTAACACCATTACTAACATGGAAATAATGTAAACTATGAATTTAATCTTAATTAGAGTTTTAACGCATTAGGAATCTACTGAAATGTACTTTACAGGAACATATATTTAATCTGTCATAATTTATTCAAGTCACTTAGGGCTCCATCTTACAATGCCTTTGGTACTCTAGCCTGGATCCAGCAAAGCACTTAAGTGTGAGGCTCATTCTCTACTGAATATAACCCCATTCTCTGCCAAAATGAATGGAATACAGGAAGGATGTTGGTGTATCAGAGTCTGCATTTTAAAAATGTGACCATCATCTGCCTCTCTCTGAAAAATGTACCTTGCATATAATATGATTTATTATTCAGCTTGGAGCCTAATTACATTGAGGCATAAACGCAGGGCAAGGTGGCATTACTCCTGCAAACCTAAGAGTGCAAAGCTCTTCATGCTGACTTGGTTAAAGAACCCATACAATCAATGTGTGAAGGTCAGGGAAGGGTAGTGCTATGCCTGATCATCAAGCTCTTCAGAGGAAAAGGTGGTAGTCAGCTCTTCTCTCACACAGTGGGCCTGCAGTGTCTCCAGTCATTAGGCTCCCGGCCCTCTCCATCTGAAGTGCTATTCTGTTGTCTGATACCTCTAGCTACAAAGCCTGAGATCACAGAAAAGCCCCTTTTGTGATACATTTTGGACCACCTGACTGTTGTTTCATTTCTAACTCTAACAGATACAATACAGCAGGCTTATCTTCTGCAATGATTAAGCAGATCCTATACTACAGTATCAGCCATATACAGTTCTGTATGTTACTTCATAAACTTTAGAAGACATTCTAAAATATTAGAAACAAGTCTTAAAAATTCAGTTACATCCTCTCAAAGAGGACAATCTCTCTATTTTTGTACTTTATGACAATGACTTATTACCAAGTTTTCACAGAACCAAATAACTTACTACTCACATGTGCACAATGCAAAAGAATTTTACCACCTAATTTAAACTAAAGTCCATATTAAAGAAGGATACTTTAAAATGTTTAAAGCACAGTAATTTACATTCCAGAAATAAATTTGGGGGGGGATATGACTTTTCATCAAATTTTATGCAATGATAACTGGGCAAAGTATTTGTGCATTCAGCAGCACTTCTTTTGAAGTAGAGAGCAGAACTACTTCATAATTGTTAGAATGGCAAATTAGAAGCTCTGTTCACAGCTCTGCTACTGATTGTCTTGGAAGAGTCACAAACCTCTTTCCAAAGAGATAGCTGTGTTACTCAAACCTCTGTCACTCAGCTTACCCATACGTAAAATGAAGATAACAACATTTGTAAGTCTCTTAAGGTGCTGTGATGCTTTCTCAATTGAAGCTTATGAAATAGTTTGAAATTCTCTAATGGAAGTTGCTAGTTAAATAAAAAATAGTCTATAACAAAGTAATAGCAAAACCACTCAGTTTGTTAACATTTCAGTTAATCTTTCATATTAATTCTTCTTTATTTAATCACTTCCAAATATTATTTCCCCTACATCAGGTATTCTTAACCTTTTTCAGCAGGGACTCAGCTTAAGTTTGGGAGTCAGTTTCGCATGCCATGGTTCATTTTTGAATTAATAATGTATTTCCTTTTTCAATTTATTAAAGAGGATCGTGGCAACCCACTCTAAAAAGCATGGTGACCCATTTTTGGGTAACGACTCACAGGATCATTCAAGCAAATTTCCATACTGAATTAAAGTTATCAATTAAAAAATTTCATTTTTATTGAACAGCACTATCTGAAATAAGGTAGTTATAGCATGAAAATCAAACGTTACTGTAACATGGCATTTACTTTATTCAGTCATTGTACTCCACTTTCAGACTACTATCTTTTTTAATCATATGTGGACTCATTATCATTTAAAGCTGATCGATAAATTAAAGTATTGACATAATAAATGCGTTACTTGCATCTTCCTCCTAACCCATGTTCTGATTCTCCAAAAGTCAAACTTCTTCAAAGTTATCCAGGAACACACACACACACACACACACACACACACACACACACACACACACACACA